>CANJKZ010000214.1:1277500-1667273 GCA_947471745.1 Closterium sp. Naga37s-1 | reverse complement strand
TTCTCCCGCTTTCGATCACCCCGCCCCATTCTCCCGCTTTTCCATCACCCCGCCCCATTCTCCCGCTTTCCATCAACCCCGCCCCATTCTCCCGCTTTACATCACCCCCCCCCATTCTCCCGCTTTCCATTACCCCGCCCCATTCTCCCGGTTTCCATCACCCCGCCCCATTCTCCCGCTTTCCATCACCCGCCCCATTCTCCCGCTTTCCATCATCCCGCCCCATTCTCCCTCCTTCCATCACCCCGCCCCATTTCTCCCTCCTTCCATCACCCCGCCCCATTCTCCCGCTTTCCATCACCCCGGCCCCATTCACCCGCTTTCCATCACCCCGCCCCCATTCACCCGCTTTCCATCACCCTGCCCCATTCTCCCTCCTTCCATCACCCCGCCCCATTCTCCCTCCTTCCATCACCTCGCCCCATTCTCCCTCCTTCCATCACCCCGCCCCATTCTCCTGCTTTCCTACACCCCGCTCCATTCACCCGCTTTCCATCACCCCGCCCTATTCTCCCGCTTTCCATAACCCCGCCGCTTTCTCCCGCTTTCCATCATCCCGCCCCATTCTCCCGCTTTCCATCACCCCGCCCCATTCTCCCGCTTTCCATCACCCCGCCCCATTCTCCCCTCTTCCATCACCCTGCCCCATTCTCCCTCCTTCCATCACCCCGCCCCATTCTCCCGCTTTCCATCGCCCCGCCCCATTCTCCCGCTTTCCATCGCCCCGCCCCATTCTCCCGCTTTCCATCACCCTGCCCCATTCTCCCGCTTTCCATCACCCCGCCCCATTCTCCCGCTTTCCAGCACCCCGCCCCATTCTCCCTCCTTCCATCACCCCGCCCCATTCTCCCTCCTTCCATCACCCCGCACTATTCTCCCGCTTTCCATCATTCCGCCCCATTCTCCCGCTTTCCATCACCCCGCTGCATTCTCCCGCTTTCCATCATCCCGTCCCATTCTCCCGCTTTCCATCACCCCGCCTGATTCTCCCGCTTTCCATCACCCCGCCCCATTCTCCCGCTTTCCATCACCCCGCCCCATTCTCTCTCCTTCCATCACCCCGCCCCATTCTCCCGCTTTCCATCACCCCGCCCCATTCTCCCGCTCTCCATCACCCCGCCCCATTCTCCCGCTTTCCATCACCCCGCCCCATTCTCCCGCTTTCCATCACCCCGCCCCATTCTCCCGCTTTCCATCACCTTGCCCCATTGTCCCTCTTTCCATCACCCCGCCCCATTCTCCCTCTTTCCATCACCCCGCCCCATTCTCCCGCTTTCCATCACCTTGCCCCATTCTCCCTCTTTCCATCACCCCGCCCCATTCTCCCGCTTTCCATCACCTCGCCCCATTCTCCCGCTTTCCATCACCCCGCCCCATTCTCCTGCTTTCCATCACCCCGCCCCATTCTCCCGCTTTCCATCACCCCACCCCATTCTCCCTCCTTCAATCACCCCGCCCTATTCTCCCGCTTTCCATCACCCCCGCCCCATTCTCCCTCCTTCCATCACCCCGCCCCATTCTCCCTCCTTCCATCACCCCGCCCCATTCTCCCGCTTTCCATCACCCCGCCCCATTCTCCCGCTTTCCATCACCCCGCCCCATTCTCCTGCTTTCCATCACCCCGCCCCATTCTCCCGCTTTCCATCGCCCCGCCCCATTCTCCCGCTTTCCATCGCCCCGCCCCATTCTCCCGCTTTCCATCACCCTGCCCCATTCTCCCGCTTTCCATCACCCCGCCCCATTCTCCCGCTTTCCAGCACCCCGCCCCATTCTCCCTCCTTCCATCACCCCGCACTATTCTCCCGCTTTCCATCATTCCGCCCCATTCTCCCGCTTTCCATCACCCCGCTGCATTCTCCCGCTTTCCATCATCCCGTCCCATTCTCCCGCTTTCCATCACCCCGCCCCATTCTCCCGCTTTCGATCACCCCGCCCCATTCTCCCGCTTTCCATCACCCCGCCCCATTCTCTCTCCTTCCATCACCCCGCCCCATTCTCCCGCTTTCCATCACCCCGCCCCATTCTCCCGCTCTCCATCACCCCGCCCCATTCTCCCGCTTTCCATCACCCCGCCCCATTCTCCCGCTTTCCATCACCCCGCCCCATTCTCCCGCTTTCCATCACCTTGCCCCATTGTCCCTCTTTCCATCACCCCGCCCCATTCTCCCTCTTTCCATCACCCCGCCCCATTCTCCCGCTTTCCATCACCTTGCCCCATTCTCCCTCTTTCCATCACCCCGCCCCATTCTCCCGCTTTCCATCACCTCGCCCCATTCTCCCGCTTTCCATCACCCCGCCCCATTCTCCTGCTTTCCATCACCCCGCCCCATTCTCCCGCTTTCCATCACCCCACCCCATTCTCCCTCCTTCAATCACCCCGCCCTATTCTCCCGCTTTCCATCACCCCGCCCCATTCTCCCTCCTTCCATCACCCCGCCCCATTCTCCCTCCTTCCATCACCCCGCCCCATTCTCCCGCTTTCCATCACCCCGCCCCATTCTCCCGCTTTCCATCACCCCGCCCCATTCTCCAGCTTTCCATCACCCCGCCCCATTCTCCTGCTTTCCATCACCCCGCCCCATTCTCCCGCTTTCCATCGCCCCGCCCCATTCTCCCGCTTTCCATCGCCCCGCCCCATTCTCCCGCTTTCCATCACCCTGCCCCATTCTCCCGCTTTCCATCACCCCGTCCCATTCTCCCGCTTTCCAGCACCCCGCCCCATTCTCCCTCCTTCCATCACCCCGCCCCATTCTCCCTCCTTCCATCACCCCGCACTATTCTCCCGCTTTCCATCATTCCGCCCCATTCTCCCGCTTTCCATCACCCCGCTGCATTCTCCCGCTTTCCATCATCCCGTCCCATTCTCCCGCTTTCCATCACCCCGCCCCCTTCTCCCGCTTTCTATCACCCCGCCCCATACTCCCGCTTTCCATCACCCCGCCCCATTCTCCCTCCTTCCATCACCCCGCCCCATTCTCCCTCCTTCCACCACCCCGCCCCATTCTTCCTCCTTCCATCACCGCGCCCTATTCTCCCTCCTTCCGTCACCCCGCCCCATTTTCCCGCTTTCGATCACCCCGCCCCATTCCCCCGCTTTCCATCACCCCGACCCATTCTCCCGCCTTCCATCACCCCGCCCCATTCTCCCTCCTTCCATCACCCCGCCCCATTCTCCCTCCTTCCATCACCCCGCTCCATTCTCCCGCTTTCCATCACCCCGCCCCATTCTCCCGCTTTCCATCACCCCGCCCCATTCTCCCGCTTTCCGTCACCCCGCCCCATTCTCCCGCTTTCCATCACCCCGCCCCATTCTCCCTCCTTCCATCACCCCGCCCCATTCTCCCTCCTTCCATCACCCCGCCCCAATCTCCCGCTTTCCATCACCCCGCCCCATTCTCCCTCCTTCCATCACCCCGCTCCATTCTCCCGCTTTCCATCACCCCGCCCCATTCTCCCGCTTTCCATCACCCCACCCCATTCTCCCGCTTTCAATCACCCCGCCCCATTCTCCCGCTTTCCATCACCCCGACCCATTATCCCGCTTTCCATCACCCCGTCCCATTCTCCCGCCTTCCATCACCCCGCCCCATTCTCCCTCCTTCCATCACCCCGCCCCATTCTCCCGCTTTCCATCACCCCGCCCCATTCACCCGCTTTCCATCACCCCGCCCCATTCACCCGCTTTCCATCACCCCGCCCCATTCTCCAGCTTTCCGTCACACCGCCCCATTCCCCCGCTTTCCATCGCCCCGCCCCATTCTCCCGCTTTCCATCGCCCCGCCCCATTCTCCCGCTTTCCATCGCCCCGCCCCATTCTCCCGCTTTCCATAACCCCGCCCCATTCTCCCGCTTTTCAGCACCCCGCCCCATTCTCCCTCCTTCCATCACCCCGCCCCATTCTCCCTCCTTCCATCACCCCGCCCCATTCGCCCGCATTCCATCACCCCGCACTATTCTCCCGCTTTCCATCACCCCGCCCCATTCTCCCGCTTTCCATCACCCCGCCGCATTCTCCCGCTTTCCATCATCCCGCCCCATTCTCCCGCTTTCCATCACCCCGCCCCATTCTCCCGCTTTCTATCACCCCGCCCCCTTCTCCCGCTTTCTATCACCCCACCCCATACTCCCGCTCTCCATCACCCCGCCCCATTCTCCCTCCTTCCATCACCCCACCCCATTCTCCCTCCTTCCACCACCCCGCCCCATTCTCCCTCCTTCCATCACCGCGCCCCATTCTCCCTCCTTTCGTCACCCCGCCCCATTTTCCCGCTTTCGATCACCCCGCCCCATTCCCCCGCTTTCCATCACCCCGACCCATTCTCCCGCCTTCCATCACCCCGCCCCATTCTCCCTCCTTCCATCACCCCGCCCCATTCTCCCTCCTTCCATCACCCCGCTCCATTCTCCCGCTTTCCATCACCCCGCCCCATTCTCCCGCTTTCCATCACCCCGCCCCATTCTCCCGCTTTCCGTCACCCCGCCCCATTCTCCCGCTTTCCATCACCCCGCCCGATTCTTCCTCCTTCCATCACCCCGCCCCATTCTCCCTCCTTCCATCACCCCGCCCCATTCTCCCGCTTTCCATCACCCCGCCCCATTCTCCCTCCTTCCATCACCCCGCTCCATTCTCCCGCTTTCCATCACCCCGCCCCATTCTCCCGCTTTCCATCACCCCACCCCATTCTCCCGCTTTCGATCACCCCGCCCCATTCTCCCGCTTTCCATCACCCCGACCCATTATCCCGCTTTCCATCACCCCGTCCCATTCTCCCTCCTTCCATCACCCCGCCCCATTCTCCCACCTTCCATCACCCAGCCACATTCTCCCGCTTTCCATCACCCTTCCCCATTCTCCCGCTTTCCATCACCCCGCCCCATCCTCCCGCTTTCCATCACCCCGCCCCATTCTCGCGCTTTCCATCACCCCGCCCCATTCTCCCTCCTTCCATCACCCCGCCCCATTCTCCCTCCTTCCATCACCCCGCCCCATTCTCCCTCCTTCCATCACCCCGCCCCATTCTCCCTCCTTCCATCACACCGCCCCATTCTCCCGCTTTCCATCACCCCGCACTATTCTCCCGCTTCCCATCACCCCGCCCCATTCTCCCGCTTTCCATCACCCCGCCGCATTCTCCCGCTTTCCATCATCCCGCCCCATTCTCCCGCTTTCCATCACCCCGCCCCATTCTCCCGCTTTCCATCACCCCGCCCCATTCTCCCGCTTTCCATCACCCCGCCCCCTTCTCCCGCTTTCTATCACCCCGCCCCATACTCCCGCTTTCCATCACCCCGCCCCATTCTCCCTCCTTCCATCACCCCGCCCCATTCTCCCTCCTTCCACCACCCCGCCCCATTCTCCCTCCTTCCATCACCGCGCCCCATTCTCCCTCCTTCCGTCACCCTGCCCCATTTTCCCGCTTTCGATCACCCCGCCCCATTCCCCTGCTTTCCATCACCCCGACCCATTCTCCCGCCTTCCATCACCCCGCCCCATTCTCCCTCCTTCCATCACCCCGCTCCATTCGCCCGCTTTCCATCACCCCGCCCCATTCTCCCGCTTTCCATCACCCCGCCCCATTCTCCCGCTTTCCGTCACCCCGCCCCATTCTCCCGCTTTCCATGACCCCGCCCCATTCTCCCTCCTTCCATCACCCCGCCCCATTCTCCCTCCTTCCATCACCCCGCCCCATTCTCCCGCTTTCCATCACCCCGCCCCATTATCCCTCCTTCCATCACCCCGCTCCATTGTCCCGCTTTCCATCACCCCGCCCCATTCTCCCGCTTTCCATCACCCCACCCCATTCTCCCGCTTTCCATCACCCCGCCCCATTCTCCCGCTTTCCATCACCCCGACCCATTATCCCGCTTTCCATCACCCCGTCCCATTCTCCCTCCTTCCATCACCCCGCCCCATTCTCCCTCCTTCCATCACCCAGCCACATTCTCCCGCTTTCCATCACCCCGCCCCATTCTCCCGCTTTCCATCACCGCGCCCCATTCTCCCGCTTTCCATCACCCCGCCCCATCCTCCCGCTTTCCATCACCCCGCCCCATTCTCCCGCTTTCCATCACCCCGCCCCATTCTCCCTCCTTCCATCACCCCGCCCCATTCTCCCTCCTTCCATCACCCTGCCCCATTCTCCCTCCTTCCATCACCCCGCCCCATTCTCCCTCCTTCCATCACCCCGCCCCATTCTCCCGCTTTCCATCACCCCGCCCCATTCTCCCGCTTTCCATCACCCCGCCCCATTCTCCCGCTTTCCATCACCCGCCCCATTCTCCCGCTTTCCATCACCCCGCCCCATTCTCCCGCTTTCCATCACCCCGCCCCATTCTCCCGCTTTCCAGCACCCCGCCCCATTCTCCCTCCTTCCATCACCCCGCCCCATTCTCCCTCCTTCCATCACCCCGCCCCATTCTCCCTCCTTCCATCAACCCGCCCCATTCTCCCGCTTTCCATGACCCCGCCCAATTCTCCTGCTTTCCATCACCCCGCCCCATTCTCCCGCTTTCCATCACCCCGCCCCATTCTTCCACCTTTCATCATCCCGCCCCATTCCCCTGCTTTCCATCACCCCGCCCCATTCTCCCTCCTTCCATCACCCCTCTCGATTCTCCCTCCTTCCATCACCCCGCCCGATTCTCCCTCCTTCCATCACCCCGCCCCATTCTCCCGCTTTGCATCACCCCGCCCCATTCTCCCTCCTTCCATCACCCCGCCCCATTCTCCCGCTTTCCATCACCCCACCCCATTCTCCCTCTTTCCATCACCCCGCCCCATACTCCCGCTTTCCATCACCCCGGCCCATTCTCCCTCTTTCCATCACCGCGCCCCATTCTCCCGCTTTCCATCAACCGCCCCATTCTCCCGCTTTCCATCACCCCGCCCCATTCTCCCTCCTTCCATCACCTCGCCCCATTCTCCCTCCTTCCATCACCCCGCCCCATTCTCCCGCTTTCCATCACCTCGCCTTATTCTCCCGCTTTCCATCACCCCGCCCCATTCTCCCGCTTTCCATCACCCCGCCCCATCCTCCCGCTTTCCATCACCCCGCCCCATTCTCGTGCTTTCCATCACCCCGCCCCATTCTCCCTCCTTCCATCACCCTGCCCCATTCTCCCTCCTTCCATCACCCCGCCCCATTCTCCCTCCTTCCATCACCCCGCCCCATTCTCCCTCCTTCCATCACCCCGCCCCATTCTCCCGCTTTCCATCACCCCGCCCCATTCTCCCGCTTTCCATCACCCCACCCCATTCTCCCGCTTTCCATCACCCCGCCCCATTCTCCCGCTTTCCATCACCCCGCCCCATTCTCCCGCTTTCCATCACCCCGCCCCATTCTCCCTCCTTCCATCACCCGGCCCCATTCTCCCTCCTTCCATCACCCCGCCCCATTCTCCCGCTTTCCATCACCCCGCCCCATTCTCCCTCCTTCCATCAACCCGCCCCATTCTCCGGCTTTCCATCACCCCGCCCAATTCTCCTTCTTTCCATCACCACGCCCCATTCTCCCGCTTTCCATCACCCCGCCCCATTCTTCCGCCTTTCATGACCCCGCCCCATTCTCCTGCTTTCCATCACATCGCCTCATTCTCCCTCCTTCCATCACCCCGCTCGATTCTCCCTCCTTCCATCACCCCGCCCGATTCTCCCTCCTTCCATCACCCCGCCCCATTCTCCCTCCTTCCATCACCCCGCTCCATTCTCCCGCTTTCCATCACCCCGCCCCATTCTCCCGCTTTCCATCACCCCGCCCCATTCTCCCGCTTTCCGTCACCCCGCCCCATTCTCCTGCTTTCCGTCACCCCGCCCCATTCTCCCTCCTTCCATCACCCCGCCCCATTCTCCCTCCTTCCATCACCCCGCCCCATTCTCCCGCTTTCCATCACCCCACCCCATTCTCCCTCATTCCATCACCCCGCCCCATTCTCCCGCTTTCCATCACCCCGCCCCATTCTCCCTCTTTCCATCACCCCGCCCCATTCTCCCGCTTTTCATCACCCCGCCCCATTCTCCCGCTTTCCATCACCCCACCCCATTCTCCCTCTTTCCATCACCCCGCCCCATACTCCCGCTTTCCATCACCCCGCCCCAGTCTCCCTCTTTCCATCACCGCGCCCCATTCTCCCGCTTTCCATCAACCCGCCCCATTCTCCCACTTTCCATCACCCCACCCCATTCTCCCTCCTTCCATCACCTCGCCCCATTCTCCCTCCTTCCATCACCCCGCCCCATTCTCCCGCTTTCCATCACCTCGCCCTAGTCTCCCGCTTTCCATCACCCCGCCCCATTCTCCCGCTTTCCATCACCGCGCCCCATTCTCCCGCTTTCCATCACCCCGCCCCATCCTCCCGCTTTCCATCACCCCGCCCCATTCTCGCGCTTTCCATCACCCCGCCCCATTCTCCCTCCTTCCATCACCCCGCCCCATTCTCCCTCCTTCCATCACCCCGCCCCATTCTCCCTCCTTCCATCACCCCGCCCCATTCTCCCTCCTTCCATCACCCCGCCCCATTCTCCCGCTTTCCATCACCCCGCCCCATTCTCCCGCTTTCCATCACCCCACCCCATTCTCCCGCTTTCCATCACCCCGCCCCATTCTCCCGCTTTCCATCACCCCGCCCCATTCTCCCGCTTTCCATCACCCCGCCCCATTCTCCCGCTTTCCATCACCCCGCCCCATTCTCCCGCTTTCCAGCACCCCGCCCCATTCTCCCTCCTTCCATCACCCCGCCCCATTCTCCCTCCTTCCATCACCCCGCCCCATTCTCCCTCCTTCCATCAACCCGCCCCATTCTCCCGCTTTCCATGACCCCGCCCAATTCTCCTTCTTTCCATCACCACGCCCCATTCTCCCGCTTTCCATCACCCCGCCCCATTGTCCCGCTTTCCATCACCCCACCCCATTCTCTCGCTTTCTATCACCCCGCCCCATTCTCCCGCTTTCCATCACCCCGCCCCATTCTCCCGCTTTCCATCACACCGCCCCAAACTCCCGCTTTCCATCACCCTGTCCCATTCTCCCGCTTTCCATCACCCCGCCCCATTCTCCCGCTTTCCATCACCCCGCCTCATTCTCCCGCTTTCCAGCACCCCGCCCCATTCTCCCTCCTTCCATCACCCCGCCCCATTCTCCCTCCTTCCATCACCCCGCCCCATTCTCCCGCATTTCATCACCCCGCACTATTCTCCCGCTTTCCATCACCCCGCCCCATTCTCCCGCTTTCCATCACCCCGCCGCTTTCTCCCGCTTTCCATCATCCCGCCCCATTCTCCCGCTTTCCATCACCCCGCCCCATTCTCCCGCTTTCCATCACCCCGCCCCGTTCTCCCGCTTTCTATCACCCCGCCCCGTACTCCCGCTTTCCATCACCCCGCCCCATTCTCCCTCCTTCCATCACCCCGCCCCATTCTCCCTCCTTCCACCACCCCGCCCCATTCTCCCTCCTTCCATCACCGCGCCCCATTCTCCCTCCTTCCGTCACCCCGCCCCATTTTCCCGCTTTCGATCACCCCGCCCCATTCCCCCGCTTTCCATCACCCCGACCCATTCTCCCGCCTTCCACCACCCCGCCCCATTCTCCCTCCTTCCATCACCCCGCCCCATTCTCCCTCCTTCCATCACCCCGCTCCATTCTCCCGCTTTCCATCACCCCGCCCCATTCTCCCGCTTTCCATCACCCCGCCCCATTCTCCCGCTTTCCGTCACCCCGCCCCATTCTCCCGCTTTCCGTCACCCCGCCCCATTCTCCCTCCTTCCATCACCCCGCCCCATTCTCCCTCCTTCCATCACCCCGCCCCATTCTCCCGCTTTCCATCACACCGCCCCATTCTCCCGCTTTCGATCACCCCGCCCCATTCTCCCGCTTTCCATCACCCTGCCCCATTCTCGCGCTTTCCATCACCCCGCCCCATTCTCCCTCCTTCTATCAACCCGCTTCATTCTCCCTCCTTCCATCACTCCGCCCCATTCTCCCGCTTTCCATCACCCCGCCTCATTCTCCCTCCTTCCATCAGCCCGCCCCATTCTCCGTCCTTCCATCACCCCGCCCCATTCTCACGCTTTCCGTCACCCCGCCCCATTCTCCCTCCTTCCATCACCCCGCCCCATTCTCCCTCCTTCCATCACCCCGCCCCATTCTCCCGCTTTCCATCACCCCGCCCCATTCTCCCGCTTTCCATCACCCCGCCCCATTCTCCCGCTTTCCATCACCCCTGCCCCATTCTCGCGCTTTCCATCACCCCGCCCCATTCTCCCTCCTTCTATCAACCCGCTTCATTCTCCCTCCTTCCATCACTCCGCCCCATTCTCCCGCTTTCCATCACCCCGCCTCATTCTCCCTCCTTCCATCAGCCCGCCCCATTCTCCGTCCTTCCATCACCCCGCCCCATTCTCACGCTTTCCGTCACCCCGCCCCATTCTCCCTCCTTCCATCACCCCGCCCCATTCTCCCTCCTTCCATCACCCCGCCCCATTCTCCCGCTTTCCATCACCCCGCCCCATTCTCCCGCTTTCCATCACCCCGCCCCATTCTCCCGCTTTCCATCACCCCTGCCCCATTCTCGCGCTTTCCATCACCCCGCCCCATTCTCCCTCCTTCTATCAACCCGCTTCATTCTCCCTCCTTCCATCACTCCGCCCCATTCTCCCGCTTTCCAACACCCCGCCTCATTCTCCCTCCTTCCATCAGCCCGCCCCATTCTCCGTCCTTCCATCACCCCGCCACATTCTCCCTCCTTCCATCACCGCGCCCCATTCTCCCTCCTTCCGTCACCCCGCCCCATTTTCCCGCTTTCCATCACCCCTCCCCATTCCCCCGCTTTCCATCACCCTGCCCCATTCTCCCGCTCTCCATCACCCCGCCCCATTCTCCCTCCTTCCATCACCCCGCCTAATTCTCCCTCCTTCCATCACCCTGCCCCATTCTCCCGCTTTCCATCACCTCGCCCCATTCTCCCGCTTCTTATCACCCCGCCCCATTCTCCCGCTTTCCATCACCCCGCCCCATTCTCCCGCTTTACATCACCCCCCCCCATTCTCCCGCTTTCCATTACCCCGCCCCATTCTCCCGGTTTCCATCACCCCGCCCCATTCTCCCGCTTTCCATCACCCGCCCCATTCTCCCGCTTTCCATCATCCCGCCCCATTCTCCCTCCTTCCATCACCCCGCCCCATTCTCCCTCCTTCCATCACCCCGCCCCATTCTCCCGCTTTCCATCACCCCGCCCCATTCACCCGCTTTCCATCACCCCGCCCCATTCACCCGCTTTCCATCACCCTGCCCCATTCTCCCTCCTTCCATCACCCCGCCCCATTCTCCCTCCTTCCATCACCTCGCCCCATTCTCCCTCCTTCCATCACCCCGCCCCATTCTCCTGCTTTCCTACACCCCGCTCCATTCACCCGCTTTCCATCACCCCGCCCTATTCTCCCGCTTTCCATAACCCCGCCGCTTTCTCCCGCTTTCCATCATCCCGCCCCATTCTCCCGCTTTCCATCACCCCGCCCCATTCTCCCGCTTTCCATCACCCCGCCCCATTCTCCCTCTTCCATCACCCTGCCCCATTCTCCCTCCTTCCATCACCCCGCCCCATTCTCCCGCTTTCCATCACCCCGCCCCATTCTCCCGCTTTCCATCACCCCGCCCCATTCTCCCGCTTTTCATCACCCCACCCCATTCTCCCGCTTTCCATCACCCCGCCCATTCTCCCACTTTCCATCACCCCGCCCCATTCTCCCTCCTTCCATCACCCCGCCCCATTCTCCCTCCTTCCATCACCCCGCCCCATTCTCCCGCTTTCCATCACCCCGCCCCATTCACCCGCTTTCCATCACCCCGCCCCGTTCTCCCGCTTTCCATCACCCCGCCCCATTCTCCCGCTTTCCATCAGCCCGCCCCATTCTCCCGCTTTCCATCACCCCGCCCCATTCTCCCGCTTTCCATTACCCCGCCCCATTTTCCCGCTTTCCATCACCCCGTCCCATTCTCCCTCCGTCCATCACCCCGCCCCATTCTCCCTCCTTCCATCACACCGCCCCATTCTCCCGCTTTCCATCACCCCGCCCCATTCTCCCTCCTTCCATCACCCCGCCCCATTCTCCGTCTTTCCATCACCCCGCCCCATTCTCCCGCTTTCCATCACCCCGCCCCATTCTTTCGCTTTCCATCACCCCGCCCCATTCTCCCGCTTTCCATTGCCCCGCCCCATTCTCCCGCTTTCCATCACCCCGCCCCATTCTCCCGCTTTCGATCACCCCGCCCCATTCTCCCGCTTTCCATCACCCCGCCCCATTCTCCCTCCTTCCATCACCCCGCCCCATTCTCCCTCCTTCCATCACCCTGCCCCATTCTCCCGCTTTCCATCATCCCGCCCTATTCTCCCGCTTTCCATCACCCCGCCCCATTCTCCCGCTTTCCATCACCCCGCCCCATCTCCCGCTTTCCATCACCCCGCCCCAAACTCCCGCTTTCCATCACCCTGCCCCATTCTCCCGCTTTCCATCACCCCGCCCCATTCTCCCGCTTTCCATCACCCCGCCCCATTCTCCCGCTTTCCAGCACCCCGCCCCATTCTCCCTCTTTCCACCACCCCGCCCCATTCTCCCGCTTTCCATCACCCCGCCCCATTCTCCCTCAATCGATCACCCCGCCCCATTCTCCCGCTTTCCATCACCCCGCCCCATTCTCCCGCTTTCCAGCACCCCGCCCCATCCTCCCGCTTTCCATCACCCCGCCCCATTCTCCCTCCTTCCATCACCCTGCCCCATTCTCCCGCTTTCCATCATCCCGCCCTATTCTCCCGCTTTCCATCACCCCGCCCCATTCTCCCGCTTTCCATCACCCCGCCCCATTCTCCCGCTTTCCATCACCCCGCCCCAAACTCCCGCTTTCCATCACCCTGCCCCATTCTCCCACTTTCCATCACCCCGCCCCATTCTCCCGCTTTCCATCACCCCGCCCCATTCTCCCGCTTTCCAGCACCCCGCCCCATTCTCCCTCTTTCCACCACCCCGCCCCATTCTCCCGCTTTCCATCACCCTGCCCCATTCTCCCTCAATCGATCACCCCGCCCCATTCTCCCGCTTTCCATCACCCCGCCCCATTCTCCCGCTTTCCAGCACCCCGCCCCATCCTCCCGCTTTCCAGCACCCCGCCCCATTCTCCCGCTTTCAATCACCTCGCCCCATTTTCCCGATTTCCATCACCCCGCCCCATTCTCCCTCTTTCTATCACCCCGCCCCATCCTCCTGCTTTCCATCACCCCGCCCCATTCTCGCGCTTTCCATCACCCCGCCCCATTCTCCCTCCTTCCATCACCCCGCCCCATTCTCCCTCCTTCCATCACCCCGCCCCATTCTCCCTCCTTCCATCACCCCGCCCCATTCTCCCTCCTTCCATCACCCTGCCCCATTCTCCCGCTTTCCATCACCCCGCCCCATTCTCCCGCTTTCCATCACCCCAACCCATTCTCCCGCTTTCCATCACCCCGCCCCATTCTCCCGCTTTCCATCACCCCGCCCCATTCTCCCGCTTTCCATCACCCCGCCCCATTCTCCCGCTTTCCAGCACCCCGCCCCATTCTCCCGCTTTCCAGCACCCCGCCCCATTCTCCCTCCTTCCATCACCCCGCCCCATTCTCCCTCCTTCCATCACCCCGCCCCATTCTCCCTCCTTCCATCAACCCGCCCCATTCTCCCGCTTTCCATGACCCCACCCAATTCTCCTGCTTTCCATCACCCCGCCCCATTCTCCCCCTTTCCATCACCCCGCCCCATTCTTCCGCCTTTCATCACCCCGCCCCATTCTCCTGCTTTCCATCACCCGGCCTCATTCTCCCTCCTTCCATCACCCCGCTCGATTGTCCCTCCTTCCATCACCCCGCCCGATTCTCCCTCCTTCCATCACCCCGCCCCATTTTCCCGCTTTCCATCACCCCGTCCCATTCTCCCTCCTTCCATCACCCCGCCCCATTCTCCCGCTTTCCATCACCCCACCCCATTCTCCCTCTTTCCATCACCCCGCCTCATTCTCCCGCTTTCCATCACCCCTCCCCATTCTCCCTCTTTCCATCACCGCGCCCCATTCTCCCGCTTTCCATCAACCCGCCCCATTCTCCCGCTTTCCATCACCCCGCCCCATTCTCCCTCCTTCCATCACCTCGCCCCATTCTCCCTCCTTCCATCACCCCGCCCCATTCTCCCGCTTTCCATCACCTCGCCCCATTCTCCCGCTTTCCATCACCCCGCCCCATTCTCCCGCGTTCCATCACCCCGCCCCATTCTCCCGCTTTCCATCACCCCGCCCCATTCTCCCGCTTTCCATCACCCTGCCCCATTCTCCCGCTTTCCATCACTCTGCCCCATTCTCCCGCTTTCCATCACCCCGCCCCATTCTCCCGCTTTCCACCACCCCGCCCCATTCTCCCGCTTTCCATCACCCCGCCCCATTCTCCCTACTTCCATCACCCCGCCCCATTCTCCCGCTTTCCATCACCCCGCCCCATTCTCCCGCTTTCCATCACCCCGCCCCATTGTCCCGCTTTCCATCACCCCGCCCCATTGTCCCGCTTTCCATCACCCCGCCCCATTTTCCCGCTTTCCATCAACCTGCCCCATTCTCCCGCTTTCCATCACCCCAACCCATTCTCCCGCTTTCCATCACCGCGCCCCATTCTCCCGCTTTCCATCAACCCACCCCATTCTCCCGCTTTCCATCACCGCGCCCCATTCTCCCGCTTTCCATCAACCCACCCCATTCTCCCGCTTTCCATCACCCCGCCCCATTCTCCCGCTTTCCATCACCCCGCCCTATTCTCGCGCTTTCCATCACCCCTCCCCATTCTCCCTCCTTCCATCACCCCGCCCCATTCTCCCTCCTTCCATCACCCCGCCCCATTCTCCCTCCTTCCATCACCCTGCCCCATTCTCCCGCTTTCCATCATCCCGCCCTATTCTCCCGCTTTCCATCACCCCGCCCCATTCTCCCTCCTTCCATCACCGCGCCCCATTCTCCCGCTTTCCATCAACCCACCCCATTCTCCCGCTTTCCATCACCGCGCCCCATTCTCCCGCTTTCCATCAACCCACCCCATTCTCCCGCTTTCCATCACCCCGCCCCATTCTCCCGCTTTCCATCACCCCGCCCTATTCTCGCGCTTTCCATCACCCCTCCCCATTCTCCCTCCTTCCATCACCCCGCCCCATTCTCCCTCCTTCCATCACCCCGCCCCATTCTCCCTCCTTCCATCACCCTGCCCCATTCTCCCGCTTTCCATCATCCCGCCCTATTCTCCCGCTTTCCATCACCCCGCCCCATTCTCCCTCCTTCCATCACCTCGCCCCATTCTCCCGCTTTCCATCACCCCGCCCCATTCTCCCGCTTTCCACCACCCCGCCCCATTCTCCCGCTTTCCATCACCCCGCCCCATTCTCCCTACTTCCATCACCCCGCCCCATTCTCCCGCTTTCCATCACCCCGCCCCATTCTCCCGCTTTCCATCACCCCGCCCCATTGTCCCGCTTTCCATCACCCCGCCCCATTGTCCCGCTTTCCATCACCCCGCCCCATTTTCCCGCTTTCCATCAACCTGCCCCATTCTCCCGCTTTCCATCACCCCAACCCATTCTCCCGCTTTCCATCACCGCGCCCCATTCTCCCGCTTTCCATCAACCCACCCCATTCTCCCGCTTTCCATCACCGCGCCCCATTCTCCCGCTTTCCATCAACCCCCCCCATTCTCCCGCTTTCCATCACCCCGCCCCATTCTCCCGCTTTCCATCACCCCGCCCTATTCTCGCGCTTTCCATCACCCCTCCCCATTCTCCCTCCTTCCATCACCCCGCCCCATTCTCCCTCCTTCCATCACCCCGCCCCATTCTCCCTCCTTCCATCACCCTGCCCCATTCTCCCGCTTTCCATCATCCCGCCCTATTCTCCCGCTTTCCATCACCCCGCCCCATTCTCCCGCTTTCCATCACCCCGCCCCATTCTCCCCCCGCCCCATTCTCCCTCCTTCCATCACCCCGCCCCATTCTCCCGCTTTCCATCACCCCGCCGATTCTCCCTCTTTCCATCACCCCGCCCAATTCTCCCTCTTTCCATCACCCCGCCCCATTCTCCCGCTTTCCATCACCCCGCCCCATTCTCCCGCTTTCCATCACCCCACCCCATTCTCCCGCTTTCCATCACCCCGCCCCATTCTCCCGCTTTCCATCACCCCGCCCCATTCTCCCGCTTTCCATCACCCCGCCCCATTCTCCCGCTTTCCAGCACCCCGCCCCATTCTCCCGCTTTCCAGCACCCCGCCCCATTCTCCCTCCTTCCATCACCCCGCCCCATTCTCCCTCCTTCCATCACCCCGCCCCATTCTCCCTCCTTCCATCAACCCGCCCCATTCTCCCGCTTTCCATGACCCCACCCAATTCTCCTGCTTTCCATCACCCCGCCCCATTCTCCCCCTTTCCATCACCCCGCCCCATTCTTCCGCCTTTCATCACCCCGCCCCATTCTCCTGCTTTCCATCACCCCGCCTCATTCTCCCTCCTTCCATCACCCCGCTCGATTGTCCCTCCTTCCATCACCTCGCCCGATTCTCCCTCCTTCCATCACCCCGCCCCATTTTCCCGCTTTCCATCACCCCGCCCCATTCTCCCTCCTTCCATCACCCCGCCCCATTCTCCCGCTTTCCATCACCCCACCCCATTCTCCCTCTTTCCATCACCCCGCCCCATTCTCCCGCTTTCCATCACCCCGCCCCATTCTCCCTCTTTCCATCACCGCGCCCCATTCTCCCGCTTTCCATCAACCCGCCCCATTCTCCCGCTTTCCATCACCCCGCCCCATTCTCCCTCCTTCCATCACCTCGCCCCATTATCCCTCCTTCCATCACCCCGCCCCATTCTCCCGCTTTCCATCACCTCGCCCCATTCTCCCGCTTTCCATCACCCCGCCCCATTCTCCCGCGTTCCATCACCCCGCCCCATTCTCCCGCTTTCCATCACCCCGCCCCATTCTCCCGCTTTCCATCACCCCGCCCCATTCTCCCGCTTTCCATCACTCTGCCCCATTCTCCCGCTTTCCATCACCCCGCCCCATTCTCCCGCTTTCCATCACCCCGCCCCATTCTCCCGCTTTCCATCACCCCGCCCCATTCTCCCTACTTCCATCACCCCGCCCCATTCTCCCGCTTTCCATCACCCCGCCCCATTCTCCCGCTTTCCATCACCCCGCCCCATTGTCCCGCTTTCCATCACCCTGCCCCATTGTCCCGCTTTCCATCACCCCGCCCCATTTTCCCGCTTTCCATCAACCTGCCCCATTCTCCCGCTTTCCATCACCCCAACCCATTCTCCCGCTTTCCATCACCGCGCCCCATTCTCCCGCTTTCCATCAACCCACCCCATTCTCCCGCTTTCCATCACCGCGCCCCATTCTCCCGCTTTCCATCAACCCACCCCATTCTCCCGCTTTCCATCACCCCGCCCCATTCTCCCGCTTTCCATCACCCCGCCCTATTCTCGCGCTTTCCATCACCCCTCCCCATTCTCCCTCCTTCCATCACCCCGCCCCATTCTCCCTCCTTCCATCACCCCGCCCCATTCTCCCTCCTTCCATCACCCTGCCCCATTCTCCCGCTTTCCATCATCCCGCCCTATTCTCCCGCTTTCCATCACCCCGCCCATTCTCCCTCCTTCCATCACCCCGCCCCATTCTCCCGCTTTCCATCACCTCGCCCCATTCTCCCGCTTTCCATCACCCCGCCCCATTCTCCCGCGTTCCATCACCCCGCCCCATTCTCCCGCTTTCCATCACCCCGCCCCATTCTCCCGCTTTCCATCACCCTGCCCCATTCTCCCGCTTTCCATCACTCTGCCCCATTCTCCCGCTTTCCATCACCCCGCCCCATTCTCCCGCTTTCCATCACCCCGCCCCATTCTCCCGCTTTCCATCACCCCGCCCCATTCTCCCTACTTCCATCACCCCGCCCCATTCTCCCGCTTTCCATCACCCCGCCCCATTCTCCCGCTTTCCATCACCCCGCCCCATTGTCCTGCTTTCCATCACCCCGCCCCATTGTCCCGCTTTCCATCACCCCGCCCCATTTTCCCGCTTTCCATCAACCTGCCCCATTCTCCCGCTTTCCATCACCCCAACCCATTCTCCCGCTTTCCATCACCGCGCCCCATTCTCCCGCTTTCCATCAACCCACCCCATTCTCCCGCTTTCCATCACCGCGCCCCATTCTCCCGCTTTCCATCAACCCACCCCATTCTCCCGCTTTCCATCACCCCGCCCCATTCTCCCGCTTTCCATCACCCCGCCCTATTCTCGCGCTTTCCATCACCCCTCCCCATTCTCCCTCCTTCCATCACCCCGCCCCATTCTCCCTCCTTCCATCACCCCGCCCCATTCTCCCTCCTTCCATCACCCTGCCCCATTCTCCCGCTTTCCATCATCCCGCCCTATTCTCCCGCTTTCCATCACCCCGCCCCATTCTCCCGCTTTCCATCACCCCGCCCCATTCTCCCGCTTTCCATCACCCCGCCCCAAACTCCCGCTTTCCATCACCCTGCCCCATTCTCCCGCTTTCCATCACCCCGCCCCATTCTCCCGCTTTCCATCACCCCGCCCCATTCTCCCGCTTTCCAGCACCCCGCCCCATTCTCCCTCCTTCCATCACCCCGCCCCATTCTCCCGCTTTCCATCACCCCGCCCCATTCTCCCGTTTTCCATCACCCTGCCCCATTCTCCCGCTTTCCATCACCCCGCCCATTCTCCCGTTTTCCATCACCCCGCCCCATTCTCCCTCCTTCCATCACCCCGCCCCATTCTCCCTCCTTCCATCACCCCGCCCCATTCTCCCGTTTTCCATCACCCCGCCCATTCTCCCTCTTTCCATCACCCCGCCCAATTCTCCCTCTTTCCATCACCCCGCCCCATTCTCCCGCTTTCCATCACCCCGCCCCATTCTCCGCCCCAATTTTTTAGAACCACATGGAACGAAATAGAAACAATTGTTTTGGATGTGGAATATAGTATAATCTAGTGGAGTAGTGCAAAAGAAGAGGCAACCAATGCAGTGGACCATTCAAAGTGATGCGTTGGGCAGTCTGGTTAGTATGCGCACCTATAATGGGCGTACCTGGCATAGTTCAAGCGCACAAATTTTGAGAACCACATGGAACAAAATGGAAACACTTTTTGTGGATGTGGAATATAGTCCAATCTAGTGGACTAGAGCAAAAGAAGAGGCATCCAATGCAGTGGACCAGTCAAAGTGATGCGTTGGGCAGTCTGGTCTGTATGCGCACCTATAATGGGCGTACCAGGCAGAGTTCAGGCGTTCAGGCGCTCAAATTTTGAGAACCACATGGAACGAAATGAAAAAACATTTTTTTGGATGTGGAAAATAGTCCAATCTAGTAGACTAGCACAAGAGAAGAGGCATTCAATGCAGTGGACCAGTCAAAGTGATGCGTTGGGTAGTCTGGTTAGTATGCGCACCTATAATGGGTGTACCACTTAGAATTCAGGCGCTCAAAATTTGAGAACCACATGGAACAAAATGGAACGAATTGTTGTGGATGTGGAAAATAGTCTAATCTAGTGGACTAGCGCAAAAGAAGAGGCATCTAATACAGTGGAGCAGTCAAAGTGATGCGTTGGGTAGTTTGGTTAGTATGCGCACCTATAATGGGAGTACCACGCATAGTTCAGGCGCTCAAATTTTGAAAACTACATGGAACAAAATGGAACAAATTGTTGTGGATGTGAAAAATAGTCTAATCTAGTGGAGTAGTACAAAAGAAGAGGCATCCAATGCAGTGGACCAGTCAAAGTGATGTGTTGGGCAGTCTGGTCAGTATGCGCACCTATTATGGGCTTACCAGGCATAGTTCAGGCGCTCAAATTCTGAGAACCGCATGGAACGAAATGGAAACAATTGTTGTGGATGTGAAAAATAGTCTAGGCTAGTGGACTAGCACAAAAGAAGAGGCATCTAATGCAGTGGACCAGTCAAAATGATGCGTTGGGTAGTCTGGTCTGTATGCGTACCTATAGTTGCCCTACCTGCAAAGTTCAGGAGCTCAAATTTTGAGAACCACAAGGAACGGAATGGAAACACTTGTTGTTGATGTAGAAAACAGTCAAATCTAGTGGACCAGAATAAAATAAAAGGCATCCAATGCAATGGACCAGTCAATGTGATGCGCTGGGCAGTCTGGTCAGTATGCGCACCTATTATGGGCGTACCAGGCAGAGTTCAGGAGCTCAATTTTTTAGAACCACATGGAACGAAATGGAACAGATTGTTGTGGATGTGGAAAATAGTCTAACCTAGTGCACTAGCACAAAATAAGAGGCATCCAATGCAGTGGACCAGCCAAAGTGATGCGTTGGGCAGTCTGGTCAGTATGCGCACCTATAATGGGCGTACCACGCATAATTCAGGCGCTCAAATTTTGAGAACCACATGGAACGAAAGGGAAACACTTGTTGTGGATGTGGAAAATGGTATAATCTAGTGGACTAGCACAAAAGAAGAGGCATCCGATGCAGTGGACCAGTCAAAGTGATGCGTTGGGCAGTCTGGTCAGTATGCGCACCTATTATGGGCGTACCAAGCAGAGTTCAGGAGCTCAAATTTTGAGAGCCACATGGAACGAAATGGAAACAAATGTTGTGGATGTGGAAAATAGTCTAATCTTGTGGACTAGCACAAAAGAAGAGGTATCCAATGCAGTGGACCAGTCAAAGTGATGCGTTGGGTAGTCTGGTCAGTATGCGCACCTAAAATGGGCGTACCACTTATAGTTCAGGCGCTCAAATTTTGAGAACCACATGGAACGAAATGGAAAAACTTGTTGTGGATGTGGAAAATTGTCCAATCTAGTAGACTAGCACAAAAGAAGAGGCATCCAGCACAGTGGACCAGTCAAAGTGATGCATTGGGTAGTCTGGTCAGTATGCGTACCTATAGTTGGCGTACCTGCAAAGTTGAGGAGCTCAAATTTTGAGAACCACATGGAACGAAATGGAAACAATTGTTGTGGATGTCGGAAAAAGTCTAATCTAGTGGATTAGTGCAAAAGAAGAGGCATCCAATGCAGTGGACCAGTCAAAGTGATGCGTTGGGTAGTCTGGTCAGTATGCGCACCTATAATAGGCGTACCACGCAGAGTTCAGGCGCTCAAATTTTGAGAACCACATGGAACGAAATGGAAAAAATTGTTGTGGATGTGGAAGTCTAATCTAGTGGACTAGCGCAAAAGAAGAGGCATCCAATGCTGTGGACCAGTCAAAGTGATGCGCTGGGTTGTCTGGTTAGTATGCGCACCTATAATGGGCGTACCACGCATAGTTCAGGCGCTCAAATTTTGAGAACCACATGGAACGAAATGTAAAACAAATGTTGTGGATGTGGAAAATAGTCTAATCTAGTGGACTAGCACAAAAGAAGAGGTATCCAATGCAGCGGACCAGTCAAAGTGATGCGTTGGGTAGTCTGGTCAGTATGCGCAGTTAAAATGGGCGTACCACTCATAGTTCAGGCGCTCAAATTTTGAGAACCACATGGAACGAAATGGAAACACTTGTTGTGGATGTGGAAAATAGTCCAATCTAGTAGACTAGCACAAAAGAAGAGGCATCCAGCACAGTGGACCAGTCAAAGTGATGCATTGGGTAGTCTGGTCAGTATGCGTACCTATAGTTGGCGTACCTGCAAAGTTCAGGAGCTCAAATTTTGAGAACCACATGGAACGAAATGGAAACAATTGTTGTGGATGTCGGAAAAGGTCTAATCTAGTGGATTAGCGAAAAAGAAGAGGCATCCAATGCTGTGGACCAGTCAAAGTGATGCGTTGGGTAGTCTGGTCAGTATGCGCACCTAAAATGGGCGTACCACTCAAAGTTCAGGAGCTCAAATTTTGAGAACCACATGGAACGAAATGGAAACACTTGTTGTGGATGTAGAAAATAGTCCAATCTAGTAGACTAGCACAAAAGAAGAAGCATCCAATGCAGTGGACCAGTCAAAGTGATGCATTGGGTAGTTTGGTCAGTATGCGTACCTATAGTTGGCGTACCTACAAAGTTCAGGAGCTCAAATTTTGAGAACCACATGGAACGAAATGGAAACAATTGTTGTGGATGTCGAAAAAAGTCTAATCTAGTGGATTAGCGCAAAAGAAGAGGCATCTAATGCAGTGGACCAGACAAAGTGATGCGTTGAGTAGTCTGGTCAGTATGGGCACCTATAATGGGCGTACCACGCATAGTTCAGACGCTCAAATTTTGAGAACCACATGGAACGAAATGGAAACACTTGTTGTGGATGTGGAAAAGAGTCTAACCTAGTGGACTAGCACAAAAGAAGAGGCATCCAATGCAGTGGACCAGGCAAAATGATGCGTTGTGTAGTATGGTTAGTATGCGCACCTATAATGGGCGTACCACGCATAGTTCAGGAGCTCAGCTTTCGAGAGCCACATGGAACGAAATGGAAATACTTGTTGTGGATGTGGAAAAGAGTCTAATCTAGTGGACTAGCACAAAAGAAGAGGCATCCAATGCTGTGGACCAGTCAAAGTAATGCATTGGGCAGTCTGGTTAGTATGCGCACCTATATTGGGCGTACCACGCATAGTTCAGGAGCTCAGCTTTTGAGAACCACATGGAACGAAATGGAAACACTTGTTGTGGATGTGGAAAATATTCTAATCTAATAGAATAGCACAAAAGAAGAGGCATCCAATGCTGTGGACCAGTCAAAGTGATGTGTTGGGCAGTCTGGTCAGTATGCGCACCTATTATGGGCGTACCACGCATAGTTCAGGAGCTCAAATTTTGAGAACCACATGGAACGAAATGGAAACAATTGTTGTGGATGTGGAAAATAGTCCAATCTAGAACACTAGCACAATTGAAGAGGCATCCAATGCAGTGACCAGTCAAAGTGATGCGTTGGAAAGTCTGGTCAGTATGCGCACCTATAGTTGGCGTACCTGCAAAGTACAGGAGCTCAAATTTAAAGAACCACACGGAATGAAATAGAAACACTTGTTGTGGATGTGGAAAATAGTCGAATCTAGTGGACTAGTGCAAAAGAAGAGGCATCCAATGCAGTGGACCGGTCAAAGTGATGCGCTGGGTAGTCTGGTCAGTATGCGCACCTATAGTGGGCGTACCACGCAGAATTCAGGCGCTCAAATTTTGAGAACCACATGGAACGAAATGGAAAGAATTGTTGTGGATGTGGAAAATAGTATAATCTAGTGGACTAGCGCAAAAGAAGGGGCATCCAATGCTGTTGACCGGTCAAAGTGATGCGTTGGGTAGTCTGGTCAGTATGCGCACCTGTAATGGGCGTACCACGCATAGTTCAGGCGCTCAAATTTTGAGAACCACATGGAACGAACTTGAACAGTTATTTTGGATGTGGAAAATAGTCTAATATAGTGGAATAGCGCAAAAGAAGAGGCATCCAATGCAGTGGATCAGTCAAAGTGATGCGTTGGGCAGTCTGGTCAGTATGCGCACCTATTATGGGCGTACCACGCATAGTTCAGGCGCTCAAATTTTGAGAACCACATGGAACGAAGTGGAAACAATTGTTGTTGATGTGGAAAATAGTCTAATCTAGTGGACTAGCGCAAAAGAAGAGGCATCCAATGCAGTGGACCAGTCAAAGTGATGCGTTGGGTAGTATGGTCAGTATGCGCACCTGTAATGGGCGTACCACGCATAGTTCAGGCGCTCAAATTTTGAGACCAACCTTGAAAGAAATTGAAACAATTGTTGTCGATGTGGAAAATAGTCTAATCTAGTGAACTAGCACAAAAGAAGAGGCATCCATTGCAGTGGACCAGTCAAAGTGATGCGCTGGGTAGTATGGTTAATGTGAAGATAGAGGAATGAATGAACTAGAACAAGGTTGGGTACAAGTAGGAAACCCTAGGAAACTGTACCCCTTAGTGTCTACCCCGCTATATGAAAAATGTTTGACACACCCACATAGGCAAAGTGGGGGAGAACAAGAGGTCACAAGACCAGTCAAGCAAAGCACAGCAAGCTCAGGGTGGATCTCAACGTCACCACACATTCCGAGCACAAGTTCAAAGGCCACAAGGCCAGTTTACATGCAGGATTATATATAAAGGAAAACATGCAGGTGCAGGTATATATAGATCACAGTACAAAGCAAAGTCAAGAGGTAAGCAAGTGAGGCCAGGTAGGTACAAGACCTAACATAGTACAGAAGCGCTGATGATCACAAGGCTGAAGTGCCTTGGTGAAGATATCAGCAGTGTTGGCCCGAGAGGCCATGTAAGCAAGGCGCAGCTGACCACGCTTCTGCAGCTCACGAGCAAGGAAGTAGCGAAGAGCAATGTGCTTCGTTCTGTGCTCTAGTCTGTGCTCCCGACACAAGGCCAGCATGGCCTTGTTGTCTACGTACAGAACTGGAGGAGAACGAGGCGGCTCTCCCAGGTCAGTCAGCAGGTAGGTGAGCCAGCGTAACTCCTGTGCAGCCATGGCCCCAGCGTAGATCTCAGCCTCACAGCTAGAGCCGAGAACAGAAGACGAGCGGGTAGACCGCCACGAAACAGAGCCGGAACCAAGGCTGAAGGTTTAACCCTGTGACGACCGCTGCGTAGCCAGGTCGTCAACCCAAGACGCGTCTGCGTGACCAGTGAGGACCACTGGACTCCGCCCTCCAAGCACTAGCCCCAAGCCCGACGTACTGCACAAGTAGCGCAAAACCCTCTTCGCTGCAGCCATGTGCTCTGGTCGGTGTCTCCCAGGAGCAACATAGTGTGCCAAGATGCTAAGAGGGTATGCCAGGTCAGGTCGAGTGCAGGTCATCAGGTACATGAGGCAGCCAACAAGCTCTGGGTACGGGCCACTCGGCTCTACGGACTCATCCGAAGGCAGAGCTGAGGGCGAGTGGCGAGTAGACAGAGGACTGGCTTGAGGCGAGGAGTACGTGAAGTCGAAGCGCTGAAGGACATGCTGCACCATGTGTGACTGAGTCAGGGTAATGGTGCGCCGTGCTCTGTCCCGGGTGATCTGCAAGCCAAGATAGCGGCGCAGTTCACCCAGGTCTGTGCACGTGTGTCTCTTCTGCAGCTCCGACTTCACGTGGGCGAGTCCAGCAGTGTCAGCAGTGGCAAAGACCAAGTCGTCGACGTACACGAGGATGTAGAACGGCGGCAAAGAGGTGTCGGTGCGTAGAAACAGCGACGGGTCGGCAATAGAAGGAGCAAGCCCAAGAGCCGCAAGTGTTGTCCTCAGTGTGTCGTGCCACTCACGGGGCGCCTGGCGGAGACCGTAGACTGGCCGCCGGAGGCTCCACTGGGTACCAGGAGGAAACGACCCAGTGAAGCCAGGTGGGCGGCGCAGCCAGATCTCCTCGTGCAGGCTGCCCAGTAGGAAAGCAGTGCTGAAGTCAAGAGAGTGAAGCTCGTAGTCGCGCTGAGCGGCTATGTGCAGCAGCACCCGAAGAGTGGTCAACTTCGGGGTGGGAGAGAAGGTCTGAAAGTAGTCAATTCCCTACCGCTGACTGAAGCCTCGAGCCACGTAGTGCGCCTTGAAGATAGGCGGAGAACCCGGCGACCGCTTCACCCTGAAAATCCACATGCCACTGACGATGTTCGCCCCAGGTGGGGGAACCTCGTCGACGTAGGTGCCTGTGGACTTCCAGGAAGCCATCTCTGCGTCCATGGCTGACTGCCACTGAGAGGAGTAGGGACCCTCTATCGCCTCTGCGTAAGAGCGCGGGGTCGGGATGTCTGGTGCATCCGGGTCTCCCTCAGGGGCAACTAGCATGGACACGAGATGAGGTAAAGCAGTAGCAAAACCCTGGAACTCCTCCTGCCTGTCCTCAAGGACGTCCGTGCTAAGAGCACACGCACCCCCGACGGACGGAGGACAGACAGACTCAGACTCAGCAACAAGACTAGCGGCGTAGTCTAGACGACAGTGAGCAGCGAAGTCGACAAGCTCAGCAACTAAGGCAGACGCAGCAGTGGACTCAAAGGAAGGGTCAGTGACAATAGTAGCCAGGAGACGCGTGACAGTAGGACTGGCAGCACGAAGGGAGTCAGACTCTGGGTCAGCAAGAGCAGGAAGAGAGGACTCTGGAGGAGACGGCAAAGGGACACGCTGTGGAGCAGTGGAAGGACGCAGTGCCATCCGGTGCGTGCCCGGGACCGCAGGAGGACGCTTACGCGGAACACGACGACCAGTGCGAGCAGCACGAACAGGCGACGCAGGACGAGACTCAGGCTCACGACGCTCAGCAAGACCTCCAGTAGGACCAGTGTAAGGAGAAGGAGCAGGCAGTGGGGAGGCCAGCTGTAACTGTGACTCGGACTGGACAGGCGGTGGACACCCTAAGGAAGGAGGAGGACCAGTAGAAGTCGGAAGACCAAGAACCTGCTCAAGGAGCGGAACGAAGAACGGCTGTGGTCGCGCAGCACCTCCAGAACCAGCAGGGACAGCACCAGTACCCCCAGCGTTTGCTCCGACTCCAGCAGCTCCACCAGCTCCAGCAGCACCACCAGCTGCTCCAGAAGCGCCAACTCCATCACCAACAGGAGCACCGGCTCCCGTAGCAGCTCCAGCTCCAGCACCTCCAGCAGCTCCAGCTCCAGCAGGACTACCGGAAGACGTAGCAGCTCCGGCTCCAGTACCTCCAGCAGCACCTACTCCAGCAGCACCGCCAGCTCCAGCACCGCCAGCAGCTCCAGCACCAGTAGCACCACCAGGCCCAGCAACTCCAGTACCTCCAGTACGAGCACCTCCGGGACCCATGGCTCCAGCACCCCCAGCAGCAGTAGAAACTCCAGCGCCGGCAGCACCACCAGCTCCAGCAGCACGGCTCCAGCGCCGAGCAAACCACTCGCGCAGCTCCTGTGGAGAGAGGAGCTCCCGCCGGGACGAAGCACCCGAAGAACCTCCAGGCCCAACACCGTCAGACTCCACACGAGCAGGCCCAGCACCCACAGGCTCTGCACCCCCAGACTCAGCAACCCCAGGCTCAACACCCCCAGGCTCAGCACCCCCAGGCTCAGCACCCCCAGGCTCAGCACCCCCAAGCTCAGCTCCCCCAGACTCAGCACCCCCAGGCTCAGCACCCCTAGCAGCACCAGAGTCAACAGCTACCTCGACAGGCTCGACTGCGTCTACCTGGGACACACCTGAGGGGGCAGGACCCTGAGGGGGGAGGGGGTCTACCGGGGGGGGACCTGGCGCAAGAAAGAGCGGCGGGGCGGGAAGGGGGGCAGCGCGGTAGGGGAAGAGACAATAGTAGAGGGTGATGTACATGGGGGGGGGGTTCTTGGCGCAGAACTCAGCAGGAAGCGCAGCGCGGTAGCGGGTGTCACTAGTGCGGAGGTGCATAATGAGGTCAGCGACTGTGGCAAAGGCGGCGAGGTCAGGGAACAGGTACGGCAGCATGAGGCGACTAAGGGCAGCAGTGGCAGGGGAGGAGTAGCGTGCAACTACAGCGTTATACAGAGTCTTAGCACTCTTGTACTGACTAAAGTGCGCGCGCTCAGTGGACGGCAGGTGACTACGCACAGCAAGGCGGGCAGCAGCATCGCGCGTGGTCCACTGCGAGCGAACAGTACTGTGAGCATCAGCAGCAGGGGCAGCAGAGGCACCAGACGTGAGATCGAACAGGGAGATGCCATCCTTGCTATCGCACTATAGGAAAAGCTGCAGATCGTCGACCCAGACCTCAAAGTTGACCGCTCGACCCTCAGCATCGAAGGTAAGAACATTGGGACTAGCCATAACAGCAGCAGCAGTAGGCTAGCAGCAGCAGCAGTAGTACGACTCGGCTAAGCGGCGCGGCTCGGCAGAGCGGCGCGGCTCGGCAGGGCGGCGCAGCTCGGCAGTGCGCTTACCAGGGGCGGGTGGGTAGGAGGCCGCGACTGGTGGGGCAGGGCCGTGGTGCGCCGGCAGGGTCGGGGCCGCAACAGGGCGGCAGGGCAGGGCCGCGGCTCGGCTGCAGGGCAGGGCCGGGTCAGCGGCGACAGCGGCGGCGACGGCGGCTGCTGCAGGTCACGCCCCGGCAACTGCTGCAGTTGGGAGGCCGCGGCTGAAGGAGGGGCGGGGCGGGGCCGCAACGAAGGGGCGGGGCTGCGCCGAAGGCAGGGCGGGTCGCAGCAGGGCAGAGCGCAAAGCGCGCTTCGGGCAGTTTAGGAAAAAAAAAAAAAAATCAATGGTGGAAAGAAACGGTCCCACTAGGGAACCCGCTCTATACTATGTGAAGAAAGAGGAATGAATGAACTAGAACAAGGTTGGGTACAAGTAGGAAACCCTAGGAAACTGTACCCCTTAGTGTCTACCCCAATAGCCTAGACAAGCTATATCATAAATGTTTGACAGTTAATATGCGCACCTATAATGGGCCAACCACGCATAGTTCAGGAGCTCAAATTTTGAGAGCCACATGGAACGAAATGGAAACAATTGTTGTGGATGTGGAAAATAGTCTAACCTAGTGGAATAGCACAAAAGAAGAGGCATCCAATGCAGTGGACCAGGCAAAGTGATGCGTTGGGCAGTCTGGTCAGTATGCGCACCTATATTGGGCGTACCATGCATATTTCAGGAGCTCAGCTTTTGAGAACCACATAGAACGAAATGGAAACACTTGTTGTGGATGTGGAAAATAGTCTAATCTAGTGGAATGGCACAAAAGAAGAGGCATCCAATACAGTGGACCAGTCAAAGTGATGCGTTGGGCAGTCTGGTCTGTATGAGCACCTATTATGGGCGTACCAGGCAGAGTTCAGGAGCTCAAATTTTGAGAACCACATGGAACAAAAATGGAAACAATTGTTGTGGATGTGGAAAATATTATAATCTAGTGGACTAGCACAAAAGAAGAGGCATCCAATTCAGTGGACCCGTCAAAGTGATGCGTTGGTTCTCAATATTTGACCTCCTGAACTCTGCCTGGTACGCCCATAATAGGTGCGCATACTGACCAGATTGCCCAACGCATCACTTTGACTGGTCCACTGCATTGGATGACTCTTCTTTTGTGCTATTCCACTAGATTAGACTATTTTCCACATCCACAACAAGTGTTTCCATTTCGTTCCATGTGGTTCTCAAAAGCTGAGCTCCTGAACTCTGCGTGGTACGCCCATTATAGGTGCGCATACTAACCAGACTACCCAACGCATCACTTTGACTGGTCCACTGCATTGGATGCCTCTTTTTTTGTGCTAGTCCACTAGATTAGACTATTTTCCACATCCACAACAAGTGTTTCCATTTCGTTCCATGTGGTTCTCAAAACTTGAGCGCCTGAACTCTGCGTGGTACGCCCATTACAGGTGCGCGTACTAACCAGACTACCCAACGTATCACTTTGACTGGTCCACAGCATTGGATGCCTCTTCTTTTGTGCTAGTCCACTAGATTAGACTATTTTCCACATCCACAATAGTTTTTTCCATTTCGCTCCATGTGGTTCTCAAACTTGAGCGCCTGAACTTTGCGTGGTACGCCCAGTAAAGGTGCGCATCACTTTGACTGGTCCACTGCATTGGATGCCTCTTCTTTTGGGCTAGTCCACTAGGTTAGAGTATTTTCCACATCCACAACAAGTGTTTCCCTTTCGTTCCATGTGGTTCTCAAAACTTGAGCGCCTGAACTCTGCGTGGTACGCCCATTACAGGTGCGCATACTAACCAGACTACCCAACGCATCACTTTGATTGGTCCACAGCATTGGATGCCTCTTCTTTTATGCTAGTCCACTAGATTTGACAATTTTCCACATCCACAACAAGTGTTTCCATTTCGTTCCATGTGGTTCTCAAAATTTGAGCGCCTGAACATTGCATGGTACGCCTAGTACAGGTGCGCATACTGACGTGACTTCCCAACGCATCACTTTGACTGGTCCACTGCATTGGATGCCTCTTTTTTTGTGCTAGTCCACTAGATTTGACAATTTTCCACATCCAGAACAAGTGTTTCCATTTCGTTCCATGTGGTTCTCAAAACTTGAGCGCCTGAACTCTGCGTGGTACGCCCAGTACAGGTGCGCATACTGACCTGACTTCCCAACGCATCACTTTGACTGGTCCACTGCATTGGATGCCTCTTCTTTTATGCTAGTCCACTAGATTTGACTATGTTTTACATCCACAACAAGTGTTTCCATTTCGTTCCATGTGGTTCTCAAACTTTGAGCGCCTGAACTCGGCGTGGTACCCCCATTACAGGTGCGCATACTGACCATACTACCCAATGCATCACTTTGACTGGTCCACTGCATTGGATGCCTCTTATTTTGTGCTATTCCACTAGATTAGACTATTTTCCACATCCACAACAACTGTTTCCATTTCGTTCTATGTGTTTCTCAAAACTTGAGCGCCTGAACTATGCGTGGTACGCCCATAATATGTGCGCATACTAACCATACTCCTCAAGGCATCACATTGACTGGTCCACTGTATTAAATGCCTCTTTTTTTGTTCTAGTCCACTAGATTATACTATTTTCCACATCCACAACAAGTTTTTCTATTTCATTCCATGTGGTTCTCAAAACTTGAGTGCCTGAACTCAGCGTGGTACCCCCATTACAGGTGCGCATACTGACCATACTACCCAATGCATCACTTTGACTGGTCCACTGCATTGGATGCCTCTTCTTTTGTGCTAGTCCACTAGATTAGACTATTTTCAACATCCACAACAAATGTTTCCATTTCGTTCCATGTTGCTCGAATATGCAACAATATTTGGGTCGTTGGATGCTTTTCCCTATGCCTAAGGGGATCCGTGCGCTTCCTTCGCATTTCTGGGCAGGCACAGCCGTCATCGCGGGCGCCGAACATTTCAGTGCGAGCGAACCAATCTGAAGTTGCTCTTATAGATGTGTTTGATTATGGGCCACCCGAATATGCAACAATATTCGTTACACGTCGTTGGATGCTTTTCCCTACGCCTATAGGGATCCATGCTCTTCCTTAGCATTTGTGGGCAGGCACGGTCGTCGTCGCGGGCGCCGAACTTTTCTGTACGCGCGAAAAGAGCTGAAGTTGCTCTGGTAGGTGTGTTTGAACATGGGCCCCCCGATTATGCAACAATATTTGGGTCATTGGATGCTTTTCCCTACGCCTAAAGGGATCCGTGCGCTTCCTTGGCATTTGTGTGCAGGCACGGCCGTCATCGCGGGCGCCGAACTTTTCAGTGCGCGCGAACCAAGCTGAAGTTGCTCTGGTAGGTGTCTTTGAACATGGGTCACCCGAATATGCAACACTATTCGGGTCGTTGGATGCTTTTCCCTGTGCCTATAAGGATCCGTGCGCTTCTTTAGCATTTGTGGGCAGGCACGGCCGTCATCGCGGGCGCCGAACTTTTTTGTGCGCGCGAACCATGCTGAAGTTGCTCTGGTAGGTGTATTTGAACATGGGCCACCCAAATATGCAACAATATTTGGGTCGTTGAATGCTTTTCCTTACGGCTATAGGGATCCGTGCGCTTCCTTAGCATTTGTGTGTAGGCACGGCCGTCATCGCGGGCGCGGAACTTTTCTGTGCAAGCGAACCAAGCTGAAGTTGCTCTGGTAGGTGTATTTGAACATGGGCCACCCGAATATGCAACAATATTCGGGTCGTTAGATGCTTTTCCCTACGCCTTTAGGGATCCGTACGCTTCCTTAGCATTTGTGTGCAGGGACGGCCGTCATCGCAGGCAACTTTTATGTGCGCGCAAACCAAGCTGAAGTTGCTCTAATAGATGTATTTGAACATGGGCCACCCGAATATGCAACACTATTCGGGTCGTTGGATGCTTTTCCCTACGCCTATAGGGATCCGTGCGCTTCCTTAGCATTTGTGTGCAGGCACGGTCGTCGTCGTGGGCGCCGAACTTTTCAGTGCGTGCGAACCAAGCTGAAGTTGCTCTGGTAGGTGTATTTGAACATGAGCCACCCAAATATGCAACAATATTCTGGTCGTGGGATGCATTTCTTTACGCCTATAAGGATCTGTGCGCTTCCTTAGCATTTGTGGGCAGACACGGCCGTCGTCGCGGGCGCCGAACTTTTCTGTGCGCGCGAACCAGGCTGAAGTTGCTCTGGTATGTGTATTTGAACATGGGCCACCCGAATATGCAACAATATTCGGGTTGTTCAATGCTTTTCCCTACGCCTATAGGGATCTGTGCGCTTCCTTAGCATTTGTGGGCAGGCACGGCCGTCGTCGAAGCGCCGAACTTTCCTGTGCATGCGAACCAATCTGAAGGTGCTCTGATAAGTGTATTTGAACATGGCCCACCCGAATATGCAACAATATTCGGGTCGTTGGGATGCTTTTCCCTACGCCTATAGGGATCCGTGCGCTTGCTTAGCATTTGTGGGCAGGCACGGCCGTCGTCGCGGGCGCCGAACTTTTCTGTGCGCGCGAACCAGGCTGAAGTTGCTCTGTTAGGTGTATTTGAACATGGGCCACCCGATTTTGCAACAATATTCGGGTCGTTGGATGCTTTTCCCTACGCCTATAGGGATCCGTGCGCTTCCTTAGCATTTGTGGGTAGGCACGGCCGTCGTCGCGAGCGCCGCACTTATCTGTGCGCGCGAACCAAGCTGAAGTTGCTCTGGTAGGTGTATTTAAACATGGGCCACCCAAATATGCAACAAAATTCAGGTCGTTGGATGTTTTTTCTTACGCCTATAGGGGTCCGTGCGCTTCCTTAGCATTTGTGGGCAGGCAGGGCTGTCGTCGCGGGCGCCGTACTTTTTTGAACAAGCGAACCAATCTGAAGGTGCTTTGATAGGTGTATTTGAATATGGGCCACCCAAATATGCAACAATATTCGGGTCGTTGGATGTTTTTCCCTACTCCTATAGGGATCCGTGCGCTTCCTTAGCATTTGTGGGCAGGCACGGCCGTCGTCGCGGGCGCCGAACTTTTCTGTGCGCGCGAACCAATCTGAAGGTGCTCTGATAGGTGTATTTGAACATGGACCACCCGAATATGCAACAATATTCGGGTTGTTGGGATGCTTTCCCCTATGCCTATAGGGATCCGTGCGCTTCCTTAGCATTTGTGGGCAGGCATGGCCGTCGTCGCGGGCGCCGAACTTTTCTGTGCGCGCGAACCAAGCTGAAGTTGCTCTGGTATGTGTATTTGAACATGAACCACCTGAATAAGCAACAATTTTCGGGTCGTTGGATGCTTTTCCCTATGCCTATAGGGATCTGTGCACTTCCTTAGCATTTGAGGGCATGCACGGTCGTCGTCGCGGGCGCCGAACTTTTTTGTGCGCACGAGCCAAGCTGAAGTTGTTTTTGTAGGTCTATTTGAACATGAGCCACCTGAATAAGCAACAATATTCGGGTCGTTGGATGCTTTTCCCTACACCTATAAGGACCGTGCGTTTCCTTAGCATTTGTGTGCAAGCACGGCCGTCATCGCGGGCGCCGAACTTTTCGGGGCGCGCAAACCAAGCTGAAGTTGCTCTTGTAGGTGTATTTCAACATGAGCCACCCAAATATGCAACAATATTCTGGTCGTGGGATTCATTTCTTTACGCCTATAAGGATCTGTGCGCTTCCTTAGCATTTGTGGGTAGACACGGCCGTCGTCGCGGGCGCCGAACTTTTCTGTGCGCGCGAACCAGGCTGAAGTTGCTCTGGTAGGTGTATTTGAACATGGGCCACCCGAATATGCAACAATATTCGGGTTGTTCGATGCTTTTCCCTACGCCTATAGGGATCTGTGCGCTTCCTTAGCATTTGTGGGCAGGCACGGCCGTCGTCGCAAACGCCGAACTTTCCTGTGCGTGCGAACCAATCTGAAGGTGCTCTGATAAGTGTATTTGAACATGGGCCACCCGAATATGCAACAATATTCGGGTCGTTGGGATGCTTTTCCCTACGCCTATAGGGATCCGTGCGCTTGCTTAGCATTTGTGGGCAGGCACGGCCGTCGTCGCGGGCGCCGAACTTTTCTGTGCGCGCGAACCAGGCTGAAGTTGATCTGTTAGGTGTATTTGAACATGGGCCACCCGATTTTGCAACAATATTCGGGTCGTTGGATGCTTTTCCCTACGCCTATAGGGATCCGTGCGCTTCCATAGCATTTGTGGGTAGGCACGGTCGTCGTCGCGAGCGCCGCACTTATCTGTGCGCGCGAACCAAGCTGAAGTTGCTCTGGTAGGTGTATTTAAACATGGGCCACCCAAATATGCAACAAAATTCAGGTCGTTGGATGTTTTTTCTTACGCCTATAGGGGTCCGTGCTCTTCCTTAGCATTTGTGGGCAGGCAGGGCTGTCGTCGCGGGCGCCGAACTTTTTTGAACGTGCGAACCAATCTGAAGGTGCTCTGATAGGTGTATTTGAACATGGGCCACCCAAATATGCAACAATATTCGGGTCGTTGGATGTTTTTCCCTACGCCTATAGGGATCCGTGCGCTTCCTTAGCATTTGTGGGCAGGCACGGCCGTCGTCGCGGCGCCGAACTTTTCTGTGCGCGCGAACCAAGCTGAAGTTGCTCTGGTATGTGTATTTGAACACGAGCCACCCGAATATGCAACAATCTTCGGGTCGTTGGATGCTTTTCCCTATGCCTATAGGGATCTGTGCACTTCCTTAGCATTTGAGGGCATGCACGGTCGTCGTCGCGGGCGCCGAACTTTTTCGTGCGCGCGAGCCAAGCTGAAGTTGCTTTGGTAGGTCTATTTGAACATGAGCCACCTGAATATGCAACAATATTCGGATCGTTGGATGCTTTTCCCTACACCTATAAGGACCGTGCGTTTCCTTAGCATTTGTGTGCAGGCACGGCCGTCATCGCGGGCGCCGAACTTTTCGAGGCGCGCGAACCAAGCTGAAGTTGCTCTGGTTGGTATATTTGAACATGGGCCACCAGAATATGCAACAATATTTGGGTCGTTGGATGCTTTTCCCTATGCCTAAGGGGATCCGTGTGCTTCCTTAGCATTTGTGTGCAGGCACAGCCGTCATCGCGGGCGCCGAACTTTTCAGTGCGAGCGAACCAATCTGAAGTTGCTCTTATAGATGTGTTTGATTATGGGCCACCCGAATATGCAACAATATTCGTTACACGTCGTTGGATGCTTTTCCCTACGCCTATAGGGATCCATGCTCTTCCTTAGCATTTGTGGGCAGGCACGGTCGTCGTCGCGGGCGCCGAATTTTTCTGTGCGCGCGAACCAAGCTGAAGTTGCTCTGGTAGGTGTATTTGAACATGGGCCACCCGATTTTGCAACAATATTCGGGTCGTTGGATGCTTTTCCCTACGCCTATAGGGATCCGTGCGCTTCCTTAGCATTTGTGGGTAGGCACGGCCGTCTTCGCGAGCGCCGAACTTATCTTTGCGCGCGAAGCAAGCTGAAGTTGCTCTGGTAGGTGTATTTAAACATGGGCCACCCAAATATGCAACAATATTTGGGTCGTTGGATGTTTTTACTTACGCATATAGGGATCCGTGCACTTCCTCTGCATTTGTGGGCTGGCACGGCTGTCGTCGCGGGCGCCGAACTTTTCTGAACGTGCGAACCAATCTAAATGTTCTCTGATAGGTGTATTTGAACATGGGCCACCCGAATATGCAACAATATTCGGGTCGTTTGATGCTTTTCCCTACGCCTATAGGGATCCGTGCGCTTCCTTAACATTTGTGGGCAGGCACGGCCGTCGTCGCGGGCGCCGAACTTTTCTGTGCGCGCGAACCAATCTGAAGGTGCTCTGATAGGTGTATTTGAACATGGACCACCCGAATATGCAGCAATATTCGGGTCGTTGGGATGCTTTTCCCTATGCCTATAGGGATCCGTGCGCTTCCTTAGCATTTGTGGGCAGGCACGGCCGTCGTCGCGGGCGTTAAATTTTTTTGTGCGCGCGAACCAAGCTGAAGTTGCTCTGGTATGTGTATTTGAACATAAGCCACCCAAATATGCAACAATATTCGGGTCGTTGGATGCTTTTCCCTACGCCTAAAGGGCTCTGTGCACTTCCTTAGCATTTGTGAACAGGCACGGCCGTCATCGCTGACGCCGAACTTTTCTGTGCGAGCGAACCAAGCTGAAGTTGCTCTGGTAGGTGTATTTGAACAAGGGCCACCCGAATATGCAACAATATTTGGGTCGTTGGATGCTTTTCCCTATGCCTAAGGGGATCCGTGTGCTTCCTTAGCATTTGTGTGCAGGCACAGCCGTCATCGCGGGCGCCGAACTTTTCAGTGCGAGCGAACCAATCTGAATTTGCTCTTATAGATGTGTTTGATTATGGGCCACCCGAATATGCAACAATATTCGTTACACGTCGTTGGATGCTTTTCCCTATGCCTATAGGGATCCATGCTCTTCCTTAGCATTTGTGGGCAGGCACGGTCGTCGTCGCGGGCGCCGAATTTTTCTGTGCGCGCGAACCAAGCTGAAGTTGCTCTGGTAGGTGTATTTGAACATGGGCCACCCGATTTTGCAACAATATTCGGGTCGTTGGATGCTTTTCCCTACGCCTATAGGGATCCGTGCGCTTCCTTAGCATTTGTGGGTAGGCACGGCCGTCTTCGCGAGCGCCGAACTTATCTTTGCGCGCGAAGCAAGCTGAAGTTGCTCTGGTAGGTGTATTTAAACATGGGCCACCCAAATATGCAACAATATTTGGGCGTTGGATGTTTTTACTTACGCATATAGGGATCCGTGCACTTCCTCTGCATTTGTGGGCAGGCACGGCTGTCGTCGCGGGCGCCGAACTTTTCTGAACGTGCGAACCAATCTAAATGTGCTCTGATAGGTGTATTTGAACATGGGCCACCCGAATATGCAACAATATTCGGGTCGTTGGATGCTTTTCCCTACACCTATAGGGATCCGTTCGCTTCCTTAGCATTTGTGGGCAGGCACGGCCGTCATCGCGGGCGCCGAACTTTTCTGTGCGCGCGAACCAAGCTGAAGTTGCTCTGGTAGGTGTATTTGAATATGGGCCACACGAATATGCACCACTATTCGGGTCGTTGGATGCTTTTCCCTACACCTATAGGGATCCGTGCGCTTCCTTAGCATTTGTGGGCACGCACGGCCGTCATCGAGGGCGCCGAACTTTTCTGTGCGCGCGATCCCAGCTGATATTGCTCTGGTAGGTGTATTTGAACAAGGGCCACTCGAATATGCAACAATATTCGGGTCGTTGGATGCTTTTCCCTATGCCTATAGGGATCCGTACGCTTCCTCAGCATTTGTGGGCAGGCACACACGTCATCGCGGGCGCCGAACTTTTCTGTGCGCGCGATCCAAGCTGAAGTTGCTATGGAAGGTGTATTTGAACATGGGCCACCCAAATTTGCAACAGTATTCGGGTCGTTGGATGCTTTTCCCTACGCCTATAGGGATCCGTGCGCTTCCTCAGCATTTGTGGGCAGGCACGGCCGTCGTCGCGGGCGCCGAACTTTTTTGTGCGCGCGAACCAAGTTGAAGTTGCTCTGGTAGATGTATTTAAACATGGGCCACCCGAATATGCAACAATATTCGGGTCGTTGGATGCTTTTCCCTACGCCTATAGGGATCCGTGCGCTTCCTTAGCATTTGTGGGCAGGCACGGCCGTCGTCGCGAGCGCCGAACTTTTCTGTGCGTGCGAACCAATCTGAAGGTGCTCTGATAGGTGTATTTGAATGTGGGCCACCCGAATATGCAACAATATTCGGGTCGTTGGGATGCTTTTCCCTACGCCTATAGGGATCCGTGCGCTTCCTTAGCATTTGTGTGCAGGCACGGCAGTCATCGCAAACGCCGAACTTTTCTGTGCGAGCGAACCAAGCTGAAGTTGCTCTGATAGGTGTATTTGAACATGGGCCACCCGAATATGCAACAATATTCGGGTCGTTGGATGCTTTTCCCTACGCCTAAAGGGATCCGTGCGCTTCCTTAGCATTTGTGTGCAGGCACGGCCGTCATCGCGGGCGCCGAACTATTCTGTGTGCGCGAACCAAGCTGAAGTTTCTCTGTTAGTTTATTTGAACAAGGGCCACCCGAATATGCAATACTATTCGGGTCATTGGATGCTTTTCCGTACGCCTATAGGGATCCAACTGCCTCCTTAGCATTTGTGCGCAGGCACGGCAGTCATCGCGGGCGCCGAACTTTTCTGTGCGCGCGAACCATGCTGAAGTTGCTCTGGTAGGTGTATTTCAACATGGGCCACCCGAATATGCAACACTATTTGGGTCGTTGGATGCTTTTCCCTACGCCTATAGGGATCCGTGCGCTACCTTAGCATTTGTGCGCATGCACGGCCGTCGTCGCGGGCGCCAAACTTTTCTGTGCGCGCGAACCAAGCTGAAGTTGCTCTGGTAGGTGTATTTGAACACGAGCAACCCGAATGTGCAACAATATTTGGGTCGTGGGATGCTTTTCTTTACGCCTATAGGGATCCGTGCGCTTCCTTAGCATTTGTGTGCAGGCACGGGTCATCCAAGCACTGAACTTTTCTTTGCGGGCGAACCAAACTGAAGTTCCTCCGGTAGGTGTATTTGAACATGGGCCACCCGAATATGCAACACTATTCGGGTCGTTGGATGCTTTTCCCTACGCCTATAGGGATCCGTGCGCTTCCTTAGCATTTGTGTGCAGGAACGGACGTCATCGCGGGCACCGAACTTTTCCGTGCGAGCGAACCAAGCTGAAGTTGCTCTGGTAGGTGTATTTGAACAAGGGCCACCCGAATATGCAACAACATTCGGGTCGTTGGATGCTTTTCCTTACGCCTATAGGGATCCGTGCGCTTTCGTAGCATTTGTGTGGAGGCACGGCCGTCATCGCGGGCGCCGAACTTTTCTGTGCGCGCGAACCAAGCTGAAGTTGCTCTGATAGGTGTATTTGAACATGGGCCATGCGAATTTGCTACAATTTTCGGCTCGTTTAATGCTTTTCCCTACGCAAATAGGGATCCGTGCGCTTCCTTAGCATTTGTGTGCAGGCATGGCCGTCATCACGGGCGCCAAACTTTTTTGTGCGCGCGATCCAATCTGAAGATGCTCTAATATATGTGTTTCATTATGGGCCACCCGAATATTCAACAATATTCGGGTCGTTGGATGCTTTTCCCTATGCCTATAGGGATCCGTGCGCTTCCTTAGCATTTGTGTGCAGGCACGGACGTCATCGCGGGCGCCGAACTTTTCTGTGCGCGCGAACCAAGCTGAAGTTGCTCTTGTAGGTTTGTTTGAACATGGGCCACCCGAATATGCAACACTATTCGGGTCGTTGGATGCTTTTCCCTACGCCTATAGGAATCCGTGCGCTTCCTTAGCATTTGTGTGCAGGCACGGCCGTCATCGCGGGCGCCGAACTTTTCTGTGCGCGTGAACCAAGCTGAAGTTGCTCTTGTAGGTGTATTTGAACATGGGCCACCCGAATATGCAACACTATTCGGGTCGTTGGATGCTATTCCCTACGCCTATAGGGATCCGTGCGCTTCCTTAGCATTTGTGGGCAGGCACGGCCGTCGTCGCGAGCGCCGAACTTTTCTGTGCGTGCGAACCAATCTGAAGGTGCTCTGATAGGTGTATTTGAATGTGGGCCACCCGAATATGCAACAATATTCGGGTCGTTGGGATGCTTTTCCCTACGCCTATAGCGATCCGTGCGCTTCCTTAGCATTTGTGTGCAGGCACGGCCGTCATCGCAAACGCCGAACTTTTCTGTGCGAGCGAACCAAGCTGAAGTTGCTCTGATAGGTGTATTTGAACATGGGCCACCCGAATATGCAACAATATTCGGGTCGTTGGATGCTTTTCCCTACGCCTAAAGGGATCCGTGCGCTTCCTTAGCATTTGTGTGCAGGCACGGCCGTCATCGCGGGCGCCGAACTATTCTGTGCGCGCGAACCAAGCTGAAGTTTCTCTGTTAGTTGTATTTGAACAAGGGCCACCCGAATATGCAACACTATTCGGGTCATTGGATGCTTTTCCGTACGCCTATAGGGATCCGACTGCCTCCTTAGCATTTGTGCGCAGGCACGGCAGTCATCGCGGGCGCCGAACTTAATTGTGCGCGCGAACCATGCTGAAGTTGCTCTGGTAGGTGTATTTCAACATGGGCCTCCCGAATATGCAACACTATTTGGGTCGTTGGATGCTTTTCCCTACGCCTATAGGGATCCGTGCGCTTCCTTAGCATTTGTGCGCATGCACGGCCGTCGTCGCGGGCGCCAAACTTTTCTGTGCGCGCGAACCAAGCTGAAGTTGCTCTGGTAGGTGTATTTGAACACGAGCAACCCGAATGTGCAACAATATTTGGGTCGTGGGATGCTTTTCTTTACGCCTATAGGGATCCGTGCGCTTCCTTAGCATTTGTGTGCAGGCACGGCCGTCCTCGCGGGCGCCGAACTTTTCTGTGCGCGCGAACCAAGCTGAAGTTGCAATGGTAGTGTATTTCAACATGGGCCACCCGAATATGCAACAACATTTGGGTCGTGGGATGCTTTTCTTTACGCCTATAGGGATCCGTGCGCTTCCTTAGCATTTGTGTGCAGGCACGGGTCATCGCGAGCACCGAACTTTTCTTTGCGGGCGAACCAAACTGAAGTTGCTCCGGTAGGTGTATTTGAACATGGGCCACCCGAATATGCAACACTATTCGGGTCGTTGGATGCTTTTCCCTACGCCTATAGGGATCCGTGCGCTTCCTTAGCATTTGTGTGCAGTCACGGACGTCATCGCGGGCACCGAACTTTTCCGTGCGAGCGAACCAAGCTGAAGTTGCTCTGGTAGGTGTATTTGAACAAGGGCCACCCGAATATGCAACAACATTCGGGTCGTTGGATGCTTTTCCTTACGCCTATAGGGATCCGTGCGCTTTCGTAGCATTTGTGTGGAGGCACGGCCGTCATCGCGGGCGCCGAACTTTTCTGTGCGCGCGAACCAAGCTGAAGTTGCTCTGATAGGTGTATTTGAACATGGGCCATGCGAATTTGCTACAATTTTCGGCTCGTTTGATGCTTTTCCCTACGCAAATAGGGATCCGTGCGCTTCCTTAGCATTTGTGTGCAGGCATGGCCGTCATCACGGGCGCCAATCTTTTCTGTGCGCGCGATCCAATCTGAAGATGCTCTAATATATGTGTTTGATTATGGGCCACCCGAATATGCAACAATATTCGGGTCGTTGGATGCTTTTCCCTACGCCTATAGGGATCCGTGCGCTTCCTTAGCATTTGTGTGCAGGCACGGACGTCATCGCGGGCGCCGAACTTTTCTGTGCGCGCGAACCAAGCTGAAGTTGCTCTTGTAGTTTTGTTTGAACATGGGCCACCCGAATATGCAACACTATTCGGGTCGTTGGATGCTTTTCCCTACGCCTATAGGAATCCGTGCGCTTCCTTAGCATTTGTGTGCAGGCACGGCCGTCATCGCGGGCGCCGAACTTTTCTGTGCGCGTGAACCAAGCTGATGTTGCTCTTGTAGGTGTATTTGAACATGGGCCACTCGAATATGCAACACTATTCGGGTCGTTGGATGCTTTTCCCTACGCTTATAGGGATCCGTGCGCTTCCTTAGCATTTGTGTGCAGGCACGGCCGTCATCGCAGGCACCGAACTTTTCTGTGCGCGCGAAACAAGCTGAAGTTGCTCTGGTAGGTGTATTCGAACATGGGCCACCCAAATATGCAACACTATTCGGGTCATTGGATGCTTTTCTCTTCGTCTATAGGGATCCGTGCGCTTCCTTAGCATTTGTGTGCAGGCGTGGCCGTCATCGCGGGCGCCGAACTTTTCTGTGCGCGCGAACCAATCTGAAGTTGCTCTAATAGATGTGTTTGATTATCGGCCACCCAAATCTGCAACAATATTCGGGTCGTTGGATGCTTTTCCCTACGCCAATAGGGATCCGTGCGCTTCCTTAGCATTTGTGTGCAGGCACGGCCGTCATTGCGGGCGCCGAACTTTTCTGTGCGCGCGAACCAAGATGAAGTTGCTCTTGTAGGTGTATTTGAACATGGGCCACCTGAATATGCAACCTTATTCGGGTCGTTGGATGCTTTTCCCTACGCCTATAGGGATCCGTGCGCTTCCTTAGCATTTGTGTGCAGGCACGGCCGTCATCGCGGGCGCCGAACTTTTCTGTGCGCGTGAACCAAGCTGAAGTTGCTCTGGTAGGTGTATTTAAACATGGGCCACCCAAATATGCAACACTATTCGGGTCGTTGGATGCTTTTCCTTACGCCTATAGGGATCCGTGCGCTTCCTTTGCATTTGTGTGCAGGCATGGCCGTCATCGCGGGCGCCGAACTTTTCTGTGTGACCGAGCCAAGCTGAAGTTGCTCTGATAGGTGTATTTGAACATGTGCCACCCGAATATGCAACAATATTCAGGTCGTTGGATGCTTTTCTCTACGCCTATAGGGATTCGTGCGCTTCCTTAGCATTTGTGTGCAGGCACGGACGTCATCGCGGGCGCCGAACTTTTCTGTGCGCGCGAACCAAGCTGAAGTTGCTCTTGTAGGTGTATTTGAACATGGGCCACCCGAATATGCAACACTATTTGGGTCGTTGGATGCTTTTCCCTACGCCTATAGGGATCCGTGCGCTTCCTTAGCATTTGTGCGCATGCACGGCCGTTGTCGCGGGCGCCCAACTTTTCTGTGCGCGCGAACCAAGCTGAAGTTGCTCTGGTAGGTGTATTTGAACACGAGCAACCCGAATGTGCAACAATATTTGGGTCGTGGGATGCTTTTCTTTACGCCTATAGGGATCCGTGCGCTTCCTTAGCATTTGTGTGCAGGCACGGCCGTCGTCGCGGGCGCCGAACTTTTCTGTGCGCGCGAACCAAGCTGAAGTTGCTCTGGTAGTGTATTTCAACATGGGCCACCCGAATATGCAACAACATTTGGGTCGTGGGATGCTTTTCTTTACGCCTATAGGGATCCGTGCGCTTCCTTTGCATTTGTGTGCAGGCATGGCCGTCATCGCGGGCGCCGAACTTTTCTGTGCGCGCGAACCAAGCTGAAGTTGCTCTGATAGGTGTATTTGAACATGTGCCACCCGAATATGCAACAATATTCAGGTCGTTGGATGCTTTTCTCTACACCTATAGGGATCCGTGCGCTTCCTTAGCATTTGTGTGCAGGCACGGCCGTCATCGCGGGCGCCGAACTTTTCTGTGCGCGTGAACCAAGCTGATGTTGCTCTTGTAGGTGTATTTGAACATGGGCCACTCGAATATGCAACAGTATTCGGGTCGTTGGATGCTTTTCCCTACGCCTTTAGGGATCCGTGCGCTTCCTTAGCATTTGTGTGCAGGCACGGCCGTCATCGCGGGCGCCGAACTTTTCTGTGCGCGTGAACCAAGCTGAAGTTGCTCTGGTAGGTGTATTTAAACATGGGCCACCCAAATATGCAACACTATTCGGGTCGTTGGATGCTTTTCCCTACGCCTTTAGGGATCCGTGCGCTTCCTTAGCATTTGTGTGCAGGCATGGACGTCATCGCGGGCGCCGAACTTTTCTGTGCGCGCGAACCAAGCTGAAGTTGCTCTTGTAGTTTTGTTTGAACATGGGCCACCCGAATATGCAACACTATTCGGGTCGTTGGATGCTTTTCCCTACGCCTATAGGAATCCGTGCGCTTCCTTAGCATTTGTGTGCAGGCACGGCCGTCATCGCGGGCGCCGAACTTTTCTGTGCGCGTGAACCAAGCTGATGTTGCTCTTGTAGGTGTATTTGAACATGGGCCACTCGAAAATGCAACACTATTTGGGTCGTTGGATGCTTTTCCCTACGCTTATAGGGATCCGTGCGCTTCCTTAGCATTTGTGTGCAGGCACGGCCGTCATCGCAGGCACCGAACTTTTCTGTACGCGCGAACCAATCTGAAGTTGCTCTAATAGATGTGTTTGATTATCGGCCACCCAAATCTGCAACAATATTCGGGTCGTTGGATGCTTTTCCCTACGCCAATAGGGATCCGTGCGCTTCCTTAGCATTTGTGTGCAGGCACGGCCGTCATTGCGGGCGCCGAACTTTTCTGTGCGCGCGAACCAAGATGAAGTTGCTCTTGTAGGTGTATTTGAACATGGGCCACCTGAATATGCAACCTTATTCGGGTCGTTGGATGCTTTTCCCTACGCCTATAGGGATCCGTGCGCTTCCTTAGCATTTGTGTGCAGGCACGGCCGTCATCGCGGGCGCCGAACTTTTCTGTGCGCGTGAACCAAGCTGAAGTTGCTCTGGTAGGTGTATTTAAACATGGGCCACCCAAATATGCAACACTATTCGGGTCGTTGGATGCTTTTCCTTACGCCTATAGGGATCCGTGCGCTTCCTTTGCATTTGTGTGCAGGCATGGCCGTCATCGCGGGCGCCGAACTTTTCTGTGTGACCGAGCCAAGCTGAAGTTGCTCTGATAGGTGTATTTGAACATGTGCCACCCGAATATGCTACAATATTCAGGTCGTTGGATGCTTTTCTCTATGCCTATAGGGATTCGTGCGCTTCCTTAGCATTTGTGTGCAGGCACGGACGTCATCGCGGGCGCCGAACTTTTCTGTGCGCGCGAACCAAGCTGAAGTTGCTCTTGTAGGTGTATTTGAACATGGGCCACCCGAATATGCAACACTATTTGGGTCGTTGGATGCTTTTCCCTACGCCTATAGGGATCCGTGCGCTTCCTTAGCATTTGTGCGCATGCACGGCCGTTGTCGCGGGCGCCAAACTTTTCTGTGCGCGCGAACCAAGCTGAAGTTGCTCTGGTAGGTGTATTTGAACACGAGCAACCCGAATGTGCAACAATATTTGGGTCGTGGGATGCTTTTCTTTACGCCTATAGGGATCCGTGCGCTTCCTTAGCATTTGTGTGCAGGCACGGCCGTCGTCGCGGGCGCCGAACTTTTCTGTGCGCGCGAACCAAGCTGAAGTTGCTCTGGTAGTGTATTTCAACATGGGCCACCCGAATATGCAACAACATTTGGGTCGTGGGATGCTTTTCTTTACGCCTATAGGGATCCGTGCGCTTCCTTTGCATTTGTGTGCAGGCATGGCCGTCATCGCGGGCGCCGAACTTTTCTGTGCGCGCGAACCAAGCTGAAGTTGCTCTGATAGGTGTATTTGAACATGTGCCACCCGAATATGCAACAATATTCAGGTCGTTGGATGCTTTTCTCTACACCATAGGGATCCGTGCGCTTCCTTAGCATTTGTGTGCAGGCACGGCCGTCATCGCGGGCGCCGAACTTTTCTGTGCGCGTGAACCAAGCTGATGTTGCTCTTGTAGGTGTATTTGAACATGGGCCACTCGAATATGCAACACTATTCGGGTCGTTGGATGCTTTTCTCTACGCCTATAGGGATCCGTGCGCTTCCTTAGCATTTGTGTGCAGGCACGGCCGTCATTGCGGGCGCCGAACTTTTCTGTGCGCGCGAACCAAGATGAAGTTGCTCTTGTAGGTGTATTTGAACATGGGCCATCTGAATATGCAACACTATTCGGGTCGTTGGATGCTTTTCCCTACGCCTATAGGGATCCGTGCGCTTCCTTAGCATTTGTGTGCAGGCACGGCCGTCATTGCGGGCGCCGAACTTTTCTGTGCGCGCGAAACAAGCTGAAGTTGCTCTGGTAGGTGTATTTGAACATGGGCCACCCGAATATGCAACACTATTCAGGTCGTTGGATGCTTTTCCCTACGCCTATAGGGATCCGTGCGCTTCCTTTGCATTTGTGTGCAGGCACGGCCGTCATCGCGGGCGCCGAACTTTTCTGTGCGCGTGAACCAAGCTGAAGTTGCTCTGATAGGTGTATTTGAACATGTGCCACCCGAATATGCAACAATATTCAGGTCGTTGGATGCTTTTCCTTACGCCTATAGGGATCCGTGCGCTTCCTTTGCATTTGTGTGCAGGCATGGCCGTCATCGCGGGCGCCGAACTTTTCTGTGCGCGTGAACCAAGCTGATGTTGCTCTTGTAGGTGTATTTGAACATGGGCCACTCGAATATGCAACACTATTCGGGTCGTTGGATGCTTTTCCCTACGCTTATAGGGATCCGTGCGCTTCCTTAGCATTTGTGTGCAGGCACGGCCGTCATCGCAGGCGCCGAACTTTTCTGTGCGCGCGAAACAAGCTGAAGTTGCTCTGGTAGGTGTATTTGAACATGGGCCACCCAAATATGCAACACTATTCGGGTCATTGGATGCTTTTCTCTACGCCTATAGGGATCCGTGCGCTTCCTTAGCATTCGTGTGCAGGCATGGCCGTCATCGCGGGCGCCGAACTTTTCTGTGCGCGCGAACCAATCTGAAGGTGCTCTGATAGGTGTATTTGAACATGGACCACCCGAATATGCAACAATATTCGGGTTGTTGGGATGCTTTCCCCTATGCCTATAGGGATCCGTGCGCTTCCTTAGCATTTGTGTGCAGGCACGGCCGTCATTGCGGGCGCCGAACTTTTCTGTGCGCGCGAACCAAGATGAAGTTGCTCTTGTAGGTGTATTTGAACATGGGCCACCTGAATATGCAACCTTATTCGGGTCGTTGGATGCTTTTCCCTACGCCTATAGGGATCCGTGCGCTTCCTTAGCATTTGTGTGCAGGCACGGCCGTCATCGCGGGCGCCGAACTTTTCTGTGCGCGTGAACCAAGCTGAAGTTGCTCTGGTAGGTGTATTTAAACATGGGCCACCCAAATATGCAACACTATTCGGGTCGTTGGATGCTTTTCCTTACGCCTATAGGGATCCGTGCGCTTCCTTTGCATTTGTGTGCAGGCATGGCCGTCATCGCGGGCGCCGAACTTTTCTGTGTGACCGAGCCAAGCTGAAGTTGCTCTGATAGGTGTATTTGAACATGTGCCACCCGAATATGCTACAATATTCAGGTCGTTGGATGCTTTTCTCTACGCCTATAGGGATTCGTGCGCTTCCTTAGCATTTGTGTGCAGGCACGGACGTCATCGCGGGCGCCGAACTTTTCTGTGCGCGCGAACCAAGCTGAAGTTGCTCTTGTAGGTGTATTTGAACATGGGCCACCCGAATATGCAACACTATTTGGGTCGTTGGATGCTTTTCCCTACGCCTATAGGGATCCGTGCGCTTCCTTAGCATTTGTGCGCATGCACGGCCGTTGTCGCGGGCGCCAAACTTTTCTGTGCGCGCGAACCAAGCTGAAGTTGCTCTGGTAGGTGTATTTGAACACGAGCAACCCGAATGTGCAACAATATTTGGGTCGTGGGATGCTTTTCTTTACGCCTATAGGGATCCGTGCGCTTCCTTAGCATTTGTGTGCAGGCACGGCCGTCGTCGCGGGCGCCGAACTTTTCTGTGCGCGCGAACCAAGCTGAAGTTGCTCTGGTAGTGTATTTCAACATGGGCCACCCGAATATGCAACAACATTTGGGTCGTGGGATGCTTTTCTTTACGCCTATAGGGATCCGTGCGCTTCCTTTGCATTTGTGTGCAGGCATGGCCGTCATCGCGGGCGCCGAACTTTTCTGTGCGCGCGAACCAAGCTGAAGTTGCTCTGATAGGTGTATTTGAACATGTGCCACCCGAATATGCAACAATATTCAGGTCGTTGGATGCTTTTCTCTACACCTATAGGGATCCGTGCGCTTCCTTAGCATTTGTGTGCAGGCACGGCCGTCATCGCGGGCGCCGAACTTTTCTGTGCGCGTGAACCAAGCTGATGTTGCTCTTGTAGGTGTATTTGAACATGGGCCACTCGAATATGCAACACTATTCGGGTCGTTGGATGCTTTTCTCTACGCCTATAGGGATCCGTGCGCTTCCTTAGCATTTGTGTGCAGGCACGGCCGTCATTGCGGGCGCCGAACTTTTCTGTGCGCGCGAACCAAGATGAAGTTGCTCTTGTAGGTGTATTTGAACATGGGCCATCTGAATATGCAACACTATTCGGGTCGTTGGATGCTTTTCCCTACGCCTATAGGGATCCGTGCGCTTCCTTAGCATTTGTGTGCAGGCACGGCCGTCATTGCGGGCGCCGAACTTTTCTGTGCGCGCGAAACAAGCTGAAGTTGCTCTGGTAGGTGTATTTGAACATGGGCCACCCGAATATGCAACACTATTCAGGTCGTTGGATGCTTTTCCCTACGCCTATAGGGATCCGTGCGCTTCCTTTGCATTTGTGTGCAGGCACGGCCGTCATCGCGGGCGCCGAACTTTTCTGTGCGCGTGAACCAAGCTGAAGTTGCTCTGATAGGTGTATTTGAACATGTGCCACCCGAATATGCAACAATATTCAGGTCGTTGGATGCTTTTCCTTACGCCTATAGGGATCCGTGCGCTTCCTTTGCATTTGTGTGCAGGCATGGCCGTCATCGCGGGCGCCGAACTTTTCTGTGCGCGTGAACCAAGCTGATGTTGCTCTTGTAGGTGTATTTGAACATGGGCCACTCGAATATGCAACACTATTCGGGTCGTTGGATGCTTTTCCCTACGCTTATAGGGATCCGTGCGCTTCCTTAGCATTTGTGTGCAGGCACGGCCGTCATCGCAGGCGCCGAACTTTTCTGTGCGCGCGAAACAAGCTGAAGTTGCTCTGGTAGGTGTATTTGAACATGGGCCACCCAAATATGCAACACTATTCGGGTCATTGGATGCTTTTCTCTACGCCTATAGGGATCCGTGCGCTTCCTTAGCATTCGTGTGCAGGCATGGCCGTCATCGCGGGCGCCGAACTTTTCTGTGCGCGCGAACCAATCTGAAGTTGCTCTAATAGATGTGTTTGATTATCGGCCACCCAAATATGCAACAATATTCGGGTCGTTGGATGTTTTTCCCTACGCCAATAGGGATCCGTGCGCTTCCTTAGCATTTGTGTGCAGGCACGGCCGTCATTGCGGGCGCCGAACATTTCTGTGCGCGCGAACCAAGATGAAGTTGCTCTTGTAGGTGTATTTGAACATGGGCCACCTGAATATGCAACACTATTCGGGTCGTTGGATGCTTTTCCCTACGCCTATAGGGATCCGTGCGCTTCCTTAGCATTTGTGTGCAGGCACGGCCGTCATCGCGGGCGCCGAACTATTCTGTGCGCGTGAACCAAGCTGAAGTTGCTCTTGTAGGTGTATTTGAACATGGGCCACCCGAATATGCAACACTATTCGGGTCGTTGGATGCTTTTCCCTACGCCTTTAGGGATCCGTGCGCTTCCTTAGCATTTGTGTGCAGGCACGGCCGTCATCGCGGGCGCCGAACTTTTCTGTGCGCGTGAACCAAGCTGAAGTTGCTCTGGTAGGTGTATTTAAACATGGGCCACCCCAATATGCAACACTATTCGGGTCGTTGGATGCTTTTCCTTACGCCTATAGGGATCCGTGCGCTTCTTTTGCATTTGTGTGCAGGCATGGCTGTCATCGCGGGCGCCGAACTTTTCTGTGCGCGCGAGCCAAGCTGAAGTTGCTCTGATAGGTGTATTTGAACATGTGCCACCCGAATATGCAACAATATTCAGGTCGTTGGATGCTTTTCTCTACGCCTATAGGGATCCGTGCGCTTCCTTAGCATTTGTGTGCAGTCACGGACGTCATCGCGGGCGCCGAACTTTTCTGTGCGCGCGAACCAAGCTGAAGTTGCTCTTGTAGGTGTATTTGAACATGGGCCACCCGAATATGCAACACTATTTGGGTCGTTGGATGCTTTTCCCTACACCTATAGGGATCCGTGCGCTTTCGTAGCATTTGTGTGGAGGCACGGCCGTCATCGCGGGCGCCGAACTTTTCTGTGCGCGCGAACCAAGCTGAAGTTGCTCTGATAGGTGTATTTGAACATGGGCCATGCGAATTTGCTACAATTTTCGGCTCGTTTGATGCTTTTCCCTACGCAAATAGGGATCCGTGCGCTTCCTTAGCATTTGTGTGCAGGCATGGCCGTCATCACGGGCGCCAAACTTTTCTGTGCGTGCGATCCAATCTGAAGATGCTCTAATATATGTGTTTGATTATGGGCCACCCGAATATGCAACAATATTCGGGTCGTTGGATGCTTTTCCCTACGCCTATAGGGATCCGTGCGCTTCCTTAGCATTTGTGTGCAGGCACGGACGTCATCGCGGGCGCCGAACTTTTCTGTGCGCGCGAACCAAGCTGAAGTTGCTCTTGTAGTTTTGTTTGAACATGGGCCACCCGAATATGCAACACTATTCGGGTCGTTGGATGCTTTTCCCTACGCCTATAGGAATCCGTGCGCTTCCTTAGCATTTGTGTGCAGGCACGACCGTCATCGCGGGCGCCGAACTTTTCTGTGCGGGTGAACCAAGCTGATGTTGCTCTTGTAGGTGTATTTGAACATGGGCCACTCGAATATGCAACACTATTTGGGTCGTTGGATGCTTTTCCCTATGCTTATAGGGATCCGTGCGCTTCCTTAGCATTTGTGTGCAGGCACGGCCGTCATCGCAGGCACCGAACTTTTCTGTGCGCGCGAAACAAGCTGAAGTTGCTCTGGTAGGTGTATTCGAACATGGGCCACCCAAATATGCAACACTATTCGGGTCATTGGATGCTTTTCTCTACGCCTATAGGGATCCGTGCGCTTCCTTAGCATTTGTGTGCAGGCATGGCCGTCATCGCGGGCGCCGAACTTTTCTGTGCGCGCGAACCAATCTGAAGTTGCTCTAATAGATGTGTTTGATTATCGGCCACCCAAATCTGCAACAATATTCGGGTCGTTGGATGCTTTTCCCTACGCCAATAGGGATCCGTGCGCTTCCTTAGCATTTGTGTGCAGGCACGGCCGTCATTGCGGGCGCCGAACTTTTCTGTGCGCGCGAACCAACATGAAGTTGCTCTTGTAGGTGTATTTGAACATGGGCCATCTGAATATGCAACACTATTCGGGTCGTTGGATGCTTTTCCCTACGCCTATAGGGATCCGTGCGCTTCCTTAGCATTTGTGTGCAGGCACGGCCGTCATCGCGGGCGCCGAACTATTCTGTGCGCGTGAACCAAGCTGAAGTTGCTCTTGTAGGTGTATTTGAACATGGGCCACCTGAATATGCAACCTTATTCGGGTCGTTGGATGCTTTTCCCTACGCCTATAGGGATCCGTGCGCTTCCTTAGCATTTGTGTGCAGGCACGGCCGTCATCGCGGGCGCCGAACTTTTCTGTGCGCGTGAACCAAGCTGAAGTTGCTCTGGTAGGTGTATTTAAACATGGGCCACCCAAATATGCAACACTATTCGGGTCGTTGGATGCTTTTCCTTACGCCTATAGGGATCCGTGCGCTTCCTTTGCATTTGTGTGCAGGCATGGCCGTCATCGCGGGCGCCGAACTTTTCTGTGCGACCGAGCCAAGCTGAAGTTGCTCTGATAGGTGTATTTGAACATGTGCCACCCGAATATGCAACAATATTCAGGTCGTTGGATGCTTTTCTCTACGCCTATAGGGATTCGTGCGCTTCCTTAGCATTTGTGTGCAGGCACGGACGTCATCGCGGGCGCCGAACTTTTCTGTGCGCGCGAACCAAGCTGAAGTTGCTCTTGTAGGTGTATTTGAACATGGGCCACCCGAATATGCAACACTATTTGGGTCGTTGGATGCTTTTCCCTACACCTATAGGGATCCGTGCGCTTCCTTAGCATTTGTGTGCAGGCACGGCCGTCATCGCGGGCGCCGAACTTTTCTGTGCGCGTGAACCAAGCTGATGTTGCTCTTGTAGGTGTATTTGAACATGGGCCACTCGAATATGCAACACTATTCGGGTCGTTGGATGCTTTTCCCTACGCTTATAGGGATCTGTGCGCTTCCTTAGCATTTGTGTGCAGGCACGGCCGTCATCGCAGGCGCCGAACTTTTCTGTGCGCGCGAAACAAGCTGAAGTTGCTCTGGTAGGTGTATTTGAACATGGGCCACCCAAATATGCAACACTATTTGGGTCGTTGGATGCTTTTCTCTACGCCTATAGGGATCCGTGCGCTTCCTTAGCATTCGTGTGCAGGCATGGCCGTCATCGCGGGCGCCGAACTTTTCTGTGCGCGCGAACCAATCTGAAGTTGCTCTAATAGATGTGTTTGATTATCGGCCACCCAAATATGCAACAATATTCGGGTCGTTGGATGTTTTTCCCTACGCCAATAGGGATCCGTGCGCTTCCTTAGCATTTGTGTGCAGGCACGGCCGTCATTGCGGGCGCCGAACATTTCTGTGCGCGCGAACCAAGATGAAGTTGCTCTTGTAGGTGTATTTGAACATGGGCCACCTGAATATGCAACACTATTCGGGTCGTTGGATGCTTTTCCCTACGCCTATAGGGATCCGTGCGCTTCCTTAGCATTTGTGTGCAGGCACGGCCGTCATCGCGGGCGCCGAACTATTCTGTGCGCGTGAACCAAGCTGAAGTTCCTCTTGTAGGTGTATTTGAACATGGGCCACCCGAATATGCAACACTATTCGGGTCGTTGGATGCTTTTCCTTACGCCTTTAGGGATCCGTGCGCTTCCTTTGCATTTGTGTGCAGGCACGGCCGTCATCGCGGGCGCCGAACTTTTCTGTGCGACCGAGCCAAGCTGAAGTTGCTCTGATAGGTGTATTTGAACATGTGCCACCCGAATATGCAACACTATTCGGGTCGTTGGATGCTTTTCCTTACGCCTATAGGGATCCGTGCGCTTCCTTTGCATTTGTGTGCAGGCATGGACGTCATCGCGGGCGCCGAACTTTTCTGTGCGCGCGAGCCAAGCTGAACTTGCTCTGATAGGTGTATTTGAACATGTGCCACCCGAATATGCAACAATATTCAGGTCGTTGGATGCTTTTCTCTACGCCTATAGGGATCCGTGCGCTTCCTTAGCATTTGTGTGCAGTCACGGACGTCATCGCGGGCGCCGAACTTTTCTGTGCGCGCGAACCAAGCTGAAGTTGCTCTTGTAGGTGTATTTGAACATGGGCCACCCGAATATGCAACACTATTTGGGTCGTTGGATGCTTTTCCCTACGCTTATAGGGATCCGTGTGCTTCCTTAGCATTTGTGTGCAGGCACGGCCGTCATCGCGGGCGCCGAACTTTTCTGTGCGCGTGAACCAAGCTGAAGTTGCTCTTGTAGGTGTATTTGAAAATGGGCCACTCGAATATGCAACAATATTCGGGTCGTTGGATGCTTTTCCCTACGCTTATAGGGATCCGTGCGCTTCCTTAGCATTTGTGTGCAGGCACAGCCGTCATCGCGGGCGCCGAACTTTTCTGTGCGCGCGAACCAAGCTGAAGTTGCTCTGGTAGGTGTATTTAAACATGGGCCATCCGAATATGCAACACTATTCCGGTCATTGGATGCTTTTCCTTACGCCTATAGGGATCCGTGCGCTTCCTTTGCATTTGTGTGCAGGCACGGCCGTCATCGCGGGCGCCAAACTTTTCTGTGCGAGCGATCCAGGCTGAATTTGCTCTGGTAGGTGTATTTGAACATGGGCCACCCGAATATGCAACACTATTCGGGTCGTTGGATGCTTTTCCCTACGCCTATAGGGATCCGTGCGCTCCCTTAGCATTTGTGTGCAGGCACGGCCGTCGTCGCGGCCGTCGAACTTTTCTGTGCGAGCGAACCAAGCTGAAGTTGCTCTGGTAGGTGTATTCTAACATGGGCCACCTGAATATGCAACAATATTCGGATTGTTGGATGCTTTTCCTGAGAAGAATGAAGAACGAGGATGAATGAACTATGAATGAGGTGAGTACATATAGAAAACCCTAATTGGGTTGTACCCCCTATGGGATACCCCACTATAGCCTACACAACAGCATAAGCTATATAATGTTCTGACACACCCCCATAGGCAAAGTGGGGGAGAACAAGGGGTCACAAGACCAGTCAAGCAAAGCAGAGCAAGCTCAGGGTGGATCACAACGTCACCACACAGTCCGAGCACAACGACAAGGCCACAAGGCCAGTTCACATGCAGGAGTACACATATATATATAGAGCTAGACAAGCAAGAGCAGGTATATATATGTGACAGTACAAGTAAGGTCAAGAGGAGAGCAAGTGAGGCAAGACAGGTACAAGACCCAGCTGAGTGCAGAAGCGCTGATGGTCACAAGGCGCAAGTGCCTTGGTGAACACATCAGCAGTGTTGGCCTGAGAGGCCACGTACGCAAGTCGCAACTGACCACGCTGCTGCAGCTCACGAGCAAGAAAGTAACGGAGAGCAATGTGCTTCGTTCTGTGCTCCAAGCGCTGCTCTCGACACCAGGCCAGCATGGCCTTGTTGTCTACGTACAGCACTGGAGGAGAACGAGGCGGCTCTCCAAGGTCAGTCAGCAGGTAGGTGAGCCAGCGAAACTCCTGTGCAGCCATGGCCCCGGCGTAGATCTCAGCCTCACAACTGGAGCCGAGAACAGAGGACGAGCGAGTAGCTCGCCACGAGACAGAGCCGGAACCAAGACTGAAGGTGTAACCCTGCGACGACCGCTGCGTAGCCTGGTCGTCAGCCCAAGAAGCGTCCGCGTGCCCAGTGAGGACCACTGGACTCCGCCCTCCAAGCACTAGTCCCATGCCCGACGTACTGCACAAGTATCGCAACACCCTCTTCGCTGCAGCCATGTGCTCTGGTCGGTGTCTCCCAGGAGCAACATAGCGTGCAAGAATGCTAAGAGGGTATGCAAGGTCAGGTCGTGTGCAGGTCATCAGGTACATGAGGCAGCCAACAAGCTCTGGATACGGGCCACTCGACTCTACTGACTCATCCGAAGGCAGAGCTGAGAGTGAGTGGCGAGTAGGCAGAGGAGTGGCCTGAGGCGAGGAGTACGTGAAGCCGAAGCGCTGAAGGACCTGCTGCACCATGTGTGACTGAGTCAGGGTAATGGTGCGGCGTGCTCTGTCCCGGGTGATCTGCAAGCCAAGGTAGCTGCGCAGTTCACCCAGGTCTGTGCACGTGTGTCTCTTCTGCAGCTCGGACTTCACGTGGGCGAGTCCAGCAGTGTCAGCTGTGGCAAAGACCAAGTCGTCGACGTACACGAGGATGTAGAACGGCGGCAGAGAGGTGTCGGTGCGTAGAAACAGCGACGGGTCGGCAGTAGAAGGAGCAAACCCAAGAGCCGCAAGCGTAGTCCTCAGTGTGTCGTGCCACTCACGTGGCGCCTGGCGGAGACCGTAGACTGGACGCCGGAGACTCCACTGGGTACCAGGAGGGAAAGACCCAGTGAAGCCAAGTGGGCGGCGCAGCCAGATCTCCTCGTGCAGGCTGCCCTGCAAGAAAGCAGTGCTGAAGTCGAGAGAGTGCAGCTCGTAGTCACGGTGAGCAGCAACGTGTAGCAGCACCCGAAGAGTGGTCATCTTCGGGGTGGGGGAGAAGGTCTGAAAGTAGTCAACTCCCTGTCGCTGACTGAAGCCACGAGCCACGTAACGTGCCTTGAAGACAGGCGGAGAACCCGGCGGCCGCTTCACCCTGAAGATCCACATGCCACTGACGATGTTCGCCCCAAGAGGGGGGACAGCGTCAACGTAGGTGCCTGTGGACTTCCAGGAAGCCATCTCTGCATCCATAGCTGCCTGCCACTGAGAGGAGTAGGGACCCTCTATCGCCTCCGCGTAAGAGCGCGGAGTCGGGATGTCAAGTGCATCCGGGTCTCCCTCAGGGGTAAGCAGTACGGACACGAGATGAGGTGAAGCAGCTGCCAGACACTGGAACTCCTCCTGCCTGTCCTCAAGGACGTCCGTGCCAAGGGCACACTCACCCCCGACTGACGGAGGACAGGCAGACCCAGACTCAGCGACAAGACTAGCAGCGTAGTCTAGGCGACAGCGAGCAGCAAAGTCGACGAGCTCAGTAACTAGGGCAGACGCAGCAGTAGACTCGAAGGAAGGGTCAGTGACGACAGTAGCAAGGAGACGCGTGACAGTAGGACTGGCAGCACGAAGAGAGTCCGACGCAGGGTCGGGAAGAGCAGGAAGAGAGGACTCAGGAGGAGAAGGCAAAGGGGCACGCAGAGGAGCAGTAGACGGACGCAGAGACATCCTGTGCGTGCCAGGGACAGGAGGAGGACGCTGACGCGAACCACGACCACTAGCGCGAGCAGCACGGACAGGCGACGCAGGGCGAGACGCAGGCTCACGACGCTCAGTAAGACCTCCAGTAGGACCAGTGTAGGGAGAAGGAGCAGGCAAAGGGGAGGTAGGCTGTAGCAGTGACCGCGACGGGACAGGCTGTGGACCCTCCAAGAGAGGAGGAGGACCAGGAGAGGGCGGAAGACCAAGAACCTGCTGCAGGAGTGGAACGAAGTACGGTCGAGGCCGCGTAGCTACGCCAGAAACAGCAGGGACAGCACGAGTACCCCCAGCAGGAGCACCCGCTCCAGCAGCACCTCCAGTAGCTCCAGAACCTCGAGCAACACCAGGAGCACCCCCAGCAGGACCGCCAGTGGTAGTCTCAGCGCCAACACCCTCAGCAGCACCAGCTCCAGTCGAACCCGCAGGCCCAGCAGCTCCAGTACTCCCAGTACGAGCACCTCCGGGACCCGCAACAGCAGCACCCTCAGTAGCCGACGAACCTCCAGCACCAGCAGCACGGCTCCAGCGCCGGGCAAACCACTCGCGCAGCTCCTGTGGAGAGAGTGGCTCCCGGCGAGACAAAGCACTCGTAGAAACTCGAGGCGGAGGACCTCCAGGCGCAGCACTCCCAGGTCCAGCACCCCCAGGCAAAGCACCCCCAGGCGTAGCACCCCCACACTCAGCACCCCCAGGCTCAGCACCCCCAGGCTCAGCACCCCCAGGCTCAGCACCCCCAGGCTCAGCACCCCCAGACTCAGCACCCCCAGACTCAGCACCCCCAGGCTCAGCACCCCCAGGCCCAGCACCCCCAGGCCCAGCACCCCCAGGCTCAGCACCCCCAGCAGCACCAGAGTCACCAGTGACCTCGACAGGCTCGACTGCGTCTACCTGGGACACACCTGAAGGGGCAGGACCCTGAGGGGGGAGGGGGTCTACCGGGGGGGGACCTGGTACAAGGAAGAGCGGGGGCGGGGGGGGGGACGGAGTGCGGTAGGGGAAGAGGCGGTAGTAGGGTACCGACTCGTCGAACGTGACGTCCTGAGAGGACAGAACACGGCGAGAGGTGGGGTGGTAGAACTGCCACCCAGGCGCGTCTGGGGGGAACCCCAGGAAGACGCAAGGAGCAGCACGAGGGGACAGTTTGTCCGCAGACAAGTCGCGGACAAACGCCCGAGATCCCCAGACCCGGAACGCCGACGCATCGCCCACCTTCCCGGTCCACAGCAAGGCTGGGGAGGTCTCCGGCCTGGAGACCCTGGGGTGAAGGTTGATCTGACGTGCCGCGTACCTCACCGCAAACGGCCACAGAAAATGGGGGGCAGCCGCATGCATCATAGACGTACGAGCGACGTCCATGACCATGCCAATGCGGCGCTCAGCAATCCCATTTTGCTGCGGAGAGTCCGGGAGCGTGAAGGTCTGACGGATGCCTCGTGCACGACAGTAGGCTCGCAGAAGGCCAGAGGAGAACTCTCCGCCTCTGTCCGAGTGCAGACGCAGAACAGGAAAGTCGGAGCCAAAGCTCTGCCTGAGCTGGAGACGAGCTGCGCGGATCCAGTCGATCAGCACCTCAGTGACATCACCCTTGCCGCGCAAGGGGAAGACTGCGGTGTAACGCGAGTAGTCGTCAACAACGAGCAGGAAGTAGCGCTCGTGACCCTGCCCACGGACGCGGGCTGGGCCCCACACGTCCATGTGGAGCGTCTGCAACGGGGCCTCTGTCGGAGGAAACTGGGAGGAGTGAGGGGCAGCACGCTGGCACCCCTCGACACAGGGGACACAGGTAGGGCCAGGGCCCTGAGGAAGGGGAGGGAGGGACCGGGGGAGACCAGACACTAGAAGACGGGAGGCCATGCCTCTGAGCCGAAGCAGAGAGGGGTGACCAAGACGGTGGTGCTAGAGAAGAGTCTCGTGAGACAGGAGACGACAAGAACAGGGGGCAGACTCAGGACCAGACCTGGACGCAGCAGCAAACACCTGACCCGACGAAGCGACTCTACCAGACTCAGTAACGGGAGGAGACGCAGTGGTCAGTGTGTACAGGCTCGACCCCGGCTGACGGGTAAACGTAGCCAGGTGTCGGCCTGTGCGAGCCTCTGTACAGTGCGTCACCCGCTGACGCGCAGGAGTGAACTGGTGTACACCCGCATCCTGTAGGTCAGCACCACTCACCAGGTTCGTAGAGAACGAGGGGAGGTAGAGACCAGACAGGGTGCCAGAGGGAGCCGCCGGACACGGGAGGACTGTGGAGAAGCGAGACAGGACAGGACCCCCAGAGGGGTCAGCCAGAGACACTGCAACCGGTCGACTCAGCGGTGTGAGTGTGGTGCGGTCCCTAAAGAAGGAGCGAGACGCCCCAGAGTCAAGGGTGAAGGTGAGGGAGGCCGAAGCCGACGTAGTACCTGAGAGCGCAGACTCACCAGTACCTGAGGACGCAGACACACGAGCACCTAGGGCAGCAGCGTCGCAAGCACCTAGGGCAGCAGCCTCACCAGGACCTAGAGCAGCAGTCTCAATACCCGGATCGGGCGGGAAACACCGGTAACAGTCACCCTCATCACTAATAGACACAGCATACATGGCAGAGAGAATAGCATCAAAGTCAAGATCATACATGGCAACACCCGCCCTGGACAGGTCACCCCAACGAGGGATCTCTGAGGCCTCCGGGAACTGGTGACGCCACGCGTCCGTCAGGCGGCCAAAGCAGCGCTGAGTGGGGTGGGGACCCCCACACTGCTCACCCGCACGGTCGCCGGTGCGCAAAACGTAGGAGCACGGACCAAAACCCCCACCTCGCTGACGCGCAGTGTACCACTCACGAAGCTGCTGAGGGGACAAGGTGTCACGACCACGCTGCTGCTGCTGGCGCGAGCCACCACCGGAGCCACTCCTCTGCGAAGACCCGCGACCAGCACCACCTCCACCCCCGCCGCCTCCTCCGCCTCCGCCGCCTCCGCTACTGCCGCCGCCTCCACCTCCGCCTCCGCCGCCGCCACCTCCGCCACCCCCGCTCCCACTGCCACCGCCGCCGACACCTCCGCCTCCACTGCCGCCACCGACTCCTCCACCCCCACCTCCACTCCCACCGCCACCCCCACTCCCCCCACTGCCGCCACCTCCACCTCCACCGCCCCCGCTCGCTCCTCCAGCGCCCTTGCCCCCCTTGCCCTTGCCAGAGCGGCGTCTCCCACTAGGGGCAGACGCCACACCGACCGACTCAAGACCAAGGAGGTCGGCCGCAGCAGCAGAGGCAACAGAGGGCAGAAGGGGGGAGGGGGAACACCCCTCAAAGATGGGGGTGCGCGGGTCACCACGAGAGGCCCCTACAGCGACTATGCTCTTCTCGGCCGCTAGGAGGGACTTCTCGAGGAGGTCAACAGTGAGAGTGGTGGGACAGACAGAGAGAAAGTGGTCCCTGACTACGCGAAGGGAGTCAGGAAGGCGAGTGACTATGTAGTAAAGAGTGATGTACATGGGGGGGGGGTTCTTGGCGCAGAAGTCAGCAGGGAGTGCAGCGCGGTAGCGAGTGTCACTAGTGCGGAGGTGCGTAATGAGGTCAGCGACTGTGGGAAAGGCAGCAAGGTCAGGAAAGAGGTACGGTAGCATGAGACGGCTCAGTGCAGCAGTGGCAGGGGAGGAGTAGCGCGCAACTACAGCGTCGTACAAGGTCTGAGCACTCTTGTACTGACTAAAGTGTGCACGCTCGGAGGTAGGGAGGTGGCGACGCACAGCAAGACGTGCAGCAGCGTCGCGCGTGGCCCACTGGGAGCGAACAGTGGCGTCGGCGTCAGCAGCAGGGGCAGTGGAGGCGCCAGAGGTGAGGTCAAAGAGAGAGAGACCATCTGCCCTATCGCACTGTAAGAACAGCTGCAGGTCATCCACCCAGACCTCAAAGTCAATGGCCCGACTCTCAGCGTCAAAGACTAGAACACTAGGGGTAGCCATGACCCTAGACGACTGGCAGCGCAAACAGTAGGGTGAGAGCAGTGCAGTGAAAGGGCGCTGTGCTCACCAGACTGGACAGGTCGGGCGGCCCGGAAGGAGGGCGGCGCGGCGGCTCGGCGGCTCGGCTGCCGGGCGGCTCGGCGGCTCCGCTGCTGGGCGGCACGGCTGCTGGGCGGCTCGGCTGCTGGGTGGCTCGGCTGTTGAGCGGCTCGGCTGCTGGGCGGCTCGGCTGCTCTGCTGTCGGGCGGCTCGGTTGTGCTGCTGAGGGGCAGCACGGCTCGGGCTGCTCGGGCGGTGCGGGCGGCTCGGGCGGCTCGGGCGGCTCAGCTCCTCAGCGGCACAGGCGGCGTGGGGACCGAGACGGCGGCGCGCGGCTGGGACGGGCGGCGCACGGGCGGCGTGGGGCCGGGACTGCGGTGCGCGGCCGGGACGGGCGGCTCACGGGCGGCGTGGGGCCGGGACGGGCGGCGCGCGGGCGTCGAGGGGCCGGGACGGGCGGCGCGCGGGCGTCGAGGGGCCGGGACGGGCGGCGCGCGGGCGTCTAGGGGTCGGGCCGGGTGGCGCGCGGGCGTCTAGGGGCCGGGACGGGCGGCGCGTGGGCGTCTAGGGGCCGGGACGGGCGGCTCACGGGCGGCGAGGGGCCGGGACGGGCGGCGCGCGGGCGTCGAGGGGCCGGGACGGGCGGCGCGCGGGCGTCGAGGGGCCGGGACGGGCGGCGCGCGGGCGTCTAGGGGCCGGGACGGGCGGCGCGCGGGCGTCTAGGGGCCGGGACGGGCGGCGCGCGGGCGTCTAGGGGCCGGGCCGGGTGGCTCACGGGCGTCTAGGGGCCGGGACGGGCGGCGCGCGGGCGTCTAAGGGGCCGGGACGGGCGGCGCGCGGGCGTCTAAGGGCCGTGACGGGCGGCTAAAGGGGCCACTAGGGGCCAAGAGAGAGGGGAGCGCGACTCGGGTAGGGGCAGAGTGCGCTCCGGGCAGGAAAAAAAACGGTGGGCCCCAGGAACAGTTCCCACGAGGGAACCTGCTCGATACCATGAGAAGAATGAAGAACGAGGATGAATGAACTATGAATGAGGTGAGTACATATAGAAAACCCTAATTGGGTTGTACCCCCTATGGGATACCCCACTATAGCCTACACAACAGCATAAGCTATATAATGTTCTGACATTTCCCTACGCCTATAGGGATCCCTGCGCTTCCTTAGCATTTGTGTGCAGGCACGGCCGCCATCGCGGGCGCCGAACTTTCTGTGCGCGCGAACCAAGCTGAAGTTGCTCCGGTATTTGAACGTGGACCATCCGAACATGCAACAATATTCGGGTCGTTGGATGCTTTTCCCTACGCCTATAGGGATTCGTGCGCTTCTTTAGCATTTGTGTGCAGGCACGGCCGCTATCGCGGGCGCCGAACTTTTCTGTGCACGCGAACCAAGCTGAAGTTGCTCTAATAGGTGTATTTGAACATGGGCAATCCGAATATGCAACAATATTCGGGTCGTTGGATGCTTTTCCCTACGCCTATAGGGATCCGTGCGCTTCCTTAGCATTTGTGTGCAGGCACGGCCGTCATCGCGGGCGCCGAACTTTTCTGTGTGCACGAACCAAGCTGAAGTTGCTCTGGTATATGTATTTGAACATGGGCCACCCAAATATGCAACTATATTCGGGTCGTTGGATGGGTATAAGGCTCTATTGGAGGGGGGCAAGGAGGCCATTTGGTTGAGGAGTTTGTTGGTAGAGTTGCATCTGGGCGATGGGGGGGTTATTCCGTTGTTTTGTGATAATGAGGTTGCTGTCTCCCTTGCCCACAATCCCGTTCTCCATCAGCGCACGAAGCACATTAAGGTGGCTTGGCACTTTGTACGGGACGCGGTGCGCCTTCATGAGGTAGAGGTGCACTCAGTACGCTCCCACCTCCAAGATGCCGACATGCTCGCCAAAGCTATCCCAAGCTTGCATCTGCATGACAATCTTGAGCGCATCGGCATGCGAGCGATGGCTTCAAAGGCCAAGGCTTCGTTCGCTAAAGGAGTTGTGTTTTTATTGATATGTCATAGGGGCAAACTGACGTGTCTTTGCCCCTGAGGTTTGGCAGAGAATCGCGTGCGTGCGATTTTGATTCCTGACGCTATGAAACTTCAACTCGATTGGAATCGCAAGAATGAGATGCACACTTTGGTGCAAAAACAATATGAATGTAAGGAATTTTCCCGAATTCCTTATCGGGGTTGACTGATCAGTATGCGCACCTAAAATGGGCGTACCACTCATAGTTCAGGCGCTCAAATTTTGAGAACCACATGGAACGAAATGGAAACAATTGTTGTGGATGTGGAAAATAGTCTAACCTAGTGGACTAGCACAAAAGAAGAGGCATCCAATGCAGTAGACCAGGCAAAGTGATGCGTTGGGCAGTCTGGTCAGTATGCGCACCTATATTGGGCGTACCATGCATAGTTCAGGAGCTCAGCTTTTGAGAACCACATGGAACGAAATGGAAACACTTGTTGTGGATGTGGAAAATAGTCTAATCTAGTGGAATAGCACAAAAGAAGAGTCATCCAATGCAGTGGACCAGTCAAAGTGATGCGTTGGGCAATCTGGTCAGTATGCGCACCTATTATGGGCGTACCAGGCAGAGTTCAGGAGGTCAAATATTGAGAACCACATGGAAAAAAAATGGAAACAATTGTTGTGGATGTGGAAAATATTAAAATCTAGTGGACTAGCACAAAAGAAGAGGCATCCAATGTCGTGGACCAGTCAAAGTGATGCGCTGGGTAGTCTGGTCAGTATGCGCACCTATAGTGGGCGTACCACGCATAGTTCAGGCGCTCAATTTTTGAGAACCACATGGAACGAAATGGAAACAATTGTTGTGGATGTGGAAAAAAGTATAACCTAGTGGACTAGCACAAAATAAGAGGCATCCAATACAGTGGACCAGTCAAAGTGATGCGCTGGGTAGTCTGGTTAGTATGCACACCTATAATGGGCGTACCACGCAGAGTGATTGTGTTTTTGTTTTTTTTTTTTTTTCGTTCCATGTGGTTCTCAAAATTTGAGCGCATGAATTATGCGAGGTACGCCCATTACTGGTGCGCATACTGACCAGACTACCCAACGCATCACTTTGACTGGTCCACTGCATTGGATGCCTCTTCTTTTGGGCTAGTCCACTGGATTATACTATTTTTCACATCCACAACAATTGTTTCCATTTCGTTCCATGTGGTTCTCAAAATTAGAGCGCCTGAACTCTGCGTGGTACGCCCATTACAGGTGCGCATAATGACCAGACTACCCAACGCATATCTTTGACTGGTCCACTGCATTGGATGCCTCTTCTTTTGGGCTAGTCCACTAGATTATACTATTTTCCACATCCACAACAATTGTTTCCATTTCGTTCCATGTGGTTCTCAAAATTTGAGCGCCTGAACTCTGCGTGGTACGCCCATTACAGGTGCGCATACTGACCAGACTACCCAACGCATCACTTTGACTGGTCCACTGCATTGGATGCCTCTTCTTTTGCGCTAGTCCACTAGACTAGAGTATTTTCAACATCCACAACAAGTGTTTCTATTTCGTTCCATGTGGTTCTCAAAATTTGAGCGCCTGAACTCTGCGTGGTACGCCCATTACATGTGCGCATACTGACCAGACTACCCGACGCATCACATTGACTGGTCCACTGCATTGGATGCCTCTTCTTTTTTTGCTTGTCCACTAGATTAGACTACTTTCCACTTCCACAACAACTGTTTCTATTTCGTTCCATGTCGTTCTCAAAATTTGAGCGCCTGAACTCTGCGTGGTACGCCCATCATAGGTGCTCATACTGACCAGACTACCCAACGCATCACTCGCATACTGACCAGAATACCCAACGCATCACTTTGACAGGTCCACTGCATTGGATGCCTCTTCTTTTGAGCTAGTCCACTAGATTATACTATTTTCCACATCCACAACAAGTGTTTCCGTTTTGTTCCATGTGGTTCTCAAAATTTGAGCGACTGAACTCTGCGTGGTACGCCCATTACAGGTCCGCATACTAACCAGACTACCCAACGCATCACTTTGACTGGTCCACTGCATTGGATGCCTCTTCTGTTGCGCTAGTCCACTAGATTAGACTATTTTCCACATCCGCATCAAGTGCTTCCATTTCGTTCCATGTGGTTTTCAAAATTTGAGCGCCTGAACTCTGCGTGGTACGCCCATTACATGTGCGCATACTAACCAGACTACCCAACGCATCACTTTGACTGGTCCACTGCATTGGATGCCTCTTCTTTTGGGCTAGTCCACTAGATTATAGTATTTTGCACGTCCACAACAAGTGTTTCCGTTTCGTTCCATGTGGTTCTCAAACTTTGAGCACCTGAACTCTGCGTGGTACGCCCATTACATGTGCGCAAACTAGCCAGACTACCCAACGCATCACTTTGACTGGTCCACTGCATTGGCTGCCTCTTCTTTTGTACTAGTCCGCTAGATTAGAGTATTTTCCACATCCACAACAAGTGTTTCCATTTCGTTCCATGTGGTTCTCAAAACTTGAGCGCCTGAACTCTGCGTGGTACGCCCATTACATGTGCGCATACTAACCAGACTACCCAGCGCATCACTTTGACTGGTCCACTGCATTGGATGCCTCTTCTTTTTGGGCTAGTCCACTAGATGAGACTATTTTCCACATCCACAACAACCGTTTCTATTTCGTTCCATGTGGTTCTCAAAACTTGAGCGCCTGAACTCTGCGTGGTACGCCCATTATAGGTGCGCATACTAACCAGACTACCCAACGCATCACTTTGACTGGTCCACTGCATTGGATGCCTCTTTTTTTGTGCTAGTCCACTAGATTAGACTATTTTCCACATCCACAACAAGTGTTTCCATTTCGTTCCATGTGGTTCTCAAAACTTGAGCGCCTGAACTCTGCGTGGTACGCCCATTACAGGTGCGCGTACTAACCAGACTACCCAACGCATCACTTTGACTGGTCCACAGCATTGGATGCCTCTTCTTTTGTGCTAGTCCACTAGATTAGACTATTTTCCACATCCACAATAGTTTTTTCCATTTCGCTCCATGTGGTTCTCAAACTTGAGCGCCTGAACTTTGCGTGGTACGCCCAGTACAGGTGCGCATCACTTTGACTGGTCCACTGCATTGGATGCCTCTTCTTTTGGGCTAGTCCACTAGGTTAGACTCTTTTCCACATCCACAACAAGTGTTTCCCTTTCGTTCCATGTGGTTCTCAAAACTTGAGCGCCTGAACTCTGCGTGGTACGCCCATTACAGGTGCGCATACTAACCAGACTACCCAACGCATCACTTTGATTGGTCCACAGCATTGGATGCCTCTTCTTTTACGCTAGTCCACTAGATTTGACAATTTTCCACATCCAGAACAAGTGTTTCCATTTCGTTCCATGTGGTTCTCAAAACTTGAGCGCCTGAACTCTGCGTGGTATGCCCAGTACAGGTGCGCATACTGACCTGACTTCCCAACGCATCACTTTGACTGGTCCACTGCATTGGATGCCTCTTCTTTTATGCTAGTCCACTAGATTTGACTATGTTTTACATCCACAACAAGTGTTTCCATTTCGTTCCATGTGGTTCTCAAACTTTGAGCGCCTGAACTCGGCGTGGTACCCCCATTACAGGTGCGCATACTGACCATACTACCCAATGCATCACTTTGACTGGTCCACTGCATTGGATGCCTCTTATTTTGTGCTATTCCACTAGATTATACTATTTTCCACATCCACAACAACTGTTTCCATTTCGTTCTATGTATTTCTCAAAACTTGAGCGCCTGAACTATGCGTGGTACGCCCATAATATGTGCGCATACTGACCATACTCCTCAAGGCATCACATTGACTGGTCCACTGTATTAAATGCCTCTTTTTTTGTGCTAGTCCACTAGATTATACTATTTTCTACATCCACAACAAGTTTTTCTATTTCATTCCATGTGGTTCTCAAAACTTGAGTGCCTGAACTCGGCGTGGTACCCCCATTACAGGTGCGCATACTGACCATACTACCCAATGCATCACTTTGACTGGTCCACTGCATTGGATGCCTCTTCTTTTGTGCTAGTCCACTAGATTAGACTATTTTCAACATCCACAACAAATGTTTCCATTTCGTTCCATGTTGCTCGAATATGCAACAATATTTGGGTCGTTGGATGCTTTTCCCTATGCCTAAGGGGATCCGTGCGCTTCCTTCGCATTTCTGGGCAGGCACAGCCGTCATTGCGGGCGCCGAACATTTCAGTGCGAGCGAACCAATCTGAAGTTGCTCTTATAGATGTGTTTGATTATGGGCCACCCGAATATGCAACAATATTCGTTACACGTCGTTGGATGCTTTTCCCTACGCCTATAGGGATCCATGCTCTTCCTTAGCATTTGTGGGCAGGCACGGTCGTCGTCGCGGGCGCCGAACTTTTCTGTACGCGCGAAAAGAGCTGAAGTTGCTCTGGTAGGTGTATTTGAACATGGGCCCCCCGATTATGCAACAATATTTGGGTCATTGGATGCTTTTCCCTACGCCTAAAGGGATCCGTGCGCTTCCTTGGCATTTGTGTGCAGGCACAGCCGTCATCGCGGGCGCCGAACTTTTCAGTGCGCGCGAACCAAGCTGAAGTTGCTCTGGTAGGTGTCTTTGAACATGGGTCACCCGAATATGCAACACTATTCGGGTCGTTGGATGCTTTTCCCTGCGCCTATAAGGATCCGTGCACTTCTTTAGCATTTGTGGGCAGGCATGGCCGTCATCGCGGGCGCCGAACTTTTTTGTGCGCGCGAACCATGCTGAAGTTGCTCTGGTAGGTGTATTTGAACATGGGCCACCCAAATATGCAACAATATTTGGGTCGTTGAATGCTTTTCCTTACGGCTATAGGGATCCGTGCGCTTCCTTAGCATTTGTGTGTAGGCACGACCGTCATCGCGGGCGCGGAACTTTTTTGTGCAAGCGAACCAAGCTGAAGTTGCTCTGGTAGGTGTATTTGAACATGGGCCACCCGAATATGCAACAATATTCGGGTCGTTAGATGCTTTTCCCTACGCCTTTAGGGATCCGTACGCTTCCTTAGCATTTGTGTGCAGGGACGGCCGTCATCGCAGGCAACTTTTATGTGCGCGCAAACCAAGCTGAAGTTGCTCTAATAGATGTATTTGAACATGGGCCACCCGAATATGCAACACTATTCGGGTTGTTGGATGCTTTTCCCTACGCCTATAGGGATCCGTGCGCTTCCTTAGCATTTGTGTGCAGGCACGGTCGTCGTCGTGGGCGCCGAACTTTTCAGTGCGTGCGAACCAAGCTGAAGTTGCTCTGGTAGGTGTATTTGAACATGAGCCACCCAAATATGCAACAATATTCTGGTCGTGGGATGCATTTCTTTACGCCTATAAGGATCTGTGCGCTTCCTTAGCATTTGTGGGCAGACACGGCCGTCGTCGCGGGCGCCGAACTTTTCTGTGCGCGCGAACCAGGCTGAAGTTGCTCTGGTATGTGTATTTGAACATGGGCCACCCGAATATGCAACAATATTCGGGTTGTTCAATGCTTTTCCCTACGCCTATAGGGATCTGTGCGCTTCCTTAGCATTTGTGGGCAGGCACGGCCGTCGTCGAAGCGCCGAACTTTTCTGTGCGTGCGAACCAATCTGAAGGTGCTCTGATAAGTGTATTTGAACATGGGCCACCCGAATATGCAACAATATTCGGGTCGTTGGGATGCTTTTCCCTACGCCTATAGGGATCCGTGCGCTTGCTTAGCATTTGTGGGCAGGCACGGCCGTCGTCGCGGGCGCCGAACTTTTCTGTGCGCGCGAACCAGGCTGAAGTTGCTCTGTTAGGTGTATTTGAACATGGGCCACCCGATTTTGCAACAATATTCGGGTCGTTGGATGCTTTTCCCTACGCCTATAGGGATCCGTGCGCTTCCTTAGCATTTGTGGGTAGGCACGGCCGTCGTCGCGAGCGCCGCACTTATCTGTGCGCGCGAACCAAGCTGAAGTTGCTCTGGTAGGTGTATTTAAACATGGGCCACCCAAATATGCAACAAAATTCAGGTCGTTGGATGTTTTTTCTTACGCCTATAGGGGTCCGTGCGCTTCCTTAGCATTTGTGGGCAGGCAGGGCTGTCGTCGCGGGCGCCGTACTTTTTTGAACAAGCGAACCAATCTGAAGGTGCTTTGATAGGTGTATTTGAACATGGGCCACCCAAATATGCAACAATATTCGGGTCGTTGGATGTTTTTCCCTACTCCTATAGGGATCCGTGCGCTTCCTTAGCATTTGTGGGCAGGCACGGCCGTCGTCGCGGGCGCCGAACTTTTCTGTGCGCGCGAACCAATCTGAAGGTGCTCTGATAGGTGTATTTGAACATGGACCACCCGAATATGCAACAATATTCGGGTTGTTGGGATGCTTTCCCCTATGCCTATAGGGATCCGTGCGCTTCCTTAGCATTTGTGGGCAGGCACGGCCGTCGTCGCGGGCGCCGAACTTTTCTGTGCGCGCGAACCAAGCTGAAGTTGCTCTGGTATGTGTATTTGAACATGAACCACCTGAATAAGCAACAATTTTCGGGTCGTTGGATGCTTTTCCCTATGCCTATAGGGATCTGTGCACTTCCTTAGCATTTGAGGGCATGCACGGTCGTCGTCGCGGGCGCCGAACTTTTTTGTGCGCACGAGCCAAGCTGAAGTTGTTTTTGTAGGTCTATTTGAACATGAGCCACCTGATTAAGCAACAATATTCGGGTCGTTGGATGCTTTTCCCTACACCTATAAGGACCGTGCGTTTCCTTAGCATTTGTGTGCAAGCACGGCCGTCATCGCGGGAGCCGAACTTTTCGGGGCGCGCGAACCAAGCTGAAGTTGCTCTTGTAGGTGTATTTTAACATGAGCCACCCAAATATGCAACAATATTCTGGTCGTGGGATTCATTTCTTTACGCCTATAAGGATCTGTGCGCTTCCTTAGCATTTGTGGGTAGACACGGCCGTCGTCGCGGGCGCCGAACTTTTCTGTGCGCGCGAACCAGGCTGAAGTTGCTCTGTTAGGTGTATTTGAACATGGGCCACCCGAATATGCAACAATATTCGGGTTGTTCGATGCTTTTCCCTACGCCTATAGGGATCTGTGCGCTTCTTTAGCATTTGTGGGCAGGCACGGCCGTCGTCGCAAACGCCGAACTTTCCTGTGCGTGCCAACCAATCTGAAGGTGCTCTGATAAGTGTATTTGAACATGGGCCACCCGAATATGCAACAATATTCGGGTCGTTGGGATGCTTTTCCCTACGCCTATAGGGATCCGTACGCTTGCTTAGCATTTGTGGGCAGGCACGGCCGTCGTCGCGGGCGCCGAACTTTTCTGTGCGCGCGAACCAGGCTGAAGTTGCTCTGTTAGGTGTATTTGAACATGGGCCACCCGATTTTGCAACAATATTCGGGTCGTTGGATGCTTTTCCCTACGCCTATAGGGATCCGTGCGCTTCCATAGCATTTGTGGGTAGGCACGGCCGTCGTCGCGAGCGCCGCACTTATCTGTGCGCGCGAACCAAGCTGAAGTTGCTCTGGTAGGTGTATTTAAACATGGGCCACCCAAATATGCAACAAAATTCAGGTCGTTGGATGTTTTTTCTTACGCCTCTAGGGCTCCGTGCTCTTCCTTAGCATTTGTGGGCAGGCAGGGCTGTCGTCGCGGGCGCCGAACTTTTTTGAACGTGCGAACCAATCTGAAGGTGCTCTGATAGGTGTATTTGAACATGGGCCACCCAAATATGCAACAATATTCGGGTCGTTGGATGTTTTTCCCTACGCCTATAGGGATCCGTGCGCTTCCTTAGCATTTGTGGGCAGGCACGGCCGTCGTCGCGGCGCCGAACTTTTCTGTGCGCGCGAACCAAGCTGAAGTTGCTCTGGTATGTGTATTTGAACACGAGCCACCCGAATATGCAACAATCTTCGGGTCGTTGGATGCTTTTCCCTATGCCTATAGGGATCTGTGCACTTCCTTAGCATTTGAGGGCATGCACGGTCGTCGTCGCGGGCGCCGAACTTTTTCGTGCGCGCGAGCCAAGCTGAAGTTGCTTTGGTAGGTCTATTTGAACATGAGCCACCTGAATATGCAACAATATTCGGATCGTTGGATGCTTTTCCCTACACCTATAAGGACCGTGCGTTTCCTTAGCATTTGTGTGCAGGCACGGCCGTCATCGCGGGCGCCGAACTTTTCGGGGCGCGCGAACCAAGCTGAAGTTGCTCTGGTTGGTATATTTGAACATGGGCCACCAGAATATGCAACAATATTTGGGTCGTTGGATGCTTTTCCCTATGCCTAAGGGGATCCGTACGCTTCCTTAGCATTTGTGTGCAGGCACGGCCGTCATTGCGAGCGCCGAACTTTTCTGTGCGAGCGAACCAAGCTGAAGTTGCTCTGGTAGGTGTATTTGAACAAGGGCCACCCGAATATGCAACAATATTTGGGTCGTTGGATGCTTTTCCCTATGCCTAAGGGGATCCGTGTGCTTCCTTAGCATTTGTGTGCAGGCACAGCCGTCATCGCGGGCGCCGAACTTTTCAGTGCGAGCGAACCAATCTGAAGTTGCTCTTATAGATGTGTTTGATTATGGGCCACCCGAATATGCAACAATATCGTTACACGTCGTTGGATGCTTTTCCCTACGCCTATAGGGATCCATGCTCTTCCTTAGCATTTGTGGGCAGGCACGGTCGTCGTCGCGGGCGCCGAATTTTTCTGTGCGCGCGAACCAAGCTGAAGTTGCTCTGGTAGGTGTATTTGAACATGGGCCACCCGATTTTGCAACAATATTCGGGTCGTTGGATGCTTTTCCCTATGCCTATAGGGATCCGTGCGCTTCCTTAGCATTTGTGGGTAGGCACGGCCGTCTTCGCGAGCGCCGAACTTATCTTTGCGCGCGAAGCAAGCTGAAGTTGCTCTGGTAGGTGTATTTAAACATGGGCCACCCAAATATGCAACAATATTTGGGTCGTTGGATGTTTTTACTTACGCATATAGGGATCCGTGCACTTCCTCTGCATTTGTGGGCTGGCACGGCTGTCGTCGCGGGCGCCGAACTTTTCTGAACGTGCGAACCAATCTAAATGTGCTCTGATAGGTGTATTTGAACATGGGCCACCCGAATATGCAACAATATTCGGGTCGTTGGATGCTTTTCCCTACGCCTATAGGGATCCGTGCGCTTCCTTAACATTTGTGGGCAGGCATGGCCGTCGTCGCGGGCGCCGAACTTTTCTGTGCGCGCGAACCAATCTGAAGGTGCTCTGATAGGTGTATTTGAACATGGACCACCCGAATATGCAACAATATTCGGGTCGTTGGGATGCTTTTCCCTATGCCTATAGGGATCCGTGCGCTTCCTTAGCATTTGTGGGCAGGCACGGCCGTCGTCGCGGGCGCTAAACTTTTCTGTGCGCGCGAACCAAGCTGAAGTTGCTCTGGTATGTGTATTTGAACATAAGCCACCCAAATATGCAACAATATTCGGGTCGTTGGATGCTTTTCCCTACGCCTAAAGGGCTCTGTGCACTTCCTTAGCATTTGTGAACAGGCACGGCCGTCATCGCTGACGCCGAACTTTTCTGTGCGAGCGAACCAAGCTGAAGTTGCTCTGGTAGGTGTATTTGAACAAGGGCCACCCGAATATGCAACAATATTCGGGTCGTTGGATGCTTTTCCCTATACCTATAGGGATCCGTTCGCTTCCTTAGCATTTGTGGGCAGGCACGGCCGTCATCGCGGGCGCCGAACTTTTCTGTGCGCGCGAACCAAGCTGAAATTGCTCTGGTAGGTGTATTTGAATATGGGCCACACGAATATGCACCACTATTCGGGTCGTTGGATGCTTTTCCCTACACCTATAGGGATCCGTGCGCTTCCTTAGCATTTGTGGGCAGGCACGGCCGTCGTCGCGAGCGCCCAACTTTTCTGTGCGTGCGAACCAATCTGAAGGTGCTCTGATAGGTGTATTTGAATGTGGGCCACCCGAATATGCAACAATATTCGGGTCGTTGGGATGCTTTTCCCTACGCCTATAGGGATTCGTGCGCTTCCTTAGCATTTGTGAGCAGGCACAGCCGTCGTCTCGGGCGCCGAACTTTTCTGTGCGCGTGAACCAATCTGAAGCTGCTCTGATAGGTGTATTTGAACATGAGCCCCCCGAATATGCAACAATATTTGGGTCGTTGGATGCTTTTCCCTACGCCTATAGGGATCCGTGCGCTTCCTTAGCATTTGAGGGCATGTACGGCCGCCGTCGCGGGCGCCGAACGTTTTTGTGCGCGCGAACCAAGCTGAAGTTGATCTGGTAGGTGTATTTGAACATGAGCCACCCGAATATGCAACAATATTCGGGTCGTTGGATGCTTTTCCCTACACCTATAAGGATCGTGCGCTTCCTTAGCATTTGTGAACAGGCACGGCCGTCATCGCGGGCGCCGAACTTTTCTGTGCGAGCGAACCAATCTAAAGTTGCTTTGGTAGGTGTATTTGAACATGGGCCACCCCAATATGCAACACTATTCTGGCCGTTGGATGCTTTTCCCTACGCCTATAGGGATCCGTGCGCTTCCTCAGCATTTGTGGGCAGGCACGGCCGTCGTCGCGGGCGCCGAACTTTTTTGTGCGCGCGAACCAAGTTGAAGTTGCTCTGGTAGATGTATTTAAACATGGGCCACCCGAATATGCAACAATATTCAGGTCGTTGGATGCTTTTCCCTACGCCTATAGGGATCCGTGCGCTTCCTTAGCATTTGTGGGCAGGCACGGCCGTCGTCGCGAGCGCCGAACTTTTCTGTGCGTGCGAACCAATCTGAAGGTGCTCTGATAGGTGTATTTGAATGTGGGCCACCCGAATATGCAACAATATTCGGGTCGTTGGGATGCTTTTCCCTACGCCTATAGGGATCCGTGCGCTTCCTTAGCATTTGTGTGCAGGCACGGCAGTCATCGCAAACGCCGAACTTTTCTGTGCGAGCGAACCAACCTGAAGTTGCTCTGATAGGTGTATTTGAACATGGGCCACCCGAATATGCAACAATATTCGGGTCGTTGGATGCTTTTCCCTACGCCTAAAGGGATCCGTGCGCTTCCTTAGCATTTGTGTGCAGGCACGGCCGTCATCGCGGGCGCCGAACTATTCTGTGTGCGCGAACCAAGCTGAAGTTTCTCTGTTAGTTGTATTTGAACAAGGGCCACCCGAATATGCAACACTATTCGGGTCATTAGATGCTTTTCCGTACGCCTATAGGGATCCGACTGCCTCCTTAGCATTTGTGCGCAGGCACGGCAGTCATCGCGGGCGCCGAACTTTTCTGTGCGCGCGAACCATGCTGAAGTTGCTCTGGTAGGTGTATTTCAACATGGGCCACCCGAATATGCAACACTATTTGGGTCGTTGGATGCTTTTCCCTACGCCTATAGGGATCCGTGCGCTTCCTTAGCATTTGTGTGCAGGCACGGCCGTCGTCGCGGGCGCCGAACTTTTCTGTGCGCGCGAACCAAGCTGAAGTTGCTCTGGTAGTGTATTTCAACATGGGCCACCCGAATATGCAACAACATTTGGGTCGTGGGATGCTTTTCTTTACGCCTATAGGGATCCGTGCGCTTCCTTAGAATTTGTGTGCAGGCACGGGTCATCGCGAGCACCGAACTTTTCTTTGCGGGCGAACCAAACTGAAGTTGCTCCGGTAGGTGTATTTGAACATGGGCCACCCGAATATGCAACACTATTCGGGTCGTTGGATGCTTTTCCCTACGCCTATAGGGATCCGTGCGCTTCCTTAGCATTTGTGTGCAGTCACGGATGTCATCGCGGGCACCGAACTTTTCCGTGCGAGCGAACCAAGCTGAAGTTGCTCTGGTAGGTGTATTTGAACAAGGGCCACCCAAATATGGAACAACATTCGGGTCGTTGGATGCTTTTCCTTACGCCTATAGGGATCCGTGCGCTTTCGTAGCATTTGTTTGGAGGCACGGCCGTCATCGCGGGCGCCGAACTTTTCTGTGCGCGCGAACCAAGCTGAAGTTGCTCTGATAGGTGTATTTGAACATGGGCCATGCGAATTTGCTACAATTTTCGGCTCGTTTGATGCTTTTCCCTACGCAAATAGGGATCCGTGCGCTTCCTTAGCATTTGTGTGCAGGCATGGCCGTCATCACGGGCGCCAAACTTTTCTGTGCGCGCGATCCAATCTGAAGATGCTCTAATATATGTGTTTGATTATGGGCCACCGAAATATGCAACAATATTCTGGTCGTTGGATGCTTTTCCCTACGCCTATAGGGATCCGTGCGCTTCCTTAGCATTTGTGTGCAGGCATGGACGTCATCGCGGGCGCCGAACTTTTCTGTGCGCGCGAACCAAGCTGAAGTTGCTCTTGTAGTTTTGTTTGAACATGGGCCACCCGAATATGCAACACTATTCGGGTCGTTGGATGCTTTTCCCTACGCCTATAGAAATCCGTGCGCTTCCTTAGCATTTGTGTGCAGGCACGGCCGTCATCGCGGGCGCCGAACTTTTCTGTGCGCGTGAACCAAGCTGATGTTGCTCTTGTAGGTGTATTTGAACATGGGCCACTCGAATATGCAACACTATTCGGGTCGTTGGATGCTTTTCCCTACGCTTATAGGGATCCGTGCGCTTCCTTAGCATTTGTGTGCAGGCACGGCCGTCATCGCAGGCACCGAACTTTTCTGTGCGCGCGAAACAAGCTAAAGTTGCTCTGGTAGGTGTATTCGAACATGGGCCACCCAAATATGCAACACTATTCGGGTCATTGGATGCTTTTCTCTACGCCTATAGGGATCCGTGCGCTTCCTTAGCATTTGTGTGCAGGCATGGCCGTCATCGCGGGCGCCGAACTTTTCTGTGCGCGCGAACCAATCTGAAGTTGCTCTAATAGATGTGTTTGATTATCGGCCACCCAAATCTGCAACAATATTCGGGTCGTTGGATGCTTTTCCCTACGCCAATAGGGATCCGTGCGCTTCCTTAGCATTTGTGTGCAGGCACGGCCGTCATTGCGGGCGCCGAACTTTTCTGTGCGCGCGAACCAAGATGAAGTTGCTCTTGTAGGTGTATTTGAACATGGGCCATCTGAATATGCAACACTATTCGGGTCGTTGGATGCTTTTCCCTACGCCTATAGGGATCCGTGCGCTTCCTTAGCATTTGTGTGCAGGCACGGCCGTCATCGCGGGCGCCGAACTATTCTGTGCGCGTGAACCAAGCTGAAGTTGCTCTTGTAGGTGTATTTGAACATGGGCCACCCGAATATGCAACACTATTCGGGTCGTTGGATGCTTTTCCCTACGCCTATAGGGATCCGTGCGCTTCCTTAGCATTTGTGTGCAGGCACGGCCGTCATCGCGGGCGCCGAACTTTTCCGTGCGAGCGAACCAAGCTGAAGTTGCTCTGGTAGGTGTATTTGAACAAGGGCCACCCGAATATGCAACAACATTCGGGTCGTTGGATGCTTTTCCTTACGCCTATAGGGATCCGTGCGCTTTCGTAGCATTTGTGTGGAGGCACGGCCGTCATCGCGGGCGCCGAACTTTTCTGTGCGCGCGAACCAAGCTGAAGTTGCTCTGATAGGTGTATTTGAACATGGGCCATGCGAATTTGCTACAATTTTCGGCTCGTTTAATGCTTTTCCCTACGCAAATAGGGATCCGTGCGCTTCCTTAGCATTTGTGTGCAGGCATGGCCGTCATCACGGGCGCCAAACTTTTCTGTGCGCGCGATCCAATCTGAAGATGCTCTAATATATGTGTTTGATTATGGGCCACCCGAATATTCAACAATATTCGGGTCGTTGGATGATTTTCCCTACGCCTATAGGGATCCGTGCGCTTCCTTAGCATTTGTGTGCAGGCACGGACGTCATCGCGGGCGCCGAACTTTTCTGTGCGCGTGAACCAAGCTGATGTTGCTCTTGTAGGTGTATTTGAACATGGGCCACTCGAATATGCAACACTATTCGGGTCGTTGGATGCTTTTCCCTACGCTTATAGGGATCCGTGCGCTTCCTTAGCATTTGTGTGCAGGCACGGCCGTCATCGCAGGCACCGAACTTTTCTGTGCGCGCGAAACAAGCTAAAGTTGCTCTGGTAGGTGTATTCGAACATGGGCCACCCAAATATGCAACACTATTCGGGTCATTGGATGCTTTTCTCTACGCCTATAGGGATCCGTGCGCTTCCTTAGCATTTGTGTGCAGGCATGGCCGTCATCGCGGGCGCCGAACTTTTCTGTGCGCGCGAACCAATCTGAAGTTGCTCTAATAGATGTGTTTGATTATCGGCCACCCAAATCTGCAACAATATTCGGGTCGTTGGATGCTTTTCCCTACGCCAATAGGGATCCGTGCGCTTCCTTAGCATTTGTGTGCAGGCACGGCCGTCATTGCGGGCGCCGAACTTTTCTGTGCGCGCGAACCAAGATGAAGTTGCTCTTGTAGGTGTATTTGAACATGGGCCATCTGAATATGCAACACTATTCGGGTCGTTGGATGCTTTTCCCTACGCCTATAGGGATCCGTGCGCTTCCTTAGCATTTGTGTGCAGGCACGGCCGTCATCGCGGGCGCCGAACTATTCTGTGCGCGTGAACCAAGCTGAAGTTGCTCTTGTAGGTGTATTTGAACATGGGCCACCCGAATATGCAACACTATTCGGGTCGTTGGATGCTTTTCCCTACGCCTATAGGGATCCGTGCGCTTCCTTAGCATTTGTGTGCAGGCACGGCCGTCATCGCGGGCGCCGAACTTTTCCGTGCGAGCGAACCAAGCTGAAGTTGCTCTGGTAGGTGTATTTGAACAAGGGCCACCCGAATATGCAACAACATTCGGGTCGTTGGATGCTTTTCCTTACGCCTATAGGGATCCGTGCGCTTTCGTAGCATTTGTGTGGAGGCACGGCCGTCATCGCGGGCGCCGAACTTTTCTGTGCGCGCGAACCAAGCTGAAGTTGCTCTGATAGGTGTATTTGAACATGGGCCATGCGAATTTGCTACAATTTTCGGCTCGTTTAATGCTTTTCCCTACGCAAATAGGGATCCGTGCGCTTCCTTAGCATTTGTGTGCAGGCATGGCCGTCATCACGGGCGCCAAACTTTTCTGTGCGCGCGATCCAATCTGAAGATGCTCTAATATATGTGTTTGATTATGGGCCACCCGAATATTCAACAATATTCGGGTCGTTGGATGATTTTCCCTACGCCTATAGGGATCCGTGCGCTTCCTTAGCATTTGTGTGCAGGCACGGACGTCATCGCGGGCGCCGAACTTTTCTGTGCGCGCGAACCAAGCTGAAGTTGCTCTTGTAGGTTTGTTTGAACATGGGCCACCCGAATATGCAACACTATTCGGGTCATTGGATGCTTTTCCCTACGCCTATAGGAATCCGTGCGCTTCCTTAGCATTTGTGTGCAGGCACGGCCGTCATCGCGGGCGCCGAACTTTTCTGTGCGCGTGAACCAAGCTGAAGTTGCTCTTGTAGGTGTATTTGAACGTGGGCCACCCGAATATGCAACACTATTCGGGTCGTTGGATGCTATTCCCTACGCCTATAGGGATCCGTGTGCTTCCTTAGCATTTGTGGGCAGGCACGGCCGTCGTCGCGAGCGCCGAACTTTTCTGTGCGTGCGAACCAATCTGAAGGTGCTCTGATAGGTGTATTTGAATGTGGGCCACCCGAATATGCAACAATATTCGGGTCGTTGGGATGCTTTTCCCTACGCCTATAGCGATCCGTGCGCTTCCTTAGCATTTGTGTGCAGGCACGGCCGTCATCGCAAACGCCGAACTTTTCTGTGCGAGCGAACCAAGCTGAAGCTGCTCTGATAGGTGTATTTGAACATGGGCCACCCGAATATGCAACAATATTCGGGTCGTTGGATGCTTTTCCCTACGCCTAAAGGGATCCGTGCGCTTCCTTAGCATTTGTGTGCAGGCACGGCCGTCATCGCGGGCGCCGAACTATTCTGTGCCCGCGAACCAAGCTGAAGTTTCTCTGTTAGTTGTATTTGAACAAGGGCCACCCGAATATGCAACACTATTCGGGTCATTGGATGCTTTTCCGTACGCCTATAGGGATCCGACTGCCTCCTTAGCATTTGTGCGCAGGCACGGCAGTCATCGCGGGCGCCGAACTTTTCTGTGCGCGCGAACCATGCTGAAGTTGCTCTGGTAGGTGTATTTCAACATGGGCCTCCCGAATATGCAACACTATTTGGGTCGTTGGATGCTTTTCCCTACGCCTATAGGGATCCGTGCGCTTCCTTAGCATTTGTGCGCATGCACGGACGTCGTCGCGGGCGCCAAACTTTTCTGTGCGCGCGAACCAAGCTGAAGTTGCTCTGGTAGGTGTATTTGAACACGAGCAACCCGAATGTGCAACAACATTTGGGTCGTGGGATGCTTTTCTTTACGCCTATAGGGATCCGTGCGCTTCCTTAGCATTTGTGTGCAGGCACGGCCGTCGTCGCGGGCGCCGAACTTTTCTGTGCGCGCGAACCAAGCTGAAGTTGCTCTGGTAGTGTATTTCAACATGGGCCACCCGAATATGCAACAACATTTGGGTCGTGGGATGCTTTTCTTTATGCCTATAGGGATCCGTGCGCTTCCTTAGAATTTGTGTGCAGGCACGGGTCATCGCGAGCACCGAACTTTTCTTTGCCGGCGAACCAAACTGAAGTTGCTCCGGTAGGTGTATTTGAACATGGGCCACCCGAATATGCAACACTATTCGGGTCGTTGGATGCTTTTCCCTACGCCTATAGGGATCCGTGCGCTTCCTTAGCATTTGTGTGCAGTCACGGACGTCATCGCGGGCACCGAACTTTTCCGTGCGAGCGAACCAAGCTGAAGTTGCTCTGGTAGGTGTATTTGAACAAGGGCCACCCGAAGATGCAACAACATTCGGGTCGTTGGATGCTTTTCCTTACGCCTATAGGGATCCGTGCGCTTTCGTAGCATTTGTGTGGAGGCACGGCCGTCATCGCGGGCGCCGAACTTTTCTGTGCGCGCGAACCAAGCTGAAGTTGCTCTGATAGGTGTATTTGAACATGTGCCACCCGAATATGCAACAATATTCAGGTCGTTGGATGCTTTTCTCTACGCCTATAGGGATTCGTGCGCTTCCTTAGCATTTGTGTGCAGGCACGGATGTCATCGCGGGCGCCGAACTTTTCTGTGCGCGCGAACCAAGCTGAAGTTGCTCTTGTAGGTGTATTTGAACATGGGCCACCCGAATATGCAACACTATTTGGGTCGTTGGATGCTTTTCCCTACGCCTATAGGGATCCGTGCGCTTCCTTAGCATTTGTGCGCATGCACGGCCGTCGTCGCGGGCGCCAAACTTTTCTGTGCGCGCGAACCAAGCTGAAGTTGCTCTGGTAGGTGTATTTGAACACGAGCAACCCGAATGTGCAACAATATTTGGGTCGTGGGATGCTTTTCTTTACGCCTATAGGGATCCGTGCGCTTCCTTAGCATTTGTGTGCAGGCACGGCCGTCGTCGCGGGCGCCAAACTTTTCTGTGCGCGCGAACCAAGCTGAAGTTGCTCTGGTAGTGTATTTCAACATGGGCCACCCGAATATGCAACAACATTTGGGTCGTGGGATGCTTTTCTTTACGCCTATAGGGATCCGTGCGCTTCCTTAGCATTTGTGTGCAGGCACGGGTCATCGCGAGCACCGAACTTTTCTTTGCGGGCGAACCAAACTGAAGTTGCTCCGGTAGGTGTATTTGAACATGGGCCACCCGAATATGCAACACTATTCGGGTCGTTGGATGCTTTACCCTACGCCTATAGGGATCCGTGCGCTTCCTTAGCATTTGTGTGCAGTCACGGACGTCATCGCGGGCACCGAACTTTTCCGTGCGAGCGAACCAAGCTGAAGTTGCTCTGGTAGGTGTATTTGAACAAGGGCCACCCGAATATGCAACAACATTCGGGTCGTTGGATGCTTTTCCTTACGCCTATAGGGATCCGTGCGCTTTCGTAGCATTTGTGTGGAGGCACGGCCGTCATCGCGGGCGCAGAACTTTTCTGTGCGCGCGAACCAAGCTGAAGTTGCTCTGATAGGTGTATTTGAACATGGGCCATGCGAATTTGCTACAATTTTCGGCTCGTTTGATGCTTTTCCCTACGCAAATAGGGATCCGTGCGCTTCCTTAGCATTTGTGTGCAGGCATGGCCGTCATCACGGGCGCCAAACTTTTCTGTGCGCGCGATCCAATCTAAAGATGCTCTAATATATGTGTTTGATTATGGGCCACCCGAATATGCAACAATATTCGGGTCGTTGGATGCTTTTCCCTACGCCTATAGGGATCCGTGCGCTTCCTTAGCATTTGTGTGCAGGCACGGACGTCATCGCGGGCGCCGAACTTTTCTGTGCGCGCGAACCAAGCTGAAGTTGCTCTTGTAGTTTTGTTTGAACATGGGCCACCCGAATATGCAACACTATTCGGGTCGTTGGATGCTTTTCCCTACGCCTATAGGAATCCGTGCGCTTCCTTAGCATTTGTGTGCAGGCACGGCCGTCATCGCGGGCGCCGAACTTTTCTGTGCGCGTGAACCAAGCTGATGTTGCTCTTGTAGGTGTATTTGAACATGGGCCACTCGAATATGCAACACTATTCGGGTCGTTGGATGCTTTTCCCTACGCTTATAGGGATCCGTGCGCTTCCTTAGCATTTGTGTGCAGGCACGGCCGTCATCGCAGGCACCGAACTTTTCTGTGCGCGCGAAACAAGCTGAAGTTGCTCTGGTAGGTGTATTTGAACATGGGCCACCCAAATATGCAACACTATTCGGGTCATTGGATGCTTTTCTCTACGCCTATAGGGATCCGTGCGCTTCCTTAGCATTTGTGTGCAGGCATGGCCGTCATCGCGGGCGCCGAACTTTTCTGTGCGCGCGAACCAATCTGAAGTTGCTCTAATAGATGTGTTTGATTATCGGCCACCCAAATCTGCAACAATATTCGGGTCGTTGGATGCTTTTCCCTACGCCAATAGGAATCCGTGTGCTTCCTTAGCATTTGTGTGCAGGCACGGCCGTCATTGCGGGCGCCAAACTTTTCTGTGCGCTCGATCCAATCTGAAGATGCTCTAATATATGTGTTTGATTATGGGCCACCCGAATATGCAACAATATTCGGGTCGTTGGATGCTTTTCCCTACGCCTATAGGGATCCGTGCGCTTCCTTAGCATTTGTGTGCAGGCACGGACGTCATCGCGGGCGCCGAACTTTTCTGTGCGCGCGAACCAAGCTGAAGTTGCTCTTGTAGTTTTGTTTGAACATGGGCCACCCGAATATGCAACACTATTCGGGTCGTTGGATGCTTTTCCCTACGCCTATAGGAATCCGTGCGCTTCCTTAGCATTTGTGTGCAGGCACGGCCGTCATCGCGGGCGCCGAACTTTTCTGTGCGCGTGAACCAAGCTGATGTTGCTCTTGTAGGTGTATTTGAACATGGGCCACTCGAATATGCAACACTATTCGGGTCGTTGGATGCTTTTCCCTACGCTTATAGGGATCCGTGCGCTTCCTTAGCATTTGTGTGCAGGCACGGCCGTCATCGCAGGCACCGAACTTTTCTGTGCGCGCGAAACAAGCTGAAGTTGCTCTGGTAGGTGTATTCGAACATGGGCCACCCAAATATGCAACACTATTCGGGTCATTGGATGCTTTTCTCTACGCCTATAGGGATCCGTGCGCTTCCTTAGCATTTGTGTGCAGGCATGGCCGTCATCGCGGGCGCCGAACTTTTCTGTGCGCGCGATCCAATCTGAAGTTGCTCTAATAGATGTGTTTGATTATCGGCCACCCAAATCTGCAACAATATTTGGGTCGTTGGATGCTTTTCCCTACGCCAATAGGGATCCGTGCGCTTCCTTAGCATTTGTGTGCAGGCACGGCCGTCATTGCGGGCGCCGAACTTTTCTGTGCGCGCGAACCAAGATGAAGTTGCTCTTGTAGGTGTATTTGAACATGGGCCATCTGAATATGCAACACTATTCGGGTCGTTGGATGCTTTTCCCTACGCCTATAGGGATCCGTGCGCTTCCTTAGCATTTGTGTGCAGGCACGGCCGTCATCGCGGGCGCCGAACTATTCTGTGCGCGTGAACCAAGCTGAAGTTGCTCTTGTAGGTGTATTTGAACATGGGCCACCCGAATATGCAACACTATTCGGGTCGTTGGATGCTTTTCCTTACGCCTATAGGGATCCGTGCGCTTCCTTAGCATTTGTGTGCAGGCACGGCCGTCATCGCGGGCGCCGAAATTTTCTGTGCGCGTGAGCCAAGCTGAAGTTGCTCTGATAGGTGTATTTGAACATGTGCCACCCGAATATGCAACAATATTCGGGTCGTTGGATGCTTTTCCTTACGCCTATAGGGATCCGTGCGCTTCCTTAGCATTTGTGTGCAGGCATGGACGTCATCGCGGGCGCCGAACTTTTCTGTGCGACCGAGCCAAGCTGAAGTTGCTCTGATAGGTGTATTTGAACATGTGCCACCCGAATATGCAACAATATTCGGGTCGTTGGATGCTTTTCCCTACACCTATAGGGATCCGTGCGCTTCCTTAGCATTTGTGTGCAGGCACGGCCGTCATCGCGGGCGCCGAACTTTTCTGTGCGCGCGAACCAAGCTGATGTTGCTCTTGTAGGTGTATTTGAACATGGGCCACTCGAATATGCAACACTATTCGGGTCGTTGGATGCTTTTCCCTACGCTTATAGGGATCCGTGCGCTTCCTTAGCATTTGTGTGCAGGCACGGCCGTCATCGCAGGCGCCGAACTTTTCTGTGCGCGCGAACCAAGCTGAAGTTGCTCTGGTAGGTGTATTTGAACATGGGCCACCCAAATATGCAACACTATTCGGGTCATTGGATGCTTTTCTCTACGCCTATATGGATCCGTGCGCTTCCTTAGCATTTGTGTGCAGGCACGGCCGTCATCGCGGGCGCCGAACTTTTCTGTGCGCGCGAACCAATCTGAAGTTGCTCTGGTAGGTGTATTTGAACATGGGCCACCCAAATATGCAACAAAATTCGGGTCGTTGGATGTTTTTCCCTACGCCAATAGGGATCCGTGCGCTTCCTTAGCATTCGTGTGCAGGCATGGCCGTCATCGCGGGCGCCGAACTTTTCTGTGCGCGCGAACCAATCTGAAGTTGCTCTAATAGATGTGTTTGATTATCGGCCACCCAAATATGCAACAAAATTCGGGTCGTTGGATGTTTTTCCCTACGCCAATAGGGATCCGTGCGCTTCCTTAGCATTTGTGTGCAGGCACGGCCGTCATTGCGGGCGCCGAACATTTCTGTGCGCGCGAACCAAGATGAAGTTGCTCTTGTAGGTGTATTTGAACATGGGCCACCTGCATATGCAACACTATTCGGGTCGTTGGATGCTTTTCCCTACGCCTATAGGGATCCGTGCGCTTCCTTAGCATTTGTGTGCAGGCACGGCCGTCATCGCGGGCGCCGAACTATTCTGTGCGCGTGAACCAAGCTGAAGTTGCTCTTGTAGGGGTATTTGAACATGGGCCACCCGAATATGCAACACTATTCGGGTCGTTGGATGCTTTTCCCTACGCCTTTAGGGATCCGTGCGCTTCCTTAGCATTTGTGTGCAGGCACGGCCGTCATCGCGGGCGCCGAACTTTTCTGTGCGCGTGAACCAAGCTGAAGTTGCTCTGGTAGGTGTATTTAAACATGGGCCACCCAAATATGCAACACTATTCGGGTCGTTGGATGCTTTTCCTTACGCCTATAGGGATCCGTGCGCTTCCTTTGCATTTGTGTGCAGGCATGGCCGTCATCGCGGGCACCGAACTTTTCTGTGCGCGCGAGCCAAGCTGAAGTTGCTCTGATAGGTGTATTTGAACATGTGCCACCCGAATATGCAACAATATTCAGGTCGTTGGATGGTTTTCTCTACGCCTATAGTGATCCGTGCGCTTCCCTAGCATTTGTGTGCAGTCACAGACGTCATCGCGGGCGCCGAACTTTTCTGTGCGCGCGAACCAAGCTGAAGTTGCTCTTGTAGGTGTATTTGAACATGGGCCACCCGAATATGCAACACTATTTGGGTCGTTGGATGCTTTTCCCTACACCTATAGGGATCCGTGTGCTTCCTTAGCATTTGTGTGCAGGCACGGCCGTCATCGCGGGCGCCGAACTTTTCTGTGCGCGTGAACCAAGCTGAAGTTGCTCTTATAGGTGTATTTGAAAATGGGCCACTCGAATATGCAACACTATTCGGGTCGTTGGATGCTTTTCCCTACGCTTATAGGGATCCGTGCGCTTCCTTAGCATTTGTGTGCAGGCACGGCCGTCATCGCGGGCGCCAAACTTTTCTGTGCGAGCGATCCAGGCTGAATTTGCTCTGGTAGGTGTATTTGAACATGGGCCACCCGAATATGCAACACTATTCGGGTCGTTGGATGCTTTTCCCTACGCCTATAGGGATCCGTGCGCTCCCTTAGCATTTGTGTGCAGGCACGGCCGTCGTCGCGGCCGTCGAACTTTTCTGTGCGAGCGAACCAAGCTGAAGTTGCTCTGGTAGGTGTATTCTAACATGGGCCACCCGAATATGCAACAATATTCGGATTGTTGGATGCTTTTCCCTACGCCTATAGGGATCCCTGCGCTTCCTTAGCATTTGTGTGCAGGCACGGCCGCCATCGCGGGCGCCGAACTTTTCTGTGCGCGCGAACCAAGCTGAAGTTGCTCCGGTATTTGAACGTGGACCATCCGAACATGCAACAATATTCGGGTCGTTGGATGCTTTTCCCTACGCCTATAGGGATTCGTGCGCTTCTTTAGCATTTGTGTGCAGGCACGGCCGCTATCGCGGGCGCCGAACTTTTCTGTGCACGCGAACCAAGCTGAAGTTGCTCTAATAGGTGTATTTGAACATGGGCCATCCGAATATGCAACAATATTCGGGTCGTTGGATGCTTTTCCCTACGCCTATAGGGATCCGTGCGCTTCCTTAGCATTTGTGTGCAGGCACGGCCGTCATCGCGGGCGCCGAACTTTTCTGTGTGCACGAACCAAGCTGAAGTTGCTCTGGTATATGTATTTGAACATGGGCCACCCAAATATGCAACTATATTCGGGTCGTTGGATGGGTATAAGGCTCTATTGGAGGGGGGCAAGGAGGCCATTTGGTTGAGGAGTTTGTTGGTAGAGTTGCATCTGGGCGATGGGGGGGTTATTCCGTTGTTTTGTGATAATGAGGTTGCTGTCTCCCTTGCCCACAATCCCGTTCTCCATCAGCGCACGAAGCACATTAAGGTGGCTTGGCACTTTGTACGGGACGCGGTGCGCCTTCATGAGGTAGAGGTGCACTCAGTATGCTCCCACCTCCAAGATGCCGACATGCTCGCCAAAGCTATCCCAAGCTTGCATCTGCATGAGAATCTTGAGCGCATCGGCATGCGAGCGATGGCTTCAAAGGCCAAGGCTTCATTCGCTAAAGGAGTTGTGTTTTTATTGATATGTCATAGGGGCAAACTGACGTGTCTTTGCCCCTGAGGTTTGGCAGAGAATCGCGTGCGTGCGATTTTGATTCCTGACGCTATGAAACGTCAACTCGATTGGAATCGCAAGAATGAGATGCACACTTTGGTGCAAAAACAATATGAATGTAAGGAATTTTCCCGAATTCCTTATCGGGGTTGACTGATCAGTATGCGCACCTAAAATGGGCGTACCACTCATAGTTCAGGCGCTCAAATTTTGAGAACCACATGGAACGAAATGGAAACAATTGTTGTGGATGTGGAAAATAGTCTAACCTAGTGGACTAGCACAAAAGAAGAGGCATCCAATGCAGTAGACCAGGCAAAGTGATGCGTTGGGCAGTCTGGTCAGTATGCGCACCTATATTGGGCGTACCATGCATAGTTCAGGAGCTCAGCTTTTGAGAACCACATGGAACGAAATGGAAACACTTGTTGTGGATGTGGAAAATAGTCTAATCTAGTGGAATAGCACAAAAGAAGAGTCATCCAATGCAGTGGACCAGTCAAAGTGATGCGTTGGGCAATCTGGTCAGTATGCGCACCTATTATGGGCGTACCAGGCAGAGTTCAGGAGGTCAAATATTGAGAACCACATGGAAAAAAAATGGAAACAATTGTTGTGGATGTGGAAAATATTAAAATCTAGTGGACTAGCACAAAAGAAGAGGCATCCAATGTCGTGGACCAGTCAAAGTGATGCGCTGGGTAGTCTGGTCAGTATGCGCACCTATAGTGGGCGTACCACGCATAGTTCAGGCGCTCAATTTTTGAGAACCACATGGAACGAAATGGAAACAATTGTTGTGGATGTGGAAAAAAGTATAACCTAGTGGACTAGCACAAAATAAGAGGCATCCAATACAGTGGACCAGTCAAAGTGATGCGCTGGGTAGTCTGGTTAGTATGCACACCTATAATGGGCGTACCACGCAGAGTGATTGTGTTTTTGTTTTTTTTTTTTTTTCGTTCCATGTGGTTCTCAAAATTTGAGCGCATGAATTATGCGAGGTACGCCCATTACTGGTGCGCATACTGACCAGACTACCCAACGCATCACTTTGACTGGTCCACTGCATTGGATGCCTCTTCTTTTGGGCTAGTCCACTGGATTAGACTATTTTTCACATCCACAACAATTGTTTACATTTCGTTCCATGTGGTTCTCAAAATTTGAGCGCCTGAACTCTGCGTGGTACGCCCATTACAGGTGCGCATAATAACCAGACTACCCAACGCATATCTTTGACTGGTCCACTGCATTGGATGCCTCTTCTTTTGGGCTAGTCCACTAGATTATACTATTTTCCACATCCACAACAATTGTTTCCATTTCGTTCCATGTGGTTCTCAAAATTTGAGCGCCTGAACTCTGCGTGGTACGCCCATTACAGGTGCGCATACTGACCAGACTACCCAACGCATCACTTTGACTGGTCCACTGCATTGGATGCCTCTTCTTTTGCGCTAGTCCACTAGACTAGAGTATTTTCAACATCCACAACAAGTGTTTCCATTTCGTTCCATGTGGTTCTCAAAATTTGAGCGCCTGAACTCTGCGTGGTACGCCCATTACATGTGCGCATACTGACCAGACTACCCGACGCATCACATTGACTGGTCCACTGCATTGGATGCCTCTTCTTTTTTTGCTTGTCCACTAGATTAGACTACTTTCCACATCCACAACAACTGTTTCTATTTCGTTCCATGTCGTTCTCAAAATTTGAGCGCCTGAACTCTGCGTGGTACGCCCATCATAGGTGCTCATACTGACCAGACTACCCAACGCATCACTCGCATACTGACCAGAATACCCAACGCATCACTTTGACAGGTCCACTGCATTGGATGCCTCTTCTTTTGAGCTAGTCTACTAGATTATACTATTTTCCACATCCACAACAAGTGTTTCCGTTTTGTTCCATGTGGTTCTCAAAATTTGAGCGACTGAACTCTGCGTGGTACGCCCATTACAGGTGCGCATACTAACCAGACTACCCAACGCATCACTTTGACTGGTCCACTGCATTGGATGCCTCTTCTGTTGCACTAGTCCACTAGATTAGACTATTTTCCACATCCGCATCAAGTGCTTCCATTTCGTTCCATGTGGTTTTCAAAATTTGAGCGCCTGAACTCTGCGTGGTACGCCCATTACATGTGCGCATACTAACCAGACTACCCAACGCATCACTTTGACTGGTCCACTGCATTGGATGCCTCTTCTTTTGGGCTAGTCCACTAGATTATAGTATTTTGCACGTCCACAACAAGTGTTTCCGTTTCGTTCCATGTGGTTCTCAAACTTTGAGCACCTGAACTCTGCGTGGTACGCCCATTACATGTGCGCAAACTAGCCAGACTACCCAACGCATCACTTTGACTGGTCCACTGCATTGGCTGCCTCTTCTTTTGTGCTAGTCCGCTAGATTAGAGTATTTTCCACATCCACAACAAGTGTTTCCATTTCGTTCCATGTGGTTCTCAAAACTTGAGCGCCTGAACTCTGCGTGGTACGCCCATTACATGTGCGCATACTAACCGGACTACCCAGCGCATCACTTTGACTGGTCCACTGCATTGGATGCCTCTTCTTTTTGGGCTAGTCCACTAGATGAGACTATTTTCCACATCCACAACAACCGTTTCCATTTCGTTCCATGTGGTTCTCAAAACTTGAGCGCCTGAACTCTGCGTGGTACGCCCATTATAGGTGCGCATACTAACCAGACTACCCAACGCATCACTTTGACTGGTCCACTGCATTGGATGCCTCTTTTTTTGTGCTAGTCCACTAGATTAGACTATTTTCCACATCCACAACAAGTGTTTCCATTTCGTTCCATGTGGTTCTCAAAACTTGAGCGCCTGAACTCTGCGTGGTACGCCCATTACAGGTGCGCGTACTAACCAGACTACCCAACGCATCACTTTGACTGGTCCACAGCGTTGGATGCCTCTTCTTTTGTGCTAGTCCACTAGATTAGACTATTTTCCACATCCACAATAGTTTTTTCCATTTCGCTCCATGTGGTTCTCAAACTTGAGCGCCTGAACTTTGCGTGGTACGCCCAGTACAGGTGCGCATCACTTTGACTGGTCCACTGCATTGGATGCCTCTTCTTTTGGGCTAGTCCACTAGGTTAGAGTATTTTCCACATCCACAACAAGTGTTTCCCTTTCGTTCCATGTGGTTCTCAAAACTTGAGCGCCTGAACTCTGCGTGGTACGCCCATTACAGGTGCGCATACTAACCAGACTACCCAATGCATCACTTTGATTGGTCCACAGCATTGGATGCCTCTTCTTTTATGCTAGTCCACTAGATTTGACAATTTTCCACATCCACAACAAGTGTTTCCATTTCGTTCCATGTGGTTCTCAAAATTTGAGCGCCTGAACTTTGCATGGTACGCCTAGTACAGGTGCGCATACTGACGTGACTTCCCAACGCATCACTTTGACTGGTCCACTGCATTGGATGCCTCTTTTTTTGTGCTAGTCCACTAGATTTGACAATTTTCCACATCCAGAACAAGTGTTTCCATTTCGTTCCATGTGGTTCTCAAAACTTGAGCGCCTGAACTCTGCGTGGTATGCCCAGTACAGGTGCGCATACTGACCTGACTTCCCAACGCATCACTTTGACTGGTCCACTGCATTGGATGCCTCTTCTTTTATGCTAGTCCACTAGATTTGACTATGTTTTACATCCACAACAAGTGTTTCCATTTCGTTCCATGTGGTTCTCAAACTTTGAGCGCCTGAACTCGGCGTGGTACCCCCATTACAGGTGCGCATACTGACCATACTACCCAATGCATCACTTTGACTGGTCCACTGCATTGGATGCCTCTTATTTCGTGCTATTCCACTAGATTAGACTATTTTCCACATCCACAACAACTGTTTCCATTTCGTTCTATGTATTTCTCAAAACTTGAGCGCCTGAACTATGCGTGGTACGCCCATAATATGTGCGCATACTGACCATACTCCTCAAGGCATCACATTGACTGGTCCACTGTATTAAATGCCTCTTTTTTTGTGCTAGTCCACTAGATTATACTATTTTCCACATCCACAACAAGTTTTTCTATTTCATTCCATGTGGTTCTCAAAACTTGAGTGCCTGAACTCGGCGTGGTACCCCCATTACAGGTGCGCATACTGACCATACTACCCAATGCATCACTTTGACTGGTCCACTGCATTGGATGCCTCTTCTTTTGTGCTAGTCCACTAGATTAGACTATTTTCAACATCCACAACAAATGTTTCCATTTCGTTCCATGTTGCTCGAATATGCAACAATATTTGGGTCGTTGGATGCTTTTCCCTATGCCTAAGGGGATCCGTGCGCTTCCTTCGCATTTCTGGGCAGGCACAGCCGTCATTGCGGGCGCCGAACATTTCAGTGCGAGCGAACCAATCTGAAGTTGCTCTTATAGATGTGTTTGATTATGGGCCACCCGAATATGCAACAATATTCGTTACACGTCGTTGGATGCTTTTCCCTACGCCTATAGGGATCCATGCTCTTCCTTAGCATTTGTGGGCAGGCACGGTCGTCGTCGCGGGCGCCGAACTTTTCTGTACGCGCGAAAAGAGCTGAAGTTGCTCTGGTAGGTGTATTTGAACATGGGCCCCCCGATTATGCAACAATATTTGGGTCATTGGATGCTTTTCCCTACGCCTAAAGGGATCCGTGCGCTTCCTTGGCATTTGTGTGCAGGCACGGCCGTCATCGCGGGCGCCGAACTTTTCAGTGCGCGCGAACCAAGCTGAAGTTGCTCTGGTAGGTGTCTTTGAACATGGGTCACCCGAATATGCAACACTATTCGGGTCGTTGGATGCTTTTCCCTGCGCCGATAAGGATCCGTGCGCTTCTTTAGCATTTGTGGGCAGGCACGGCCGTCATCGCGGGCGCCGAACTTTTTTGTGCGCGCGAACCATGCTGAAGTTGCTCTGGTAGGTGTATTTGAACATGGGCCACCCAAATATGCAACAATATTTGGGTCGTTGAATGCTTTTCCTTACGGCTATAGGGATCCGTGCGCTTCCTTAGCATTTGTGTGTAGGCACGGCCGTCATCGCGGGCGCGGAACTTTTTTGTGCAAGCGAACCAAGCTGAAGTTGCTCTGGTAGGTGTATTTGAACATGGGCCACCCGAATATGCAACAATATTCGGGTCGTTAGATGCTTTTCCCTACGCCTTTAGGGATCCGTACGCTTCCTTAGCATTTGTGTGCAGGGACGGCCGTCATCGCAGGCAACTTTTATGTGCGCGCAAACCAAGCTGAAGTTGCTCTAATAGATGTATTTGAACATGGGCCACCCGAATATGCAACACTATTCGGGTCGTTGGATGCTTTTCCCTACGCCTATAGGGATCCGTGCGCTTCCTTAGCATTTGTGTGCACGCACGGTCGTCGTCGTGGGCGCCGAACTTTTCAGTGCGTGCGAACCAAGCTGAAGTTGCTCTGGTAGGTGTATTTGAACATGAGCCACCCAAATATGCAACAATATTCTGGTCGTGGGATGCATTTCTTTACGCCTATAAGGATCTGTGCGCTTCCTTAGCATTTGTGGGCAGACACGGCCGTCGTCGCGGGCGCCGAACTTTTCTGTGCGCGCGAACCAGGCTGAAGTTGCTCTGGTATGTGTATTTGAACATGGGCCACCCGAATATGCAACAATATTCGGGTTGTTCAATGGTTTTCCCTACGCCTATAGGGATCTGTGCGCTTCCTTAGCATTTGTGGGCAGGCACGGCCGTCGTCGAAGCGCCGAACTTTCCTGTGCGTGCGAACCAATCTGAAGGTGCTCTGATAAGTGTATTTGAACATGGGCCACCCGAATATGCAACAATATTCGGGTCGTTGGGATGCTTTTCCCTACGCCTATAGGGATCCGTGCGCTTTCTTAGCATTTGTGGGCAGGCACGGCCGTCGTCGCGGGCGCCGAACTTTTCTGTGCGCGCGAACCAGGCTGAAGTTGCTCTGTTAGGTGTATTTGAACATGGGCCACCCGATTTTGCAACAATATTCGGGTCGTTGGATGCTTTTCCCTACGCCTATAGGGATCCGTGCGCTTCCTTAGCATTTGTGGGTAGGCACGGCCGTCGTCGCGAGCGCCGCACTTATCTGTGCGCGCGAACCAAGCTGAAGTTGCTCTGGTAGGTGTATTTAAACATGGGCCACCCAAATATGCAACAAAATTCAGGTCGTTGGATGTTTTTTCTTACGCCTATAGGGGTCCGTGCGCTTCCTTAGCATTTGTGGGCAGGCAGGGCTGTCGTCGCGGGCGCCGTACTTTTTTGAACAAGCGAACCAATCTGAAGGTGCTTTGATAGGTGTATTTGAACATGGGCCACCCAAATATGCAACAATATTTGGGTCGTTGGATGTTTTTCCCTACTCCTATAGGGATCCGTGCGCTTCCTTAGCATTTGTGGGCAGGCACGGCCGTCGTCGCGGGCGCCGAACTTTTCTGTGCGCGCGAACCAATCTGAAGGTGCTCTGATAGGTGTATTTGAACATGGACCACCCGAATATGCAACAATATTCGGGTTGTTGGGATGCTTTCCCCTATGCCTATAGGGATCCGTGCGCTTCCTTAGCATTTGTGGGCAGGCACGGCCGTCGTCGCCGGCGCCGAACTTTTCTGTGCGCGCGAACCAAGCTGAAGTTGCTCTGGTATGTGTATTTGAACATGAACCACCTGAATAAGCAACAATTTTCGGGTCGTTGGATGCTTTTCCCTATGCCTATAGGGATCTGTGCACTTCCTTAGCATTTGAGGGCATGCACGGTCGTCGTCGCGGGCGCCGAACTTTTTTGTGCGCACGAGCCAAGCTGAAGTTGTTTTTGTAGGTCTATTTAGAACATGAGCCACCTGAATAAGCAACAATATTCGGGTCGTTGGATGCTTTTCCCTACACCTATAAGGACCGTGCGTTTCCTTAGCATTTGTGTGCAAGCACGGCCGTCATCGCGGGCGCCGAACTTTTCGGGGCGCGCGAACCAAGCTGAAGTTGCTCTTGTAGGTGTATTTTAACATGAGCCACCCAAATATGCAACAATATTCTGGTCGTGGGATTCATTTCTTTACGCCTATAAGGATCTGTGCGCTTCCTTAGCATTTGTGGGTAGACACGGCCGTCGTCGCGGGCGCCGAACTTTTCTGTGCGCGCGAACCAGGCTGAAGTTGCTCTGGTAGGTGTATTTGAACATGGGCCACCTGAATATGCAACAATATTCGGGTTGTTCGATGCTTTTCCCTACGCCTATAGGGATCTGTGCGCTTCCTTAGCATTTGTGGGCAGGCACGGCCGTCGTCGCAAACGCCGAACTTTCCTGTGCGTGCGAACCAATCTGAAGGTGCTCTGATAAGTGTATTTGAACATGGGCCACCCGAATATGCAACAATATTCGGGTCGTTGGGATGCTTTTCCCTACGCCTATAGGGATCCGTGCGCTTGCTTAGCATTTGTGGGCAGGCACGGCCGTCGTCGCGGGCGCCGAACTTTTCTGTGCGCGCGAACCAGGCTGAAGTTGCTCTGTTAGGTGTATTTGAACATGGGCCACCCGATTTTGCAACAATATTCGGGTCGTTGGATGCTTTTCCCTATGCCTATAGGGATCCGTGCGCTTCCATAGCATTTGTGGGTAGGCACGGCCGTCGTCGCGAGCGCCGCACTTATCTGTGCGCGCGAACCAAGCTGAAGTTGCTCTGGTAGGTGTATTTAAACATGGGCCACCCAAATATGCAACAAAATTCAGGTCGTTGGATGTTTTTTCTTAAGCCTATAGGGCTCCGTGCTCTTCCTTAGCATTTGTGGGCAGGCAGGGCTGTCGTCGCGGGCGCCGAACTTTTTTGAACGTGCGAACCAATCTGAAGGTGCTCTGATAGGTGTATTTGAACATGGGCCACCCAAATATGCAACAATATTCGGGTCGTTGGATGTTTTTCCCTATGCCTATAGGGATCCGTGCGCTTCCTTAGCATTTGTGGGCAGGCACGGCCGTCGTCGCGGCGCCGAACTTTTCTGTGCGCGCGAACCAAGCTGAAGTTGCTCTGGTATGTGTATTTGAACACGAGCCACCCGAATATGCAACAATCTTCGGGTCGTTGGATGCTTTTCCCTATGCCTATAGGGATCTGTGCACTTCCTTAGCATTTGAGGGCATGCACGGTCGTCGTCGCGGGCGCCGAACTTTTTCGTGCGCGCGAGCCAAGCTGAAGTTGCTTTGGTAGGTCTATTTGAACATGAGCCACCTGAATATGCAACAATATTCGGATCGTTGGATGCTTTTCCCTACACCTATAAGGACCGTGCGTTTCCTTAGCATTTGTGTGCAGGCACGGCCGTCATCGCGGGCGCCGAACTTTTCGGGGCGCGCGAACCAAGCTGAAGTTGCTCTGGTTGGTATATTTGAACATGGGCCACCAGAATATGCAACAATATTTGGGTCGTTGGATGCTTTTCCCTATGCCTAAGGGGATCCGTGCGCTTCCTTAGCATTTGTGTGCAGGCACGGCCGTCATTGCGAGCGCCGAACTTTTCTGTGCGAGCGAACCAAGCTGAAGTTGCTCTGGTAGGTGTATTTGAACAAGGGCCACCCGAATATGCAACAATATTTGGGTCGTTGGATGCTTTTCCCTATGCCTAAGGGGATCCGTGTGCTTCCTTAGCATTTGTGTGCAGGCACAGCCGTCATCGCGGGCGCCGAACTTTTCAGTGCGAGCGAACCAATCTGAAGTTGCTCTTATAGATGCGTTTGATTATGGGCCACCCGAATATGCAACAATATTCGTTACACGTCGTTGGATGCTTTTCCCTACGCCTATAGGGATCCATGCTCTTCCTTAGCATTTGTGGGCAGGCACGGTCGTCGTCGCGGGCGCCGAATTTTTCTGTGCGCGCGAACCAAGCTGAAGTTGCTCTGGTAGGTGTATTTGAACATGGGCCACCCGATTTTGCAACAATATTCGGGTCGTTGGATGCTTTTCCCTATGCCTATAGGGATCCGTGCGCTTCCTTAGCATTTGTGGGTAGGCACGGCCGTCTTCGCGAGCGCCGAACTTATCTTTGCGCGCGAAGCAAGCTGAAGTTGCTCTGGTAGGTGTATTTAAACATGGGCCACCCAAATATGCAACAATATTTGGGTCGTTGGATGTTTTTACTTACGCATATAGGGATCCGTGCACTTCCTCTGCATTTGTGGGCTGGCACGGCTGTCGTCGCGGGCGCCGAACTTTTCTGAACGTGCGAACCAATCTAAATGTGCTCTGATAGGTGTATTTGAACATGGGCCACCCGAATATGCAACAATATTCGGGTCGTTGGATGCTTTTCCCTACGCCTATAGGGATCCGTGCGCTTCCTTAACATTTGTGGGCAGGCACGGCCGTCGTCGCGGGCGCCGAACTTTTCTGTGCGCGCGAACCAATCTGAAGGTGCTCTGATAGGTGTATTTGAACATGGACCACCCGAATATGCAACAATATTTGGGTCGTTGGGATGCTTTTCCCTATGCCTATAGGGATCCGTGCGCTTCCTTAGCATTTGTGGGCAGGCACGGCCGTCGTCGCGGGCGCTAAACTTTTCTGTGCGCGCGAACCAAGCTGAAGTTGCTCTGGTATGTGTATTTGAACATAAGCCACCCAAATATGCAACAATATTCGGGTCGTTGGATGCTTTTCCCTACGCCTAAAGGGCTCTGTGCACTTCCTTAGCATTTGTGAACAGGCACGGCCGTCATCGCTGACGCCGAACTTTTCTGTGCGAGCGAACCAAGCTGAAGTTGCTCTGGTAGGTGTATTTGAACAAGGGCCACCCGAATATGCAACAATATTTGGGTCGTTGGATGCTTTTCCCTATGCCTAAGGGGATCCGTGTGCTTCCTTAGCATTTGTGTGCAGGCACAGCCGTCATCGCGGGCGCCGAACTTTTCAGTGCGAGCGAACCAATCTGAAGTTGCTCTTATAGATGTGTTTGATTATGGGCCACCCGAATATGCAACAATATTCGTTACACGTCGTTGGATGCTTTTCCCTACGCCTATAGGGATCCATGCTCTTCCTTAGCATTTGTGGGCAGGCACGGTCGTCGTCGCGGGCGCCGAATTTTTCTGTGCGCGCGAACCAAGCTGAAGTTGCTCTGGTAGGTGTATTTGAACATGGGCCACCCGATTTTGCAACAATATTCGGGTCGTTGGATGCTTTTCCCTACGCCTATAGGGATCCGTGCGCTTCCTTAGCATTTGTGGGTAGGCACGGCCGTCTTCGCGAGCGCCGAACTTATCTTTGCGCGCGAAGCAAGCTGAAGTTGCTCTGGTAGGTGTATTTAAACATGGGCCACCCAAATATGCAACAATATTTGGGTCGTTGGATGTTTTTACTTACGCATATAGGGATCCGTGCGCTTCCTTAACATTTGTGGGCAGGCACGGCTGTCGTCGCGGGCGCCGAACTTTTCTGAACGTGCGAACCAATCTAAATGTGCTCTGATAGGTGCATTTGAACATGGGCCACCCAAATATGCAACAATATTCGGGTCGTTGGATGTTTTTACTTACGCATATAGGGATCCGTGCGCTTCCTTAACATTTGTGGGCAGGCACGGCTGTCGTCGCGGGCGCCGAACTTTTCTGAACGTTCGAACCAATCTGAATGTGCTCTGATAGGTGTATTTGAACATGGGCCACCCGAATATGCAACAATATTCGGGTCGTTGGATGCTTTTCCCTACGCCTATAGGGATCCGTGCGCTTCCTTAACATTTGTGGGCAGGCACGGCCGTCGTCGCGGGCGCCGAACTTTTCTGTGCGCGCGAACCAATCTGAAGGTGCTCTGATAGGTGTATTTTAACATGGACCACCCGAATATGCAACAATATTCGGGTCATTGGATGCTTTTCTCTACGCCTATAGGGATCCGTGCGCTTCCTTAGCATTCGTGTGCAGGCATGGCCGTCATCGCGGGCGCCGAACTTTTCTGTGCGCGCGAACCAATCTGAAGTTGCTCTAATAGATGTGTTTGATTATCGGCCACCCAAATATGCAACAATATTCGGGTCGTTGGATGTTTTTCCCTACGCCAATAGGGATCCGTGCGCTTCCTTAGCATTTGTGTGCAGGCACGGCCGTCATTGCGGGCGCCGAACATTTCTGTGCGCGCGAACCAAGATGAAGTTGCTCTTGTAGGTGTATTTGAACATGGGCCACCTGAATATGCAACACTATTCGGGTCGTTGGATGCTTTTCCCTACGCCTATAGGGATCCGTGCGTTTCCTTAGCATTTGTGTGCAGGCACGGCCGTCATCGCGGGCGCCGAACTATTCTGTGCGCGTGAACCAAGCTGAAGTTGCTCTTGTAGGTGTATTTGAACATGGGCCACCCGAATATGCAACACTATTCGGGTCGTTGGATGCTTTTCCCTACGCCTTTAGGGATCCGTGCGCTTCCTTAGCATTTGTGTGCAGGAACGGCCGTCATCGCGGGCGCCGAACTTTTCTGTGCGCGTGAACCAAGCTGAAGTTGCTCTGGTAGGTGTATTTAAACATGGGCCACCCAAATATGCAACACTATTCGGGTTGTTGGATGCTTTTCCTTACGCCTATAGGGATCCGTGCGCTTCCTTTGCATTTGTGTGCAGGCATGGCCGTCATCGCGGGCGCCGAACTTTTCTGTGCGCGCGAGCCAAGCTGAAGTTGCTCTGATAGGTGTATTTGAACATGTGCCACCCGAATATGCAACAATATTCAGGTCGTTGGATGCTTTTCTCTACGCCTATAGGGATCCGTGCGCTTCCTTAGCATTTGTGTGCAGTCACGGACGTCATCGCGGGCGCCGAACTTTTCTGTGCGCGCGAACCAAGCTGAAGTTGCTCTAGTAGGTGTATTTGAACATGGGCCACCCGAATATGCAACACTATTTGGGTCGTTGGATGCTTTTCCCTACGCCTATAGGGATCCCTGCGCTTCCTTAGCATTTGTGTGCAGGCACGGCCGCCATCGCGGGCGCCGAACTTTTCTGTGCGCGCGAACCAAGCTGAAGTTGCTCCGGTATTTGAGCGTGGACCATCCGAACATGCAACAATATTCGGGTCGTTGGATGCTTTTCCCTACGCCTATAGGGATTCGTGCGCTTCTTTAGCATTTGTGTGCAGGCACGGCCGCTATCGCGGGCGCCGAACTTTTCTGTGCACGCGAACCAAGCTGAAGTTGCTCTAATAGGTGTATTTGAACATGGGCCATCCGAATATGCAACAATATTCGGGTCGTTGGATGCTTTTCCCTACGCCTATAGGGATCCGTGCGCTTCCTTAGCATTTGTGTGCAGGCACGGCCGTCATCGCGGGCGCCGAACTTTTCTGTGTGCGCGAACCAAGCTGAAGTTGCTCTGGTATATGTATTTGAACATGGGCCACCCAAATATGCAACTATATTCGGGTCGTTGGATGGGTATAATGCTCTATTGGAGGGGGGCAAGGAGGCCATTTGGTTGAGGAGTTTGTTGGTAGAGTTGCATCTGGGCGATGGGGGGGTTATTCCGTTGTTTTGTGATAATGAGGTTGCTGTCTCCCTTGCCCACAATCCCGTTCTCCATCAGCGCATGAAGCACATTAAGGTGGCTTGGCACTTTGTACGGGACGCGGTGCGCCTTCATGAGGTAGAGGTGCACTCAGTACGCTCCCACCTCCAAGATGCCGACATGCTCGCCAAAGCTATCCCAAGCTTGCATCTGCATGAGAATCTTGAGCGCATCGGCATGCGAGCGATGGCTTCAAAGGCCAAGGCTTCATTCGCTAAAGGAGTTGTGTTTTTATTGATATGTCATAGGGGCAAACTGACGTGTCTTTGCCCCTGAGGTTTGGCAGAGAATCGCGTGCGTGCGATTTTGATTCCTGACGCTATGAAACTTCAACTCGATTGGAATCGCAAGAATGAGATGCACACTTTGGTGCAAAAACAATATGAATGTAAGGAATTTTCCCGAATTCCTTATCGGGGTTGACTGCTACGCATACAGCCCGATTTTCGGACTTTGCACGTTCGGTGGATTTCAACGCTGCCGAGGCTCCTCGCGTCGCCTTCGGCATTTCCCATCGCCAAACCTGCACCCCAACCTCGCTCGTCCAAGGTTTCCTCCTAGCTAGGCTAGCTCCTACATTAGTGTGTTCCTTCATTGTATTCTCAGATCAGTTAATCACAGTCTCGTTATTCGTTTACCTGCGCACTCTCTTTTACAACTCATAACACCTGGTATCAGAGCTAATTTCCTAGTTCACCCCGCTTTTCCGAGGGTAGTTTGGTGGCATAGGGTGTGGCTGGTTTAGTGACTACACGACGGTTGGCCGCAGGGATTGTTAATTCAATCCTGCCCGACTCCGATAGTTCGTGTTTTCACTTGCCTGAAGGCCAAGGAGACCCGACTGCCCACCAGACGTAGCGCTAGGCACATGGATCAGGAGGCGGTTAACAGGATGATGGCACAAGTGGCAGAAATGCAGGAGAGCATGAAGACGTTAATGGCGGAAGTGACAACACTGCGTGAAGAAAACGCCGAGCTGCGCCAGACGCGAGGTGAAGCGCGTCAGGTGTCGCCCGAGGACGAAGGCGAGGGCAACAGTCAAGCGGTGAGAAATTCTTTGGACGCGCTCACACGTGACTTCGAAGAGGAGGACAGGCAACGAGCGGCAGCAGCGCCAGTTGCAGTAACAACGATTAAGATCAAGCCCGTCAACCCGCCCCCGTTTAATCCTACGGACAAGACGCTTACAGTAAAAGGGTGGTTGTTCGGGGTCGAGGTCTTCTTCACTGCAGCAGGAGTTAATGACGATGCCACGCGTATTAATTACGCGGTTTCGCTTCTTCGAGGTGCAGCGCTTGAGTGGTGGCGCCGAACCTTGGAAACGGGGACGCTGACAGGTGTGACGCATGCGGCAGACGGGACCTCAACAGTGACTAATCAAGTGGCAGAATCGATCTTCGGAGTGACCAGGATACGCACGTGGAAGGAGTGGGGCGCAGCCTTACGAGATCGCTTCGAGCACGTATCCGCCTCGGAGCAAGCTCGCATGAAGCTGCGTGCATGGTCGCAGATGGCTTCTGTCCAAGACTACACGGCGTCATTTATGGGCCTCGCCGACCAAGTTGATGATATGTCAGAAGCTGAGCGGTTGGATAAATACATCAGCGGCCTCAAATATGAGATACAGTACGAGGTTCGCAGGGGCCGCCCGACATCATTTCTTGAAGCAGTACGGCTGGCGGAGTCTACGGATGCGCTGATGCAGTACGCGAGAGCAGCTTCTAGGGATGGAAACCGCTTTCGTGGCCAGACCCATCGGGTCACGATCAACGTCGTCCATACACCCGACCGCCCTCCTAAGGGACCATGTTACCGGTGTGGGAAGACGGGTCACTACATGAAAGATTGCCATGAGAAAACGCCGCTGACGGGGAACGATAGGAAGGAGCAGGGAAATGGGAAGAGTCAGTAATTAGCGGGCCCTTTATGAAAGATTGCCACGAGAAAACGCCGCTGACTGTGCTCTGTCGCCCGAACCCCACCATCCCTACCGAGTCGTGGTTCCGATTCATGCAATCGATCGCACTCGGCCGAATAATGGGGATACACGTGTGGATCACCCTGTGCTGGTCGCTGGCAAGGTGTTAAAAATAACTTGAAAATGTTCGTCGACCGAGGGGCCAGCCATAGCCTCTTCAATTTGGCGAGCGCAAAAAAATGCAAGCTGCAACTTGACAGGTGTCTGCCCGAAATTGACGCCCGCCTTGTGGATGGGACGCCTCTGGCGATAACGGAAGAAACACGGACGGTCAGGATCGAATGCGGCGACGATTTCGGCTTCAGCATGAAGTTCCTCGCGACAACATTGGACGGCTGCGACGTGCTGCTGGGACGTGATTGGCTGCGACGGCACAACCCCGTCATTGACTGGACAACGGGATCGTGCAGCATCAACAAGCACGAGGGGCTAATTAAACTGCCTGCATGGACACCTGACTACATCCAAGCCCCGTGCGTCAAAGCTATCACTATAGCTCGCCACTTCAACAGGGGCGCGCAGCTGTTCGCTGTTTGTTTACGCGAGTTGGCGGTTGACACCGACGGAAAAGACATCGAGAAGCTATGTGCAGCTGTACCACCGGATTTAGCGGAGCTGATTCGGAGGTACCCGGACATTTTCCCCGACGATCTGCCACCTGGACTGCCACCCGAGAGACCTGAGGACCACAAAATCCAGCTGGAACCTGGTGCGCAGCCAACTGTTCGGACACAGTGGCGGTTGACCCAGCCGGAACTCGAGGAGCTGCGAAGTCAAATTGACGCACTGTTGGAGAAAGGGCTCATTCGGGCAAGCACATCTCCCTTCGCAGCACCGATCCTGTTCACTCCGAAGAAAGACGGCGGGCTTTGCATATGCATCGACTATCGCGCGCTTAACCGGGTCACCATCAAGTCTCGCTACCCAATCCCACGCACCGACGACCTCCTCGACCAACTTCGCGGCGCTCGCTACTTCTCGAAGATTGACTTACGTGGCGGTTACCACCAGATTCGAGTCTTCGCCGACGACTGTCACAAGACTGCGTTCTGCACACGCTACGGGAGTTACGAATTTACAGTGATGCCTTTCGGCCTCACGAACGCGCCTTCGACATTTCAACTCACCATGAACAGGGTTTTTCGGGATCTTCTAGACCGATGTGTCATCGTCTACTTGGACGATATCCTGATTTTTAGCAAGACAAGGGAGCAGCACCTCCGCGACCTGGATGCAGTGTTTAAGCGGCTACAGGAGAACCGACTCATCACCGAGGGCTCTAAGTGCGAGTTTTTTAGGCAGGAGTTGGAGTTTTTGGGGCACGTCATCTCACGCGACGGCATTAAAATCGACCCGGCGAAAATCAAGACCATACAGGAGTGGAAGTCCCCGACGAATGTCACGGAATTCCAGAGTTTCTGGGCTTTGTGAATTACGTCAGGCGGTTTATCCCGAATATGGCGGGGATAACCGGCCCGCTAACCGACCTGTTGCACAAGGACAGGAATTTTGTGTGGGGGGGGGAGGCAGAAGCGGCTTTCCAGGAACTCAAGAATTTTCTCGTTTCCCCTCCTGTGCTGCGCATTGCCGACCCATCGAAGCCGTTCGAAGTCGTCACCGACGCCTCAGATTCCGCCATCGGAGCTGTGCTACTCCAAGATTTCGGGAACGGGTTGCAGCCGATCGCCTACGAATCACGCAAGCTGCAGGCAGCCGAACGCAACTACCCGATCCACGACAAGGAGATGCTCGCCATAATACACCCGTTCAAACTGTGGCGCTGCTACTTGGTGGGCGCCGACGTCACTGTTCGCACGGACCACAAGTCCCTACAGTACCTGCGAGCCCAGCCCAACCTCAACCCGCGACAAATACGGTGGTTGGATTACATGGAGAGCCATTTCACCTACCGCATCACGTACAAGAAAGGGGCGAATAACATCGCCGACGCCCTGACCCGACCGACAGTACAATCCGCTGCAGTACTCATCACCCATTCGAACCCATTGCTTACCGGACTATTCACCCACGGCTACACTACGGACCCGTTCTTCACGACTGGGAATCATCAGCAGGCCACGACGCAAAAAGGGGATTATTACCTAAAAGCCGGAACTGACCGGATTTGGGTTCCCACTTACAGGCTGCTGCGTGAACTCCTTATCCAAGAGGTCCACGATTCGAACTTCTCCGGACACTTCGGGGTTGATAAAACCCAGAAATTACTGCACCGTCAATATTACTGGCCTGATTCCTCTAACGACGTGCAGCGATATGTGTCCCCATGCAGGGTGTGCCAAGCCATGAAATCGACACTCAACGACCAGCTGGGCTGCTGCAACCCCTCGAGCCACCCGAACGACCGTGGCAGCAAGTGACAATGGATTTTGTCACAAGGATGCCAGCTGGGCCGTCCGGCAACGACGCGGTGCTCGTCGTCGTCGATCGCTTCACGAAAATGGCGCACTTTGCCCCATGCCGAACAACAATCACAGCCGAAGAAACTGCGCGCCTCTTCATCTCAACGGTCGTGCGACTGCACGGCATCCCTTCGGCGATCATCAGCGACCGAGACCCGAAGTTTACATCGAAATTCTGGAAGGAGACGTCGGCACAGTACGGCACGAACTACAGTTCTCATCGGCTTATCACCCACAGACGGACGGCCAGACCGAGCGGACCAATCAGACCATGGAGCAGCTGATCAGGACAAACTGCCCCGACCCTGCCCGCTGAGAAGAATCTCTTGCCATGTTGGAGTTCGCTTTCAACAACGCGCCGTCCAGCACGACTAATCACTCCCCGTTTTTCCTGAATTACGGGATGGACCCGACGGTTCCTACAGCGACTTCCCTCGACAACCCGGTCCCGAGATCACAAACTTTTGTGACGGAACTTCAGGAAGTCCGGGAAAAAGCCGTCGATGCAATTCGCAAGGCGAATATCACTTCCCGCAAATACAGCGACCTTCTACGCCGGGAACTCGTCTTGACTACCGGGCAACTAGTGCTACTCGACACGAAGAACCTGCACCTGTCCGGCCCGTCGAAATTACGGCCACGATTTTGTGGGCCTTTCAAGATTATCAAGATGGTGGCACCTGTCACTGCGAAGCTGCTGCTACCCGACAACTGGCGCATTCACGACGCCTTCCACGTTAGCCTGCTTCGGAAGTTCGTGCCAGCCACGACCGACATCGCGAGGCAACAAGCTGCACCAACTGCACGACCTGTCTCGGAGCCGACTCTCGACCCTTCGAAGATTCTGGCACATCGGGTTCACCTTGACGCAGCTGGTCGCCACGTGGATTTCCTCATTCGTTGGACTGACCGCACCAGTGAAGATGACACGTGGGTGCATTCTGACTCGCTCGACGCCTCGTCCCTTGTTGGCGATTACTTGGCGCGCAGGCGTGTTTTGGATATTGACCGCCTTTCTTAAGGGGGGGGGGGTAGTGTAAGGAATTTTCCCAAATTCCTTATCGGGGTTGACTGCTACGCGTACAGCCCGATTTTCGGACTTTGCACGTTCGGCCGATTTCAACGCTGCCGAGGCTCCTCGCGTCGCCTTCGGCATTTCCCATCGCCAAACCTGCACCCCAACCTCGCTCGTCCGAGGTTTCCTCCTAGCTAGGCTAGCTCCTACATTAGTGTGTTCCTTCATTGTACCGCCATACCCCGGATATAAGCGCCACCCGCGGATAAGCGCCTGGCGCTTTTAATTGGCGTGTGGCGCTTATATCCGGTGCTCGATTATAAGCGCATACCTAAAATGCTTACGGATTATAAGCGCATACCTGTGCCTTACACTTTATAACCGCCACCCTGGTTTTTTTTTGTATTTGTTATTCTAAGTCATTTTTCACAATTAATCCACTAAAACAACATATTAATGAATCTACAACTAGTTATTCTACTCCTACCTACGAGCATCACACAGGCTCCGCAACGTCTACACATCTATCCTACTCTAATCATCAGCTGCAGTGGGGTCATCTGGGTCGGCCTCAGAGTCCGACTCAGGTTCCTCTACGTTGTTGCAGAAAAAACCGTCAGCTGCAATTTCATCATCCATGTCGACCTCCTCGCCCTCGAGCTCGTCTCGCCTGTGTTGCAGGCAGAGCTTGTCCTGGGACCCATCCAGGGCGTTGCTGATGCCGCAGGTGAGGAACGCCCGTTGAATGAGCTCCTTGGGCACGGAATTCCAGGCCGCCGAGATCCACTTGAGCGTCAACTCGATAGGAGGCTTCTTGATGTTGCCAGCAACGCAAATCCAGATACCGAGTCAGCACGGGTTAAAGAAATACCGTAAAAACATAAACAGCAAGAAAGCACCTCTCACCTTTCTTCGTCAAGGTGTCGACCCCCTCACGCTCAAACCACTCCTGGTAGAGCTGGCGAACGGCGGCCTTGAAGGAGCGGTTAACCGCGACGTCGAGTGGTTGAATCTCCGAGGTGCAGCCAGCAGGGATAACCGCAGGGACCAGGTTCAGCTCGCCAAACTTCTTCTTCACCTCCGGGGTCAGGTGCCCGCGGTACGAATCGAGGACGAGCAGAGCTTTGCGGGGGCGGACTCCGAACTTGGGGTTGATGTACGGCTTCACCGCCCCGTCCAGCCACTCCATGACACCGTCCGCGTCCATCCAACCGTTGGGATGGACCCCCACGTGGACATCTGCACAGCAACAAGACCAAGATGTTAGTTAATTTTTTTAACACGCATCAGCATGCCACCGCGTAATCAACGACTGGTGCATACCTGAAGGGAAATCTCCTTTGGGGACGGTCTTCCTTTTGAAGAAGACCCACGGCTTCAATTTCTCCCCGCTGGCGGTGCAGGCGAGCATCACTGTAACCCGCTCCTTCTGGTAGCCGCCGCTGCGGACGGGCACGGAGCGCGCGCCAACCTCTTCAACGGTGCGTTCAGATGGCATCTCGAGCCAGAGGGGCGTCTGGTCCGCGTTTAGAATCCACGGCAGGTCGATCTTGTACTGCCGGCGGGAGTGACGCACGTACGTCCAGAAGTTCTTGACATCAGTCTCGCAGTCTGGGACACGGGATGGGATGAAAAGAAATCACAAACACAGTGAGAGCCGTGAATAGACGGGAACAGACAAACAACAATACCCTCAAATAACATCTCACTTGACGAGAGCTTCTGGCCGACCCGGGTCTTCGCTCTGGTCGTGAGGTTCCAGCGGCGGCGAAAGCGCTGAGTCCACCGCTGAGAGCCGGCCCACTTTTCACCTGGGTGTAACTCTTTCATCACCTCGTGCGACCACTTCTGCAGTCGTGCGATCAAGACGGCGAGGCACTTCTTGCGGTGGGCGAGAAACCTCCGGTACAGCTCCACTTCCATGTCGCGATACCACGAGCTCCTTCCGCGGCCGTGCAGGCGACAGCGTGCACCGTGCGAGCCCTCAAGCTCAGCCTTGTGGTTCTTCCACTCTGTGAGGCACCGGCGGGAGATGCCGGATTCGCGAGACATGCGCCGCACACTCATCTCGTCGGCTTCGAGCTTCAGAATCCATTGCAGCTTCTCCTGCGACGTGTAGGAATTGCGCTTGTGCTTTGTCGGCTTGTGCCTGGGGGAGGGAGGACGGGCATCACGATTATCGCGAGATGGGTGGGGCCTTTTTTTATTCGGAGGGGGGAAGGAGGGAATTGGAAGGTGCTCGGGGAGACCGTCAGCAGCCCAGAACTCCACGTCGTCGTCGGCACCGGTAGCGGATTCGTCCAACGGGCAAGCAGACGGCGCTCCCCATCGTGGCGCCGGTGCGGAGGAAGATCCTTCGCCGCCGCTGCGTTCAGGCTCGGACAGGAAGGCGTCGAACGCCGAGTAGCCAGGGGGGAGGAGAAGCTGCAGAACCCCCTGTCGCGGAACACCAACAGAAGGCGGGGCAGGAGGGGACGGAGGAACGGGAGGAATAGGAGGCGCCGGGGGAGCGGGAGGGGTAGGAGGCGTAGGAGGAGTGGGAGGAACGGGAGGCACTACTGGTTGTGATGGAGGGACGGGCGCAGGGCGCGACTGCCATTGAGAGTAGTCACGGGTGTCTCTGCGGGTATTCTCTCGAGCAGCAGCAGGTTGGCGGCGGAAAAAAAAAATGCGTGCCTGGAAGGCCCGCCATGGCCACGGCAGGCCAAACGAAAGAAGAAAACTGAACCAAAAGTTGAGAATGAGGCCGTAATGAAGCCCTAGCCCGAGACCCCTTCAGTTTCGCGGCCCGGCCTCCTCTGCGGGGAATGTGTGGCCACAGTCAAGATTCCCCGCAGAGGAGCTGAGCTGGGCAGCCCTTTGCCTCGGTGGCAGGGAATCTTGCTGTTGATGGGCACGTCGTGGCTGAACCACGTCGTGCCCACCATCGCATGCAACCCTGATTGGGCCGAATTTTTAAAAGGGCCCACCACTACTATTTCGATCTACTGCCCGAGTCGCGCCCCTAGGAGAAATGCGAAATTCGAAACCGTGCTCTAGGCGAGACGGTTCCCTAGACGCGATTTTCCCTCCTAGTCACGTGCGACCCCCCCCTGACCGCGCCCTAGCTGCCAGTACAGCCCGCGTAGGCCCGTCGCGAAGCCCGTACAGCCCGCGTAGGCCCGTCGCGAAGCCCGTACAGCCCCCGTAGGCCCGTCGCGAAGCCCGTACAGCCCGCGCCAGGCCGTCGCGCAGCCCGTACAGCCCGCGCCAGGCCGTTGCGCAGCCCGTACAGCTCACGTCAGGCCCGCACCCAGCGCGTAAAGCCCGCGCCAGGCCCGCACGCAGCCCTTACAGCCAGCGTCTGGCCCGCACGCGGCCCGTGTTACTGCTACTCACTGCTGCTGCTACTGAAGCTAGTGCTGCTACAGCTAGTGCTACTGCTGCCGCTGCTACTACGGCACTTGCTACAGCTACTATTGACTGAAACTACTCCAGCTACAGCTAGTGCTACTGCTGCAGCTCCTACTACTGCACTTGCTACAGCTAGTGCTACTGCTGCAGCTCCTACTCCAGCGCTTACTGCAGCTGCTCCTGACTGAAGCTACTGCTGCTACAGCCCCTGAAGCAGCCGCCCCTGGTGCAGCCGCCCCTGGACCCTCGAGCAGCCGCCCCTGGACCCAGAGCAGCCGCCCCTGGCCCCTGAAGCAGCCGCCCCTGGACCCAGAGCAGCTGCCCCCGGCCCCTGAAGCAGCCGCCCCTGGTGCAGCCGCTTTGCACGCCCTCGCGTGCCCCTAGCGTACCGGCCCCGCCCCACTAGCCCGCCCTTGCTGGCCCCGTGCGACCAGGCCCCACCCTAGCTAGCTCGCCACCTCGTGCCCCGTGCGGACCGCCCCGCTCTGCCCTGCACGCCCTCGCGTGCCCCACCTCGAGTAGCCGCTGCCTAGCCGAGCCGAGCCGCCCCACCGAACCGCGTCACCCGGCCCGAGCCGCGCCGCCCTACCAAACCGCGCCGCCCTTCCGAGCCGCGCCGCCCTACCGAGCCGCGCCTCCTACTGAGCCGCGCCCTTGATTCTGTCACTGCTACTGTCACTACTGCTGTTTCTGCTACTACTACTGCTACTGCTCCTACTGTCACTATGGCTAGCCCTCCTGTGCTAGCTTTCGATGCTGAGGGCCGCCCAGTGAAGTTTGACACCTGGCTCGATGACCTGCACCTATTCCTACAGCTCACTGCCAAGGAAGACATCTCACTGTACGATCACGCCTTAGGCCATGCCACTGCCCCTGCTGCTACTGCTGACAGCACTACCCGCTCACAGTGGCACCGGCGGGAGATGCCGGATTCGCGAGACATGCGCCGCACACTCATCTCGTCGGCTTCGAGCTTCAGAATCCATTGCAGCTTCTCCTGCGACGTGTAGGAATTGCGCTTGTGCTTTGTCGGCTTGTGCCTGGGGGAGGGAGGACGGGCATCATGATTATCGCGAGATGGGTGGGGCCTTTTTTTATTCGGAGGGGGAAAGGAGGGAATTGAAAGGTGCTCAGGGAGACCGTCAGCAGCCCAGAACTCCACGTCGTCGTCGGCACCGGTAGCGGATTCGTCCAACGGGCAAGCAGACGGCGCTCCCCATCGTGGCGCCGGTGCGGAGGAAGATCCTTCGCCGCCGCTGCGTTCAGGCTCGGACAGGAAGGCGTCGAACGCCGAGTAGCCAGGGGGGAGGAGAAGCTGCAGAACCCCCTGTCGCGGAACACCAACAGAAGGCGGGGCAGGAGGGGACGGAGGAACGGGAGGAATAGGAGGCGCCGGGGGAGCGGGAGGGGTAGGAGGCGTAGGAGGAGTGGGAGGAACGGGAGGCACTACTGGTTGTGATGGAGGGACGGGCGCAGGGTGCGACTGCCATTGAGAGTAGTCACGGGTGTCTCTGCGGGTATTCTCTCGAGCAGCAGCAGGTTGGCGGCGGAACAAAAAATGCGTGCCTGGAAGGCCCGCCATGGCCACGGCAGGCCAAACGAAAGAAGAAAACTGAACCAAAAGTTGAGAATGAGGCCGTAATGAAGCCCTAGCTTGAGACCCCTTCAGTTTCGCGGCCCGGCCTCCTCTGCGGGGAATGTGTGGCCACAGTCAAGATTCCCCGCAGAGGAGCTGAGCTGGGCAGCCCTTTGCCTCGGTGGCAGGGAATCTTGCTGTTGATGGGCACGTCGTGGCTGAACCACGTCGTGCCCACCATCGCATGCAACCCTGATTGGGCCGCTGTGATGCGAAGTACGCCACCGGGACGTGTGCGCTGGCATGGGCCAGGTTCACGTTCGATGAACCTGGCCTGGCCAACAAGGCGTGGAAGGCGTGATGCCACGCCTTGTTGGCCGTTTCACGCGCAAAGCATGCACAAGTTCGAACGTTCTCGACTCAGGTGAATCCGCCTTTGAGAGGGCTGTTGGAGTCTGAAGGGAATTGTACTTGGCATTCCCGTAGGTGCAGCAGTATCGCACCCGACCTTATCGAAGCAGCAACATCCGCAGTATCGGATCAGCCCATATCAAGGGCAGGAAGGTCAACAGTCGCAAGAGTCAACTGTCGCGACTGTTGACCATCTGGACCGACGTTTGACCTACCATCGAGGAATGGCAACAGGCGTAACCGTACAGGTTACATGCAGCGACTCGGTAACAAGAAAGTAGTGCAACAGTCAGAGTCACTGTAGAATTGCCTGTAAAACAGTTATAATAAGGGAATGTACCCCTTAGAGTACATGGCTAGACTAGGACTATTTATATTTATTCTATCTTTTAAATAACTTGGTCATTTACATTCACTATGATCTGAGTTCTTACAAGTCTTCCGCTACCAACTCTACCAAAAGCACCTCCTATTCTATCCAAGGTCCTTACTCTAACATGGTATGAGAGCTAGTTTGGATTATAGGAACTGCTAAAGGGGCTTCCAACAAGCTTCTTTATAACTTAAGTTTCAAACCACAACGACATCAACGGGCATCAACATGCCAGGCGCAGACTGCGGAGAAGCTGGAGAGAATCCAGTGCAATCCACCAATGTCACCTCTACTACGACAACCGTGGACACAGCTCTACTCGAGCAACTGATTTCCCGCATCAGCGCACTGGAGAGCCATCAGCCAATGAGCATTGACGGCTCGAGTTACGCCCGAAGACCTCCCGATCCTCAAGGAGCTGGATCTGAGCGATCCTTCACCTTCGACAACCGTGGAGTTCAAGGATCTGCTCAAGCACAACAAACACATTACGAGGCAATGGCTTCAATGCAGAGCAAGTTCCTCTCCACGTCGAAGCTCAGAACTACCAAGCCCTTCGACGGACAAGATTTCTACACGTGGAGCTTCGAATTCGAACTACTCACTCAGGGCGCTCAGATCTGGATGTACTACGACAGATCATACCCCTTCCCAGCAAACGGCTCACCTCAGGAGAAGTCGCAGTACTACAACGAATCTCTCCTGGCCTTCACCGTCCTGATCCGGAATCTGTCGCCCGAAGAACAGCTGAGCATTCGCCCCTTCAAGAACGAGTGGGCGCCCGCGCAACAGTCCTGGGAACACCTGCGCACCTGCCACATGGCAACAGATTCGGTGACACTTAGTCGCCTGCTCAACCAGCTGAACAACGTCAAGATGTTTCCCGGCGAGAAGGCTGGCCCATACATCAACCCCTGCAGGAACCTGAGAGATCAATTCAGGAAAAGCGGCGGAAACTTCCCTGACGATATGTTCGTCACTATCATCCTCGTTGGATTGAGCCCGGATTGGCGCCAATGCAAGGCACTCCTTCGCACGCAAGGAACCCTCAGCGAAACTGCCCTCTGCTCCACGCTTCTCTCCGAGCAGAAGGAAATTGACCTGTACAACGAACAAGGCAACAAGAAGGAGAAAATTGCCTTTTACGCTCAAGCGCCACCGGACAAGAAGAGACTCTTCTGCAAGTACTGCAAGAAGACCGGGCACATGATTCAAGACTGCTGGAAGCTGAACGGGAACAACAACAACCAGAAGGGTGGCGCTGCTCACCAGCAAGGAGGAGCCGCAGCGCGCAACCAAACTGTGTCACCGCCAGCCGTCGCCAGCACGTCCCAAGCCCCGGCACGTCTTTCTGCGAACACAAGCGACAAAGGGAAAAGCAAGGTCTTAACTTGCATGGTGCGTCGTGGACCACCTTGCCCCAACCCACACTACCGCTTCTTCCGCAGCTGGGAAGATATGTTCGCAGACCCACCTCAGGAGCGGCCCGAAGGATCAGTTGAAGAAGAAGAAGAAAACGACCCGACCTATGACGAGCTGACGGTTGGACGGATGCAGTATGACTGGGAAGCACCGGAGTGGATCCAGGAATCTCCACCTGCACGCATCGTAGACGATGACGAAGAAGCTTACTACGACTACGAAAATGATCATGACATGGATCATCACATCACTCCGAAGCTCGCCAACCTGGCCAAAGCAAGGAAGGAGGTCAACACATGGTACCTGGATAGCTGCTGTGGTCAACATATGGTGTCTTCAGATGTCTTCATCCTCAACAGAGAGCGACTCTCCAACGAAGTGGAGATCACCGTTGCCAACAGCCAAACCATCTACGCCAGAGCTCGCGGTCAAATCCAGCTGGAGTCACATGACACCGGCTACTGCATCCACATCAGCGATGTTCTGATCGTGCCGGAGCTTCGGTACAACCTTCTGTCCTTGCACCAGCTGATGAAGTGCGGAGTCAGCCTGCAAACCACCGAAAACGAGATGCATTTGATTTACGACGGGATCTTCATCGGAAAAGCGACAAGCGTGGAAGGCGTCTTCGTGCTTGACTTCGAGTCGCCCAGAACCACCGGCGACAACGAACACATCCTCGTTCTTGACCGTCCAGGTCATCCGTCGCCGCCGCGGTGGAGCCATCCAGAAGAAACCGACTATCAGCAACCCGGACTCGACGGCACCTTCCGCGCTCTTGCCGTACCCGTCGCCTCGACGACAAACCCCTCCGAAACCGGACCACAAGCAGTGGAAGAAGGGGAGGAGACTACATCAGGGACGGCAGTCGAAACAATCGAACCAACGAGAACACAAGCTTACTGGCCGCCTGTCGAACGTCCCACCGGCTGGAACACAACCGAGGGATGGGACGCGGTCGACATGCGTTGGGTCATGGAGAATACCATACTAGGAGAAGCCGTTGCAGCTGAATCCAGATGGGACCGCATCGCCGACGCACCTGCAGAAGAAGCAGCAGAACCAGAAATCACTGAAGAAGCACCAGAAGCAGAGGAGGAGGAATCACTAACGGAGTACGGGCCTCGCCTGCTTCCCATCACGACAGACGGCCGAGACTACCTTCGCCTCGAGACAAGGGGAGTGGCGATCGGCGACACCAACCGCGAGGGAGAAGAAATTACGGAGCTCGAAGATCGTCACGCACGACCCTCGCCCACGCGTCCAGAGAAACCACTAGAGCTGCCGGTGACAATGGACACTGCTGCCATCGGCGACTCCGGCGGTACATATCATGGCGTGACAATTCAAGCAGCGGCAGTTCAAGTCACCGTGCCCGATGAGCCTACGGACGCAACAAGGCAAGAAACAGCAGAGGAGATATTAGCACGAGAAAAGGAGCTGTACACGCGCACCAAGGGGTATCGGGCTGACGGAGACATCTGGCATCAACGCATGGGACACCCATCAATCGAGGTGCTCAACAACTGCATCAACGCAAATGTCTTTGCGGCAGACGCACTGTTGCTGCCCGATGGTAAACTGCTGAAACCACGAACCGATCTACCCAACTGCACTGTCTGTCCGGCAGCCGCGCTCCGCCACACGCCCTTTGCCGAAAAGATTCCCGGAGCCGAACGATACAAACCACTGGAGAAGGTCTACAGCGATTTCTTGGTCCTCACGGCGAAAGGAGTTGGAGGGGAGCAGTACACCCTCACCTTCATCGACGCCGGCACACGCTTCGTCTGGGCCGTGAACGTCAAGGATCGCCTCCTCGCCTTCTGCTGTTTTGAAATCTGGCTCGCCATGGCGGAAAACCAAAGTGACGATCACAAGCTGAAGGCGTTCCAGACAGATGGAGCCCTGGAATATATGTCGGACGACTTCAAAACCCTATGCCAGCAGAGAGGGATCAAGAGGATGGTCTCCTTGCCCTACGCCCACGAGCAGCAGGGATTGGCGGAGAGAACCAACAGGAGCCTCGCGACAAAAATGCGAGCCCTCATGAAGCAGTCGGCTGTGCCAACCAAGTATTGGCCCTTCCCCATGGCGCATGCAGTTCGGCTGCACAACATGCTTTCCTCGAAAGCACTGCCCAACAACAGCTCGCCTTTCAAGGAGTGGACCGGAAAACACCCTGATACACGCATGCTGCGAGTCTTCGGGTGTATGGTACAGTACCGCCCCCACACTGCCCGAACCGGAAATTTTGAAGATCGCTCTCGCTGGGGCATTCACCTCGAAATCGAATCCGAATACCACGCCTGGACAATTCTGGACTTCGCCACCCACCAGCTCACGCGTTCACGTGACTGCATCTTCTACGAAAGACTGACCCTGCCACTGTACCGCCAGCACCACACTGCACAGAACGCACCGGACAACATCTTTCAGGGACAGCACAGCTACGCCAATGACGAAGACGACATTGACGTGGCAGGAGAACAGCCAGACGAAGCAGCAGCAGACGCAGCACCCTTCATCCCCGTTACGGAGCAGTTCGCCACTCCCACATTCTTCCCAATAGACACCGATCCCCACGAAGCACTACAAGCGCAACACGATTACGCAAGTGCAGAAATGCACTCACCCATGAGCGAAGACCCAGCTCGTGACTCATCTCGCGACACCCTTCGCGACATCCCTGGTGATGACGACGACGTGGTCGAAGTTACCACCACGGCCGAATCCAACCTCACGGGCCTTCGCGTCCTCGGCCTCGCTGTCGCCGTACGGGGTAACCAGCAGCTGGTCGAGCCCACCACCGTTCGCCAAGCTCTCAACGGGCCCGATGCCGAGAAGTGGAGAGCCGCCATGGCCGCAGAAGTCGCTGCACTACAACGTCGTGGAACCTGGAAGCTGGTACCACGCCGCCACGCAAAGGGGAGAAAGATCCTTACAGGAAAGTGGGTTTTTCGCATCAAGACCCTGGCGGACGGGACGGTCGAGAAATTCAAGGCGCGATGGGTAGTTCGCGGATTCGAGCAGACACAGTTTGTTGACTACAACCAGACATTCGCACCTGTCGGTCGTCACACCTCAGTGCGCATTCTCCTCTGCATCGCCGCCGTCAAACAACGTCCGCTTCGCAAGATCGACGTCTCCAACGCGTTCCTGTACGCGATCGTCGACGCCGTCATCTACGTCGAGCAGCCGCATGCGTTCGAGGAAGAGGGAGACGCCATTTGCCTTCTTCAAAAGTCCCTGTACGGCATCAAGCAGGCACCACGCCTGTGGCAGCAGCATCTTCACGGCGTTCTCATCGAGCTCGGTTTCCAGCAGCTTCCCCACGATCAGGGGATGTACCGCCTCGAATCCCGCGGCCACTTCATTCTGCTCGTCGCCTACGTCGACGACCTTCTCTACACCGGCGACGACAACGAACTGCTCGATCGCTTCGAACGCGAAATTCAGGAGAAGCTGGAGGTCACGATCGACCACGAGGTTACTCAGTTCCTCGGGCTCAACATCACTCAAACCACGGACACAATTCATCTCTCAGCCGCAAAGTACGCCGAGACTCTCGCTAAGAAGTTCGGGATAGCTCCCGTCGGTGTAACCACCCCATTCCGCATTCCTTCGCCTAACCACGAGCCCGACACTACTCCGCTCTCACCGGCTGATCACCGTCTCTATCAGCAGCAGCTCGGATGTCTACTGTTCGCCGCCGTCACATGCCGCCCGGACTTGTCCTATATCGCCAGCCAGCTCGCCCAGTACCTGCGCCGACCTGAAGGGGAGAACCTAGCCGACCTGCGCCGCGCCTTACAGTACTTCATCTCTACGCCTGACGTCGGACTCACCTACAAGGCCAACTTAACAGTGCCTCTACAACTCACAGGCTACGTGGACGCGGACCATGCTGGGGACGTAGACAACAGGAGGTCCCGCACAGGCTTCATTTTCAAGCTCGAGCCTGCAGGAACCATCTCCTGGAACTCCAACAAACAGGAGCTTATCGCCCTTTCGTCAGCAGAAGCAGAATTCATCGCAGCAAGCTCGGCGGTTCGCGAAGGACTCTACCTCACGGAACTCCTGCAGGAAACGAAGACGGCGATGAATGGGTCCTTCAAGTTACTCTGCGACAACCAGAGCACGATCAAAATCGCCAACAAGCCAGGCTTCGTCAACCGCACGAAACACATCGCCCTGCGTGACTTCTTCGTGAAGGACGAAATCGACAAAGGGAAAGTCCAGCTCACCTACTGTCCAACTGGCGAAATGGCAGCTGACTTCCTCACGAAGAAACTGCCACGTCAGAAGTTCCAGTACTGCTCGGATCTGTGCGGAGTCACTCGCAAAAGCCACGTGGCGCATCTCCAGGAATGAAGGGGAGTGTTGGAGTATGAAGGGAATTGTACTTGGCATTCCCGTAGGTGCAGTAGTATCGCACCCGACCTTATCGAAGCAGCAACATCCGCAGTATCGGATCAGCCCATATCAAGGGCAGGAAGGTCAACAGTCGCAAGAGTCAACTGTCGCGACTGTTGACCATCTGGACCGACGTTTGACCTACCATCGAGGAATGGCAACAGGCGTAACCGTACAGGTTACATGCAGCGACTCGGTAACAAGAAAGTAGTGCAACAGTCAGAGTCACTGTAGAATTGCCTGTAAAACAGTTATAATAAGGGAATGTACCCCTTAGAGTACATGGCTAGACTAGGACTATTTATATTTCTTGTATTCTATCTTTTAAATAACTTGGTCATTTACATTCACTATGATCTGAGTTCTTACAAGTCTTCCGCTACCAACTCTACCAAAAGCACCTCCTATTCTATCCAAGGTCCTTACTCTAACAAGGGCTTCGATTTGGTATAATAAGAGCGTATTCCTATCCTCGTATCAAGAAAACCTCATATCAACCTCCCACTGAAAATTCCCCTAAACCCAAAACCTCTCGCTACTTTTACCAGGCAAAAAGTACAATCTTGATATGAGGTTTTCTTGATACGAGGATAGGAATACGCTCTTAAAAACAAAAATCATTTTTGACAAAACATAAACGCCAGCGCTTATAAATTTACTATATTATAAGCCCACCCCCCACAAAAAACATGTTTTATTAGTGCCCCCCATGGGGGTATATCCAGGGTATGACGGTATTCTCAGATCAGTTAATCACAGTCTCGTTATTCGTTTACCTGCGCACTCTCTTTTACAACTCATAACAATGAAACTATAAGCACATGCGCTTATGCCCCATACTCAATTAGAAGCGGCCCCCTTAAAAAATCAGATTTTATTATAAGCGCTTATACGCTACTATCCGGGGTGATACGGTAATTGGGCTGTGTTACTCTTGCGAAAGAAATTTTAAACCATGAATGGACTAGGGTTCTCTTGCAAGGAAATTCTCAACTATAAATAGCCTATAAGAGTGCTGCCTGTTACGATGCCATAGCTTCAGGTGGCAATCGTTTATGAGAATACTTTTCAAGCACGGACTGCATCATGCTCAACAGCTGATTCACAGTGAATGGCTGGTGGGAAAGGGAGGAGATTTGGAAAATGGATTAGTAACTGGATCAGTAGCTGGATCAGTAAATGGATCAATAACTCAATGCTGTGCTCAGGACTGTTAAACTGTGTGCTTGCTTGCCTGCGTGTGTGCAGTTTCATGGGGTGCGAATGTGTGTCCGTGCATGCTTCTACATGTGCGAATCCAGGAAGGCATCACTGTGTATCCATGCATCCACACAGAGAGGGTGAAGCGCGGGAGGGGAGCAAGGGGGGAGGAGTTGCGGAGAGTGCGGTTACCTTGGAGACGAAGCCGTCCATGCCGGCGGAGATGCACTGGTCGCGGTACACGTCAGCCGCATGCGCTGTCAGCCCTGCTCACACAGGCAGGGGGGGGGCAGATCGCACTCAGGCATGCACCAGCTCCCTCCACAGCCGAGGGACATGAGGCTACAGCCAGGGGTTTGGGTTGGCACATATGAACATGTAAGCCATGTACTGTGACACATGAGCAACATGGGCACAGCCACGTAAGTAGCATGTTAAAGGGACACGAATGCAGCAGCAGCGTACCAATGACTGGAAGATGGGGAAGCTTCTCTGCTGTCTCCTTCTCACGAATAACCCGCACTGTTTGAAGTCCGTCCATCACTGGCATCTGCGCCCCGGGCCCCACGCTCAACCAACCACACACACACACAAGAAGAATATTACAAGTAAGAAAGGGATACACTGGTGACTAATACATGTAAGAAAGGGATACACTGGTGACTAATACTTCCTTCAGACCGTATGATTTGGGATTTCGCCCTCCAAGCTGGGGTATCTCTCACCTGCATAGATCTGGCAAACGTGCACCACGCACGGCTGTCGGCTCACCTGCACGTGTGGCAGCAGGAAGTCGCACCTGCACGTCGAGCAGCGTGAAAAAAGGAGTGTTTTGAGACGTCTCAAAACACTCCTTTTTTCACGTCGCACCTGCACGTCGAGCAGCAGCAGGTCGCACCTGCACGTCAAGCAGCAGGAGGTCGCACCTGCACGTGTGGCAGCAGGAGGTCGCACCTGCACGTGTGGCAGCAGGAGGTCGCACCTGCACGTGTGGCAGCAGGAGGTCGCACCTGCACGTGTGGCAGCAGGAGGTCGCACCTGCACGTCGAGCAGCAGGAGGTCGTAGGGCGAGATGCCGCCATCCTTGGGGTAGAGGCGCTGGATGGCCTGAGCGCCGTCGCCCACGGCGTCGGCCACCATGCCCTTCTTCTTGAGGAAGCGCACCGCCACCTTCTGGTTCACCACGCTGTCGTCCGCCAGCAGGATGTTCAGCGCCACAGCCGACAGCATGGCCCGCGGGCTCGCCGCGCGCACCGGCTTCTGCTTCATCTTCACACTCGCCTGCCGCCCCAGCCCCGTGCCCTGCCTCACCAGCCCCCCGCCCTGCCGCCCCACCCCTGTGCCCTGCCGCTGCAGCAGCGCCATCCCGCCTGACTTCTGGCGCAGCAGGCCCCCTCCAGCAGCGCGGCGTGCGGAGGACGACGGTGTGGACGGCACGTCCAGGGCGGGCGGCTCCCTCCCGCGCGCCAAGCTGCGCGCGCCGTCGCCTGCAGCGGCGGCGGTGGAGGGCGAGCGCGTGGGGGCGAGGGGGCGCGAGGCGGCAGCTTGGGCCTGGATGCGCGCGTAGATGGCCTCCATGGTGCTGGGCTCAGCCGCGTCCCCATAAGGCCGCCGCGGGGACACAGGCGGGCGCGGTGAGATGGCGGAGGGGGCAGCGGGCGCAGGTGCATGAGCAGGCGGCTTGAGGGACGGGCGGCGCGAGTCAAAGGTGGGGGTGGAGGGCGAGTGCGCAGGGGAGGTGTCGTCAGGCAGCTGGAAGGTGAGGTGCTGCACTCGCAGCTGCCTCTGCCGTCCCAACAACCCGCATGCACCCGCCCTGCTGCCTGATGCCGCCTCTGCTGTAGCTGCGGCTGCATCCCCACTACTGCTGCTCGAACCGCCACGACTGAGTGCCTCACAGGGGTCAGGGCTGGCATTGCCCAGCGCTGCCTGCAAGGGCTCCCCCCCCTCATGGCGGTGTGCAGAGAGACTCTCCTTGAAGCTCACGCTGGGGCGCATCTCAGCTGCTGCCTCCGTCGACCACCCACTCGCACCCGCCGACAAGGGAGGGCCCTGCCACCCGCTCCGGCCTCTCTGTCCCAACTCCTCTCTCTCGTCCTCCTCACATGCACTCAGTCCTTTCAACCGCTCCTCTTCTCCTCTCGCCCTCCCCACACCCTGCCCTGCGCCCTGCTCTCTCAGCACACCAGCGCCGCCCTGCTCCCTCTCACCGCCTGCACGCGCCCCTTGCAGCTCCGCCACGCCGCCCTCCACCGACAGGCGCCCAGCGCTGCCTCGCAGCATACGCGCCTCTCTCCTGCTCTGCTGCGCTGTGCGGGCCGCGGGGGCATCATCTTCACTGAGCCCCTCGTCCTCCCTCTCCACCACGCGGCTCAGCTTTGCCACACTCGCCTCCGCGCCACCACTGTCCATGCCACCAGCAGCAGCAGCAGCAGCTGCAGCAGCAGCACGAGCCGCACCTGCTTGTGCATGGGGGCTTCTGGGCTCGTTGCTTGCTACTCTGCCCCCCATGCCCCCCTCTGTGCGCGGACTGCCTGCCATGCGCGGGCTCCACGATGGCAGGCGAGGCACCTCCACCCCAGGGCTGCTGCTCCCCTGCCGGCTCTCCTCGCCACCATGCCCACCACCACCCTCTCTGCCCGCCACTGCTGCTCCGCTGCCTGGGGCGCCGCCTGTGCCCCTCGCATCGCCCTCTCTCTGCCCGCCCTGCGCGTCCCCAGTGTGCTCTGAGCGCGCACCGGCCCACTCCTGAGCCTGCCGCGCCCCCATGCACTCGAGGGACCGCGTGCGCCCGCGCACCACCAGCAGATGCCGCCGCCGCATGGCAAAGCCCTCGCTGCTGCTCCTCTCCAGCTGCCCCACTGGTACTCGCCCCTGCTGCTCCTGCTCTTGCTGCTTCCCCTCCTCAACCTGCTGCCGCTGCTGCTGCTGCTGCTGCTGCTGCTGCTGCTGCAGGGGGAGTGGATGAGGGTCATGAGAAGCACGAAGACCGAATGGAAACATCCACCCATCTGAACCTGAGGAGACTTCCTCTGCACCCTTTTCTGCAACAGCTGCCGCTGCTGCCACTGCCGCTGCCGCGGCTGCCACTGCTGCTGTTACGGCTGTAACCCTGCCGCTGCTCTGTTGCGCACTGTCAACGCGGGAGCCCATGCCAACATGAGCCTCGTCACAGCGACGCTCCTCACCACCACCAATGCTGCCCCTCGCACCAACCAGTGCAGAGGTGGCTGCAAGGGCAGCGGTGGCATGGGTATGGGCGTGGGGGCCAGCAGCAGCGAGTCTGCTGGAGGGCAGCTGGCCTGCGTGCTGCTCCCTGCCCGCCTGCCGCAGCACCTCCTCCAGCATGCGCCCTGTGCTCGCATCCCCACACGTGAAACTCTGTGTTCGCCGCCGGCTGCGCCCTGCCCTGCCCTGCGCCGCACCCCCACCACCTGCACCCCCTGCTGCGTCCGCTCTGGCATCCATGCGTCCGCCCTCGCCTCCACCTCGCCCTGCCGCTGCAACCCTCTCCCATGCGCCGTGCTGCCCTGCCCCGCCTGCTGCACCGTCCAAGGCGGCGTCTGCCTGCCCTGGGAAGCTGAACCCCATGCGGGCGGCAGCAGGCGAGCGCGCAGACAGGGGTGCGGCAGCGCTGGCAGCAGAGGAGGCGGCGGAGGGGGAGAGGGGGGGAGGCAGGGCGCGGGAGGAGGAGCGGTGGAGCACGAGGGAGGGCAGCAGCGAGAGCGAGAGGGCGTCCAGCGCCAGGCGGCCGTCCAGCTCCTCCGCACTCACCGTGCGCCGTGGGGCCGGGGGGAGGGCAGCATGGGGGGTGGAGGGGGAGACGGGCGGCGCAGCAAAGGTGGCAGAGAAGGCAAAGGTGCTGCCGGCGCCAGGAGACGAGTGCAGCCAAATGCTGCCGCCCATCATCTGAACGAGCCTGCAGGTGGGAGACACACAAAGTTCAGAAATCAACATTGCGGCTTTGCCTGCCTCTGCCTGCCTGTACGTGCCTGTGCCTCAACCTGGCTGGGCGTGTAGCATGCCTTTCCAGACAAAGTACAACACACGCTCGCAGCGACAATACAAGGGCTTCCGGAGAAGGGAGAGGAGAGGGGGAAGGGGAAGGGTGTGTGGGGGCCGGCATACCGGGAGGTGATGGAGAGGGGGGGCATACCGGGAGGTGATGGAGAGGGGGGGCATACCGGGAGGTGATGGAGAGGGGGGGCATACCGGGAGGTGATGGAGAGGCCGAGCCCCGTGCCGCCGTGCTGGCGCGACATGGACGAGTCGACCTGCTCAAACGCACAGAAGATGCGCCTCTGCTCGCCCGCCGCTATGCCTACCGCCCACCCGGGAGGCAGGGCGTGGGAGAGAGCACAGCGCATGGGGCAGAGGGCGCGGGTGCAGGGCAGAGGAGGACAGAGGTGGGAAAAGACTGGGTGAAGCAGCAATGCATGCAGAGAAAATCGTTATGGAGTGGCAAACACACAGCATGTGTCAACTCACCAACGCCCGTGTCAACTCACCAACGCCCGTGTCAACTCACCAACGCCCGTGTCAACTCACCAACGCCCGTGTCAACTCACCAACGCCCGTGTCAACTCACCAACGCCCGTGTCAACTCACCAACGCCCGTGTCAACTCACCAACGCCCGTGTCATCTCACCAACGCCCGTGTCAACTCACCAACGCCCGTGTCAGTGATGGTGAAGAGCAGCGCCACTCCCTCTCCCCCCTGCGCTGCTGCTCCCTCTGACCCTCTCCCACTGCCCCCGTCGCCCCCTTTGCCCCCATTACCCTCATCGCCCCCCTTATCCGCGTCGCTGCGCGCAGGAGAAGTGCCATGAGGGGCAGCAGGGGCAGAGGGCGAGGGGGGTGGGCCGGTAGCACAGGCGGACGCAGCAGAGGAATTGAGTGTGGTGGTGGTGGTGGTGGTGGAGGAGGAGGAGGAGGAGGAGGAGGAGGAGGAGGAGGAGGAGGAGGAGGAGGAGGAGGAGGAGGAGGAGGAGGAGGAGGAGGAGGAGGAGGAGGAGGAGGAGGAGGAGGAGGCGGAGGAGGAATTGCAGGGAGACAGGTGAGAGGGCGTGAGGTCTTGAGGAGGAAAAATGGTGGTGGAGGAGGGAGAGGAGTGGGAGGAGGGAAGCGGTATGAGGGAGAGGGTAGGTGAGAGGAGGGAGGGGGAGAAGGGATGCACTGTGATGTGCACGTTGCCCTGGTCCGTGAACTTGATGGCGTTGCCCACTACATTCACCTGCCCTCCCAGCACAGCGCAGCGCAGCACAGCACAGCACAGCACAGCACAGCACAGCACAGCACAGGCAGCGGTGGCAGAGGGAACAGTGAGGCATGAAGGAACACACATGGTTTCATTGCAGCACCCCATGTACTCATCATGCGACACCATGAGATGAGATTCCCCCAACATACCATCAGCAATCAACAACAACGACCTGCCAGCAACGTGCACAGTCGGGGGCACCAGAGCATCACAGCCGTGCGTACCAGGCACTGTCGGAGGCACCTCAGAGCATCACAGCCGTCCGTACCAGGCACTGTCGGAGGCACCTCAGAGCATCACAGCCGTCCGTACCAGGCACTGTCGGAGGCGCACGGCATCGCCCAGCAGCACGGGCGGCACGGCAGCATCCACCTCCCACTGGAAGGCCAGGCCCTTGAGGGCGGCGCGGGCGGCAAGCATTGTCATGATGCCGTTGAGGAGAGCGCGCAGGTCAAAGAGCGCGCAGTCGAGGTGCAGGCGGCCGGCCTCGAGCTTGGTGATGTCCAGAATGTCGTTCACCACCAGCAGCTGCACGCCCCCGTGCCCACCCATGCACGCACGCACCAAGGGGACAGGGGGCAGGGGGGGGGCAGGAAAGAAATAACGACACATCAGAAGAGATACAAATGATGATGGGAAAAAAAATTGTGAGGTGGCCAAAATACGAGCTCTGAGGCGGTTACCAGGCGGTTACCAGGTGGTAACCAGGTGGTTACCAGGTGGTTGGCGGACTGCAGGACGGTTTCAAGGTGTTCCCGGGCGTCCTGGGGCAGGGGGGAGTCGAGGGCGAGGTCGGTCATGCCGAGGATGCCGTGGATGGGCGTGCGGATCTCATGGCTCATGTTCGCCATGAACTGCACTTTCGCCTCCACCGCCGCCCTCACCGCCTCCCCTGCCGCGCGCGCCGCCTCGCGCTCGTGCCGCACCTCGCCCTGCAGGGCTGCCAGCTGGCCGTGCAGCGCGGCCACCTGGCTCTCCAGCACTGCCTCTCGCCCTGCCCGTTCTGCTTCTGCCCTCTCCGCTCTGAGGGCCGGCCCGCCAGCGACATCAAGCATGAGGGTGCGGGAGGGGGGGGGGAGGGGAGCGGCAGTGGGGGGAGGAACCGCAGTGGGTGCAATACGCATCATGCCACACATCGCAGGGATGAGGGGATTGGGCTCAGGGAGGCGAATTGGTAGAGATGTATCGACTGGTGGGCGCACGGAGTGATGCGTGGTTGGATTGGATTGGTAGGCGCAAGAGCAATAACTCACGTGTTGGTGTGGCAGCAGGTGATGCAGGGCAGATGGAGGGCGGTTGAGAGCGGCAGGAGCAGGTGGGCGAGCAGCAGGAGGGCGAGCAGGAAGAGCTGCAGCTGCGAGGGGCCAGGGAGAATTGGGGTGGGGATGGTGCAGGTGAAGGGTAGTGGAGGATACGTGTAAGCAGTGGGACGCGTTACAGGGGCTGTGGCTGGCTGGGGTGTGGCATCCACCCACCCACGTGAGCACCCTCACACACACACACTCCCACCCTCTCCCCCATTCCCACCCCCATCCAGTAGCACCCTCGTGCCAATCACCTGAAGAGTGGCTTCAGCGCGGTGAAAAGGGCCCAACCCTGCGGACGCGGCTGAGAGGGTCGATGCTGAGAGTGCGAGTGTGGCGGCTGCAAGGTGGCTGGTGGAGGGAGGGAGACGCGGATCAACACATTCAATGCGGGCGCATGCAGAGAGCGGTCAGGTTGGCGCATGAGAAGCCAACAGATGAGGAGTGGCATGACAGCAGAGGGCGGAGCAACAGGAAAGCAATCACGCAAGGCGGCGCTGTCAACGTGGCCACGCGGTTACCGTGGCGAGTGGGCGGCGCAGCACAGGAGGGTGGGAGCGAGCAGGGCGGTGAGCGGGGCGGCATGGGAGGCGGAGAGGGCGCCTGAGAGGAGAGCGCCACAGCTGCCCGCCACCACCCCGCACACCACCGCCAAGCCCCATGCCCCGCCGCCCCCACTGCTCGCCGCCACGCCTCCCCCACACCTGCCATGAGCCGTCCCCCCCTTAACGTACAGCCCCTCCGCCCATCCCCTTTCCCCATTGCTCTCCCCACTGCCTTCCCCACTACCTCCCTGCGCCATGCCCTCGCTCTCCTCCCCGCACCCCTTCTGTCCCCCCTCCCTTCCAGCCTGCGCCTGCCCCAGTGTGCCCTCCTCCCCCCTCGCCTGACCCGCCTCCCCCTCCCCTTGTGTGTGCGCGCGTGGCGCAGCAGGCGCGAGCGCCAGGGGCAGCAGCAGCGCGCCGAGCAGCAGCGCCACGAGGTCCGCCAGCAGCAGGCGCAGGGCGCGCGCCCAGAAGGCAGGGGGTGCCGAGGCGGGGCGCGCGAGGAGGAGGAGGGGGAGGAGCGAGGAGGACGAGGAGGTGGCGGCGGCCGTGGCGGCGAGCAGCAGCAGCAGGCGGGCCAGCGCGAGGGCCGGTGGGGCGAGCGCTGCAGCCACGAAAGGAGAATGGCCGGGAGGGTGGGGGGTGAGGGTGGCGGGCGAGGGGAGGCGCGGGAGGAGAGGCGCGGCGGCGGCAACGATGAGATGCAGCACGGCGGCCTCCAGCACGCCTGGGCACAGGGTGGACAGGCAGAGTGAACGGGCAGAGTGAACGGGCAGAGTGAACGGGCAGGGTGAACGGGCAGGGAGGCGAAGGAGGTGACTGGAAGCAGGAATGATGGAGAGCAGCAGGATTGGCGATTGCAGTGAGATTGGTAAGAGTGGTGGTATGGGAAGGGGTAGGGGTAGGTGAAGAGGGGAGGATTTCACGAGGTGGGGAGAGATTTATGGCGGGAAAGCTGTGCGCTACCTTCGAGAACGGGGAAGAGCGGAGCCCTACTATCCGCGCATTGCGGCACTTCTTCCACACATTGCGCCTGCAGCGGAGGGGTATCACTGGCGGGGACGGGCAACGAGGGAGGTGTGTGAGGGATGAAACGGTGCGCGGGGTCGGGACGGCAGGCGGGGTCAGCGCGCAGAGAAGGGTCCTGGCGGCGGCGAAAGAGGCGCGCGAGGGCGCCACTCAACGCTGCGCCTGCCAGCGCAGCGGCGTGCCGCTCCCCCGTTCCCCCGCTCACAGCCGCCGCAATCAGACTTGCAGCCGCTCGCACGCGAACCGGCGCCGCCGCCACGTGGTGATGCGAGGACGACCCCGCGAGACGCGGAGGCTGCACGGCGCCGGTAAGCGCGTCGGACGCGAGGCCCAGCGCGCACGCGAACAGTGCAGCGGCGAGCAGTCGAGCCGTGCATATGGCGCGCTCTGACGCGACGACGGCCCGCATGGTTGAAGGTCGGGCAGTGCGAGAAACTTTCAGAAAGCCTTGCAAGTCTTTGGGTGGTGTGGGCAGGGGTGTGGCATTGTGGCCAGCAACGGTGGTGCTCCACGCACGCGGTGGGGTGATGCGGTGCTTCAAGGGAACCACGAGGATGCAGCCTAGCGTTGCTGTCGTGTGTCGTATATATATTGCTCCTGCGACTGCATTTGTTAGGACGGAAGCCCTAGCCTACGCTCGTGGCAACGGGGTAAGCAGCTAGAAGTCTCGTTTTGCATCAAGGTCTTTCCGCTCGTCCTTGGTCCTTAGGCTGCGCTTGAAAGCCACGTTAGGGTGGAGGACGGCTTCATAACGATCTGTAACAAGAATTCTTAGGGCGTGTGTCCTTTGGGTCAAACTTTTGCCTAAGTTCGAACTTTTAGAGAGGTTTTACACGGTAGGATACAGTTGAGAAATGTTTCACCACGGTGCAAAGCGGTTAGAGTTCGAACTTCGCAAAATTTCACCAAAGGACACATTATTTTATTGATTTTTGCATACATTATACCAATTTAGGTACGTGAATGGCTATCTTCATGTAAATGTTTGCCTCGATTGACTTTCTAGGACTTCAAACTACTACGGTTATAGCGTTAATTCATGTTCATTCAGGCTATACTACGGTAATAGCGTTCATTCAGGCTTATTAAAGGTCGATTTAACAAAACCTTTCTCTTGGATAACACTATGCTGGCCTTATTAGGCAGTGGATTATCTCACTAATCCGCTAATGAAAAATCTCAGATATCCTTCGAAGTAAGATTGGGTCGTTAGTGGCGGAGGTCTTCTTCCCCTCGCTGTGAGCAGTGGGGGCGAGCAGTGGGGGCGTGGACCCTATTTTCTGAAAACGTATTTGCCGAGTTCATTTTGGAGTCGGTTAAAGCCGCGGTGCAGATATCCGGGCTCCAGTTCAAACTATTATAGTTTGAAAGCCGCGTAACCCAGTATACACAGGAAAGCGAGCAGGGAGAGGTTTCTGCCAGCGGGGGAAGGGCGTGCGGAAAAGTCCTTCGCAGTATGATGTGTGTGGGGGGGAAACGGGGGAGGGGTCGGGGAAAAGCTCCGCTCAACGAGTTGAGGGGGAGCGCATGCAGCAAACTTGAAAATTCAAACTTGAACTCAAAACAACTCAAACTCGGCAAACTCTCACGCTTGAACTAGGTTCTTACTAACTTGAAGTGCGTTTTCCGAGCTACGCAGAGCCATTTCCGCTAAGATTTCTCGCGTTTCATGGTCTATTGATGTGCTCACGAATATCTGCGCAATTTCCTACCTCGTAAACACCTTTTTGTCGTATTCGAAGCGCATTGCGCTCGTTTTCCTCCGTTGCCGTCCTTATTCCTCTCCCGCCCCTCCATTCCTCACGTATCTGCGGTAGCAAAGGCGCAACGGTAGCGACAGGCAGGAATGGGTGCGACGGTGGCGAGCAGCGGGGCGACGATAGCGAGCGGTGCGGCGACGATAGCGAGCAGCGGGGCGACGATATGAGCAGCGGGGTGACGATAGCGAGCAGCAGGGCGACGATAGCGAGCACCAGGGCGACGATAGCGAGCTCCAGGGCGACGATAGCGAGCATCAAGGCGACGATAGCGACAACCAGGGCGACGATAGCGAGCTCCAGGGCGACGATAGCAAGCACCAGGGCGACGATAGCGAGCAGCGGGGCGAAGCATCTGTGCGACGGTGGCGAAGCATCTCGCGTCCCCCTCCATATTTATTCCTCTCCAATGCCTCCCCCTTTCCGATCCCTTGCCCGGTCCTCAGCATCAACTTCTCTTGGGCAGTGCCCTCCCTGTTTTCCTCTCCCTTTCCCCCTGTCCTCCTCTCCCTTTCCCCCTGTCCTCCTCTCCCTTTCCCCCTGTCCTCCTCTCCCTTTCCCCCTGTCCTCCTCTCCCTTTCCCCCTGTCCTCCTCTCCCTTTCCCCCTGTCCTCCTCTCCCTTTCCCCCTGTCCTCCTCTCCATTTCCCCCTGTCCTCCTCTCCCTTTCCCCCTGTCCTCCTCTCCCTTTTCCCCTGTCCTCCTCTCCCTTTCCCCCTGTCCTCCTCTCCCTTTCCCCCTGTCCTTCTCTCCCTTTCCCCCTGTCCTCTCCATTTCCCCCTGTCCTCTTCTCCATTTCCCCCTGTCCTTCTCTTCCATTCCCCCTGTCCTCCTCTCCCTTTCCCCCTGTCCTTCTCTCCCTTTCCCCCTGTCCTCCTCTCCCTTTCCCCCTGTCCTTCTCTCCCTTTCCCCCTGTCCTCCTCTCCATTTCCCCCTGTCCTCCTCTCCCTTTCCCCCTGTCCTCTCCCTTTCCCCCTGTCCTCCTCTCCATTTCCCTCTGTCCTCCTCTCCCTTTCCCCCTGTCCTCCTCTCCCTTTCCCCTTGTCCTCCTCTCCCTTTCCCCCTGTCCTCCTCTCCCTTTCCCCCTGTCCTCCTCTCCCTTTCCCCCTGTCCTCCTCTCCATTTCCCCCTGTCCTCCTCTCCATTTCCCCCTGTCATCCTCTCCCTTTCCCCCTGTCCTCCTCTCCCTTTCCCCCAGTCCTCCTCTCCATTTCCCCCTGTCCTTCTCTCCCTTTCCCCCTGTCCTTCTCTCCCTTTCCCCCTGTCCTTCCCTCCCACCTTTCCTCCCCCTCTCTCACATCCCTTCCCTTTCCTACTGTCCTCTCCCACCATTCACGCTTCTCTCAGCCATCCCTTTCCCCCCTCCCCTGCCCCTCGCCTTCCCCCACTACCGTCCCTTCCCTTTCCACTACGTTCTCTCGTTCAATTCAGCCAACAGTACCAGCTTTGCTTGGCCACTGAAGGCTGTCTATCATATCTCAGTTTCCATGCTCTCTTCAATTTCCCTACCTAACATTCTTCAATAATGCGCAACGTTTCCTTCCCCTTTTCCCCTCCCCCCTCCTCCCTGTAAATGGACAGCTGCACCAATAGTGGATCGTAGTGTAAAAATCGGCTCTCATTGGATTATGCCATGTTGTTTGCTTGCGATCCTTTGCATGATAAGGATTTCAATATGACATTCCAAGTCTTGCAGGTCTGTACAGTTGATGTTCTTTCTCCCCATTAGAAATAATACTCTTGCAAATGGATGGATAAATAAACCAAAATAAACCTTGTAAGTGAAATATGTATTTTGCAAAGTTTTTATGAAACATAAGGTTTATCGTTTTGCAATGTGGAGGTGTTATTGGCAGAACAATCAGCGAAAGGGAGTATGGGGGTGTTGATGTGGTCCCATTTCCCGTTTCGTGTGTGTTCCCCCCTTCCCTTCCCCCCACCCCTTCCCCCCCACTTTTCCTTTCGAGGTTCGCGACATTCGCCTTGGATGTTTTCATCGCAACACAACTTACACACTCGCTAGCCAATTGACTACCAGTACGGAACAAGACAAAACCCGACTTGTCACTGTTCCTAAGATAGTTGCACCGCGGCTTTAACGGGTGAGACGGTAACACTGACGGTGTTCTCCATTTTAGCGACAGCTCGTTTCTGATCGCACACGGCGGTCATACCTATGGTGAATGGTCGCGATGCAGATCAAGTAAGATTGGGTCGTCAGTTTTCCGCTGCGACAAGAGTTGTCTGTAACGGCGAGCAAAGTTCACGAGCTGCATGACAGACACCTAGGGTTTGACACAGAGGAAAGGGTCGCTGACACAGCAAATACAGACATGTCGGTCGGAGTCGGGCCTATGGGATGGACATGGCCTGAGCGTTGTGAGGCTTTTGGAAAGGCTGCATTAGAGCCAGGGTCTCACGTACTACAAGTGCTTTGCAATTGATGGTGAAAGTGTGGCTTTGATTGGTTGGCGAGTTGTAAGGTTCGAAGTGGGGTGAAGCGAGGGGTGCGAAGCAAACGTAAATCGCTGGGGGTACCGAACCATCTAGGCTTGGAAACTTGGTTCGGAGCCAAACCTAAAATGCCCCCAACTCATCGAAAGTCTCAAGTACCCAAAAGTGTTGTGCAATTGCTTTTGGGGCAGTGACGCAAGCTGAGTTTCCAACCCAACCAGAGATAACTTCGCCAGCACGAACTTGGTTACCTAGCTTCAAGTGCTTTGCAGTCGATGGCTCCTTAGCTTACATGAGACCCTGGCTTTAGGCCCATCTTGCCCACACACGTCCTAAAGTAGCTAACTATGGCTCATACCGTACCTTCTAGATTCTTGCTGCGGTGTCCACTTGAAGGCATTCGATGGGCTGAAATCGGTCTAGAATGTTTGTATCATTAGCTATTTATGTTAATATGACCCCGTCATACTACCGCTCAGGTTAACTTCTGTCAGGAATAGTTGGTTGAGGCCGTGGTTGTGGTGTCTCCTGGGTTGCGCGTGATATCGGAAGCTGGGTGGTAGCTGGGATGTCACCGACGGCGTCGGAAGTGACGTGGGTGGTGGAGGTGACCAAGTACAAGGACGTCAGCAAGGATGCGCTCTCCGTCGCCATGGCGGATCTCGAAACTGAGGTGTCACGGGGAAACGGACCTATCACTATCCTTCTCGTCCACGTCATGACTGAGGTTCCTTGTTCCCGTGAGTTTAAACAGATTCTGACTGCTTCAGGCAAGGCCTTTTAGGGCTCGCGCTCATTACATGCCTATTTCTGTCGTGAGATCGTTTGCCTTTCGAAACACTGTCTCCGTATAGGGTTGCCTCTGCTTGCTACTCCCTCGTTTTATCCGATGTCGCTTCTCTAGTCTTCCGTGTAAGTCCGTTACTTGCTTCCTTAGTTCGCGGCGTCGCTTTATGCTTTACACGTCGCGATTGGTCCTTTTCTAGATGATGTAGAAAGGATAATAATTAAGTCCCAATGCGCTGTTTTTATCATGGTGCGCGTCAGCGTGTTCCCGTCGTTTGTGGGCAGGCTCATTGCCAACGTCACAGCGCGATGGCGACTGGGAAGCAAGGGTCGGAATCGAATGCCACTTCCGCATGTCTTGCACCGCTTTACGGCCTCTAAGCCCGTGTCGCGGCCCTTTCCCCCCAAATCACCCCTTCGCCCTCCCCATTCGCCCTCGCCGTGTTACCTCCTGCCATCCTCTCTCCCCCGCTTTTTCCCTCTCCCTCCCCTGTCCCCCACCCTCTCCCGCCTCGTCGGCGGCGCGCATGGCGGCAGGCGGCATGGACCTGCCGGCGAGCGAGGTGGATCCGAAGACGGCGCTGGAGCACGGCCGCCGCCTCGTCGAGGTCATGCTGCGCCCGCTGCTCGCTCACGCCAAAACCAAAAAGGTGCTCGCAGAATGAATTAGGCGCTAACGGACTAGCTTGAAAGATCTTATGGCGAGTCGAAAATAGCGAACCCGCGATTGACGCGTGGATGCCTGGTTGCAGTAAAAGGTGGTCTCACAAGCCCGCTCGCATCCCTCACATGCTCGCCTTGCTCCCCTCCTCTCTGTCTGCCTCCCCCGCGTGGGCGCCAGGTGCACTGCAACGCGTCCATTGAGCGCAACGACCGCCGCGAGCTGGGGCTGTGCGCTGCTGCGCGCCGAGCCAACGCGCAGCGCGTCTACGTGGGCCTGCGCAAGTAAGCCCGCCCTGCCTCCCCGCTCCCGCTCTTGCCGCTCGTGTTGTGTGTGTCGCACCCTGCTATCACCGTTGCCCAGTACGATGCTCACTGCCGCCCTCACTGATCTCACCGCCTCTCTTTGCGTCTCTATCTCTTCGCCTCTCTGGGCCTGTCCGCCTGTCCGGGGGTGGTGTGGTGCGGTGGCGGTACCAGGAAGCTGCTGGGGTGGTCGTCATCAGCGTCAGCGCACTACGAGGCGGGGCTGCCGCCGTCATGCCTGCTCGTGGTGGTGCAGGGCGCCAAGCAGCACCAATCAATGCCGGGCTCCGGGGGAGACACGCCCTTCTTCGTCGTGTCCCCCAACGCCTTCATCTTCTGTCGCTACAACGCCCCCGCCGCCCCCGCCTCCGCTGCCCCCGCCTCCGCCGCTCCGCCGTCAGGCTCCGCCACGCCCGACTCAGAGCACCTCTCCGCGCAGCACCCCAATCCGCACTTCGACCCGCCCTCGCTGTCTGCGGCAGCAGGCGTGGGCGTGAGGGCAGGCGAGGCGGGGGGGGCGGGGCACCGCGCGTCACCATCGATGTCGCACGTGGAGGGCGCGCACGCGCTGCTGTCGCCGCAGCACGCGCGCTCGTCCAGCGCGCGCTTCTCCCCCGCGCAGCTCGCGCCCGACTCCGCCTCGCCTGCAGGGCCGGGCGCCGTGCGGGAAGCCTGGTCGCAGGGTGCGTCGCCCATGGTGCCGCGCGGGGGTGTGGGAGGGGCAGGGCTGGGGCCGGGGATGAGAGCAGGGGCAGGGGGGGGCGCGAGGTTAGCAGGGACAGGCAGCCACAGCGGCGGCTTCCCTGCGGTTGCCATGGCGGGTGCAGGGGGCGCTGCAGCGGGCGCGTGTGATGCGCCGCCACCCCTGTGCGCGGGGGCGTGTGGGGGAGCTGGGTCGTGTGTGGAGGGCGGGGGGAAGGCGGTGGGCGTGGGGGCGGAGCAGCTGCGGCCGGGAGTGATATACTCGTCCGTGGAGGGCAGCAGTGAGGCGCCAGGCAGGCCGGGCAGCAGCAGCGGCAGCACCGCCTTCCCAGGGGACCTCAACGCCTCCGCGCTCTCCTCCCTCCAGGTGCTCCCCCTCTCCCCGCTCCCACCGCCCTTTCCTCTTGCATGCACCCCCTCTATGCGGGCGCGCCAGGCCCCTTGGTGTCCGCCGCCTTGATGCCATGCTCGCCCCTCGCCTTCCCCCTCTCCCATCCGCCCCTGCTCCACTTGCCTTCTCCCCTGCCTCCGCGCCTCAACTCTCACCATCTATCCTCTTTTCTCCCGCCTGCCTGGGATTGTGGCATGTGACGTGTGGGGCATGGGATGGCATGGGATGGCATGGGATGGCATGGCATGGCATGGGATGGCATGGCATGGCATGGCATGGCATGGCATGGCATGGCATGGCATGGCATGGCATGGCATGGCATGGCACGGCACGGCATGGCATGGCATGGCATGGCATGGCATGGTATGGCATGGGGCAACAGGAGGACCGGCTGGCGAGTCTGAGGGCCATGCTGCTGGTGGACGCGTCCACGGGGCACACGTCGCTGGCTGCCTCCGCACTCTCCTCCATGGAGGTACCCACCCTCGCTGCTGACTACTGCCCCCCCGGTGTCGCAGCAGCAGCCATTGCGGAGACTCTCGCCATGCACCACCACCACCATGCGCACCACCACTCGCTGCTGCCCTCGCCCGCCCCGCCCCACCTGCCCTCCGCCTTCCCCGGGGACGAGAACGACTACCACCGCAGCCTCTCCGACGCCGCCCGCCACAAGCCTGGCCTGCCGCCCACACGCGTGACGGGCAGGGACGCAGCGGGCGGCGTGGTGGGCAAGGGGGGCCTGCGGGAGGCGGTGCGGTCGAGCAGCGCCAGCGCCATGCCGCTCGACACTGCTGCCGCCGCCGCTGCCGCCGCCGCCGCCGCGCTGGCCTTCTCCACGGCGTCCCCCGCGTCTACCGGCCGCCTCGCCACGCCCGTCCACGCGGGCCGTGACAGTCCCGGTGTGCGCCGCGTGGCCTTCTGCGTGGCTCCGCACGGCGCTGCTGCTGCTGCGGGCCGGCAAGGGGGTGAGGGGGGCGCGCAGATGGGGGAGGCCGGGGCGGGCAGGGAGATGGAGGGGAACGGCGGCGCAGGTGGGGGTGGGGGCGCGGGCGCGGGCGGGGGCGGGGGCGGGGGGGGCATGCGGTCGCTGCTGGCGGACGAGCTGGCGCTGCTGGATGAGGAGGAGGAGGCCGGTGGGGGCGGGGAGGAGCGGTGGGAAGGCAAAGCCGTGAGCAGCAATAGAGCGGCGGAGGCGGGTGCGGACCCACGTGGCAACGACAACAAGTCAGAGGTCGGTCATATCACCTCATCCATATCACCTCATCCATGTCACCTCATCCATGTCACCTCATCCATATCACCTCATCCATATCACCTCATCCATGTCACCTCATCCATGTCACCTCATCCATGTCACCTCATCCATGTCACCTCATCCATGTCACCTCATCCATGTCACCTCATCCATATCACCTCATCCATGTCACCTCATCCATGTCACCTCATCCATGTCACCTCACCAGCGCTTTCAAACACTCCATGTCACCTCTCTGTTCCTACTTCTCTACAACCTCTCAAAACCTGCGAATTTACTAACCTCTGCGTTCGCCTCACCCACCTCCCTCCAACCTCTCTCCCCCTCTCTCTCCCTGCATGACTGCGCTGTCTGCAGCGCTTCCTCTCACAGCAGCTGCGCGCGCTGCAGCTGAGTGGCCCGCAGACCATGCTCTCCGCCGACTCACCCGCCTCCACGCTGCTGCCCGCAGATGCTGCACAGGGGGGGGCAGCGGGGGGGGAGGCAGGGAGGGTGGTGGCGGAGATGGAACCACCCGGGCAGGTGGGGGGCGCGCCCAACAACCGCTTCTCCTCGCGCTTCTCCTCCTCTCGCCAGGTCGCCTCCGCCGCCGTATCCTCGCTGCTGCCGCCCGTCGCCGGGGGCTTCAGCACGGGCGGTGGGAGCAGTGCACAGAACGTGGGCGCGCACAGCATGGGGCAGATCGACCTGCGCGGGCTGGGGGCGGGGGGGGACGGGTTTGACTGCCGGCTGTTCACACCCAAGCAGCTGGAGAAGGCGACTCGCGGGTACGCGCGGGAGAACCTGCTGGGGCGCGGGTCGTTTGGGTACGTGTTCAAGGGCGAGATGCTGGGGTGCAAGGTGGCGGTGAAGCGCCTCGAGGGGCAGGGGTGGCAGGGGCCGGACGAGTTCCGCATGGAGGTGGAGGTGCTGAGCCGCATGCGCCACCCCAACATCGTGCTGCTCATGGGCTGCTGCGTTGAAGAGATGGCCCTCATCTACGAGTTCCTCTCGGGCGGCACGCTACAGGACAAGCTCGGCCCGCCAAAGACGCCCGACGCCGTGCCTCTTTCGTGGGTGGACCGGCTGAGAATCTTCTCGGAGATCTCGTCGGCGCTGCTGTACCTGCACCAGAACGAGCCGCCCATCGTGCACCGCGACTTAAAGCCCGACAACATCCTGCTGGACGGGCACATGATGAGCAAGATCGGCGATGTGGGGCTGGCGCGCCTGCTGTGCGCCGATGACGTGATGACGATGAAGGTGCGCGGCACGGCGGGGTACATCGACCCCGAGGAGGTGGAGACGTGTGAGATCAGCGTGCTGTCGGACATCTACGCGCTGGGGCTCATCCTGCTGCAGCTGCTCACGGGGCAGCGCAGCGTCAAGGCCGTTCACCGCATGCTCGCCGACTGCACCTCCCGCCCCGCCAGGCCCGGCCAGCCCCGGGCGGCGGCGGGCGCGGAGACGGTGCTGCGGTATCTGGACAGCGCGGCGGGCGACTGGCGGCTGGACCTGGCGGAGCAGGTGGCGGCGCTGGCGCTGCGCTGCGCTGAGCGGCGAAGGGAGAACCGGCCCGACCTGGCGGAGGAGATCCACCCCACGCTCGTGCGCGTGGCGGCTGAGGCCAGCGCGGAGGAGAGGAGGCGCAAGAAGCGCATCGACTCGCAGTTCATCTGCCCCATCTCCAAGGTGCGACTCGCAGTTCATCTGCCCCATCTCCAAGGTGCGACTCGCAGTTCATCTGCCCCATCTCCAAGGTGCGTATCCCCTGGGGCACAGGTTTATTGGATTGGTATTCGCACGGTTCATCTGGCGTTCAGTGGCAGGCAAAGCGTGTGCGTGAGATGCAAGATTGTGTGCTGGTTCATGTGCATAGATGGAAGGAGTCGGCAACGCTTGTCTCTTGTTCCAATGTCAATGTCCCTGTCTGTCTCCATGTGCTCTGGGCATTATTGGGTGTGTGCATGGGTGTTTGTGTGGGCATGGGTGTGTGTGGTACGGATGTATGTGTTATGCGGGCATGCGGGCATGCGTGCATGGGCATGGGCATGGGCATGGGCATGGGCATGGGCATGGCATGGAGCAGGAGATAATGAAGGACCCGGTGGTGGCGGCGGACGGCTTCACGTACGAGCGGCAGCACATCACCGCCTGGATGGGCTCCTCCTCGCTCTCCCCCGCCACGGGGCAGCCCCTGCCGCACACGTGTCTGACGCCCAACAACGTGCTCAAGAACCTCATCGCCTCGCACAAGTTCCACTGACCACCCATCACCTGCACTACTGCCCCTTACGTTCCACTGTTGCCCCCCCACAAGTTTCTCTCACGCCCCACAAGTTGCGTCAGTGCGCTCCCTGCCGAGCCGCACCGTGGGGCAGTGGAGAGAGCGACACGAGCCAGGAGCATGGGACATGGAAGCATCTGGTCTCTCAAGGCAGCAGGTTGTTCCTCTGCCGTCTCTCAAGGCAGCAGGTTGTTCCTCTGCCATCTCGTGTGGTCAAAGAGCTGCCATCAATCGTGGTCGTTGCGGAATTGCTCCCCAGAGTGAATAAGCACATGGCAGCTCGCATCTGCCTTCATTTATCTGCTAGGTCAAGCTTTCCTCCAACATCAAGCATCCTAGTGAAGCTGTAGTTAACTGCATGCGCTGCTCTCCCAGCCAGTGGTTGCTCATACAATGTTGCAATGATGAGACAGTCAGTCCGGACCGGACTGGTTACAGTGTTGGGCACTAGGAAGGAATGTGATACCCGTGTAAATGAACCTCATCTCCGATGGTGGACACAAGACAATCTCAGAATGGAGGGTTCGTTCAATCCAAATAGGGCTCTGCTTAGCGATTTCTAGAGCCTGAAAACTGCATACCGGTAAGTCGAACTGAGCACATGCTACAAGGAACCAATCGCCAGGAGCACTGGTGTACACCCCTCCTCCACCTGGGTAGTCAGTATAAAGAATGCCAATTTGTAGCCCCCACTGGTCTGTGCTGCATCAGTCAGAAATCCAGCTAGGTAGCTTTGGTAGTTCTTGATATCGTACAACAGTGGAGCAAAGGCACACGTCCTAAAGACCTGGGAGAACTTCCATTGAGGGTTGGTTTAAGCTTATTTCCAGCGCGAAAATGAAGAAACATAGCACACCAAGATACCGTATGCAACAGAAAAGCCCCGGCCCTGGCCAAGCTGGTGTTCATCCATCCATCACATTTTGATTGTGAAAAAAGGTACAGTACTCCTCATACCATTATGAGAATCAATACGTAGTGTGACATACCCTCAAATCTCTTGCGCAACTAGAGATGTTCGCACTGCAGTAACCCAAGGAGTGGATGAACTCGCATCACAAGCCACAAGTGCAACAGCCTGGGTCAACAGTCTGGGGCATTCACCCTCTACTGCTATAAATATGATGACTGGGATGGGAAACCCATAGCCTAGAAATCTTTAGCGCACAGCAATCCTACGACTCAAACCCTACAACCAACTAAGCAGCGGCTCTTCTACAGCAGCCAGAGTGCCGCGGCTGCCTTTGGCATGCAGGAAGGTGAAGGAGTGCCGTGGTCAGAGGCGCTGCATTGTGCAGCACCAGTTGAGGCGCACACTGTGGACTCGCCTTCTCCAACACCATCGCATGCCAGTCGCCTCGCCACACAAGCACACGCCTTGTCTTCCCCACACCGCTCTGCTGCACCCCACCTGCGCCCTGCTGCACCAGCGTGCTCGCACCCATCCATCCCCACACGTGGCCCACACTCATGCTCCCCCTACCGTCCCTGCTGCCCCTGCCTGCCATGCGCCTGTGCATGGCCACGCCTTATTCCATCAACCATCACGCCGCACTGCGCACGCCCTCAGCCCTAAGCCATGCCCCATGGCCCACCCCGTGCCTGCTGCTCTGCTGCCCGCCACACCACCTTCACCTGCAGATGCGCTGCTGCCCCGCAGAGCGGCTCCCAACCCCCCGTGCATGCAGGGACGGCAGCGGAAAGATGCTGCAGAGGGCATGGGGCGGCAGGGGGGGCTGCCGGCAGTCTCGAGAGGAGGCTGCCTCGCACTCCGCGCTCAGCGGGTTAGCTTGCTCGCCTGCCGCTCCTGCACCCGCACACGCAATTCTACCCTGCTACACGCGCTATTGGGGTGGCTGGGCGGCTGCACGGCTGGGTGGCTGGCGGCTGGATGGCTGGCGGCTGGATGGCTAGATGGCAGGATGGATGGATGTGCGGATGATGGATGGGTGGTGCATGTACGGCGCGTCCACGACTTGCCCCACAACTGCTACGTTGGAAAAACAAAATGCTCAGCGCCTCGTGCGCCGTTCACTGGACCAGCAGCCCCAAAGCGTCAGCCGGCTGCAAAATAAATAAAATGGAGTGGCAGAGCGTACCCCCGCCTTCTTCCCGTGACGCGCGCGCGGCTATCAGTCCTTGGCGCACGAGCGTCTCTGCCACGCGAACCCGTGCTCCTCCAGGCCCTCGCCCACGTCGTGGGGCAGCGCGCGCATCCAGTCCCAGTCCGCCGCGACCTTGCGCAGCACGCGCAGCTTGGAGTCGAGTCCGAAGCAGCACGTGGCGTGCACCGTCACCAGCTCCGCCATCCGCGCGCCCATCTCGCAGAACCCGCCGAAGTGCGCCGTCGGCAGGTAGCGCACGGTGAGCGGCGTGGCGGTGCGCGTGAAGGGGTTGGCCTCGGGGCGGATCCAGTCGAAGATTTGCTGAATGCGGTGCTTCGGTAGCCTGCCGCGCACACGCCACGGGGAGGGGGAGGGAGGAGCGGGAGAGGGGGGGGGGAGGAGGGAACGGCGAAATAGTTTGAGTGGGAGTGGGAGAGAGCGGGGCCAAGCAGAGCTGGTGTGGGGAGGCGGGCGCGGAAGCAGCGGGCAGTAGGAGGCAGGCGCGAGAGATGGCAGCATTGCGGCAGGGAGGGGCGAGTGGGGCGAGGGCGCTCACCGCTTGTGCCAGGCGATCCAGTCGTCGAAGAACTTGAGCATGCGCGTGTTGCTGCGCGCCGCGTAGAAGCCGCCGTTGCCCATCACCTTGCGCGAGTCGGCGTTCCACCAGTCGACGCTCATGTGCATGTCCTCGGGCGCCGCGAGCAGCAGCTGCGGCAGCGGGTTGCGCAGCCAGAGAATGTCGTTGTCCGTGAAGACCACGTCGTAGCCCAGCGCCAGCATGCTGCGCACCACGTGCACCTTGCGCCACACGAGGTGGATGTAGGCGGGCGTCATGAAGTGCTTCTGGTCGCCGCTGAAGTCCTCCTTCTCCTCCGCGTCGTCCTGCCAGTCGAAGTAGCAGTGCAGCCCCAGCGAGCAGCACTCGTCGAAGCTCGCGTCGTCGTACGCCACCACCACCAGCCGATCCACCAGCCGGTTCAGCCCCCCCTCCGCTTCCGCCTCCCCCTCCGCGCGCCCCTGCTGTTCGACGAGGCGGAGGCGGTCGAGGAAGAAGCGCATCATGGGCGCCCACGCCTCCGACAGCGCCGTCACGATCACCGTGCGCGACAGCGACGACGCCGCCGACGCCTCCACCACGTTCTCGGCGGCCGACTTGCCGTCGCCGCCATCCTCTGCCCCCGCCGTCATCTGCTGCGGCGCCTCGGGGAACGGGCGATCCGGGTCGGGCAGCCCGCTGGGCCCGCCGTACTCCTCTTCCAACGCCGCCGCTAGCGCCGCCGCTGCTGACGGATCGCCGCCGGCGGCCGTTAATGCTCCGTCAAGCACCTCCTTGAGCGTTCTGACGACGACGGACGCGCGGGGATGGGGAGAGGGGCGGAACAACGGAGCAAATTGGGAAAAAGAGGAGAGGCGCAGGGGAAGCAACACGAGAGCCGCGCGAACCGAAAAGCGCGTCACAAACGACAAAGCTGCGGCAATCAAAAAGTGACGGAACAGCAACACGCTCCACAACATAAAAACGCGCGAACAGCTTGCTCAAATCAATCTCAAGTAATTCACACTTGAAACACGGACAGAGAAACGTGCGCGCAAGAGACGTCGAAACGACATACCTGCATTTCGAACAGGTCGCGGCTGGTTTACTGGCGAGTGGCTGGTCGGAAGGCGGTTGTTTGGCGGACGAGGCGGTAAGCGACGCGAGGAACGACTGTGGTGGTCTGTCGGTCTCGTCGAGAGCTCGTCGCGGCACGGATGTCGACGACGACGGCCACTCTAATTCCGATCTTATCGCACCATTGCTGCGGCCAAGGTCTCGTATTTGGTTGCCGCACACGCCCTCGCGAGTCTGATCCAACATCACTCTCGCGGCCCTCGCTGGAACCGCCGCTACTCTCGGCTTCGTAGGGTGCAACCGGACGGCGACGAACCCGAGCGACGCGACGGTGAAGACGGTTAGCAGCAGCCACAGGCGCGGCAGTCCGAAGTTGCGCATGGTGAGGCGCGGCCACGAGGCGGTGGGGCTAAGCGAGATGGCGCAGAGCACGGACGCATACGGCGACGCGAAGTGAGACGACGCGGTGAGCGGGTGGGCGCTGCTGTGTCTGGAGGAGTGGTGGGAGTGAGGCTGCGACCTAAGGAAAGGCGGGCTTAGCGTGGACGAACATCTACTGTCGCGCTCCAACGGCCCTGGCTCTGCACAAGCTCCCATTAGGAACCGGCAGATTGTCGATGTGAAGCTCTGCTGCGCGTCTTACTATGAGTTAAAACTCACGCAGATGCACCTAGCTTCAGAGGTAATGAAGTGGTACGCTTAAAAAAAAAAAACCTGCTCGGCTAACGTCGGAGGCGCCTGGCTGCAACTTTATAATTGGTGGTAATGTTGTGAAGCAAGCAGAGCGTCAAGCACGGTAGGTCTGATGCTGGAGTGCAACTTATCAGGATGGTTGCTAATGTGGGAACAGAGTTGGCTCATGGTGGGCAAAGTCGCAAGAAACTCACAACCACCTCCTCACTTTGCTCTCTGCTTCCCTCCGGAATCATCCTTGCCCTGCCTCACCGCCTTTCTTGCTCTTGTTTGTTACTCACCCCGTTTAGGTTTCGGTGCCTTCGCACGGCTGTGAGTGACCACCACCACACCACAGGCCAAGCCCGACGACAACCACACCACACCACCCCCAAGAACACGAACTGATCCGCTTCCTTGCCTCCGCCCGCTGCCACCTCCACGCTTGGGGCGCTGTTCCGCCTGGGTGCTGCCCGTGGTCCGTGGATGCCTCGGCCCACCCATCCTTCTCGCGCCATACTTGTCCCCCCGATAGCTGAGGGCGGTGAGCCGGTGGTGGTGGGCGAGGCACTGAAGTGGTCGCCGAACTAGGCTTCAGATCAAATATGCCAAGAAATAGGTTCGGCAATCGCTAGGGCTGCAAACGGACAATGAGCCTGGAAGAGGCACGGTGACACTGTGTACAAGCACGTACGTTGTTGAGCCACGTCGAAGCGCCAAGGCGCGGGAATACCCGCAACGGTTTGCGTTGTGGGGCCCCGACGCGGTTTGTCTTTGATAAACGCCTGAACTTGCCTGATTCTTATGGAACTTTCCCTTCATATTCAGTCGTGCATTAGAAGTTACCAGCATGTTAAAAACAGTCTGATGTGTAGGAAAGTTTCGAAGGTAGCAAAAGGCACCTCGACACGTCAGAGGCACTTCACATACCATTTATGCCCAGATTGGACATGTATTAGAGGGAAGAACGACACGCCTGTGTTTACGGACCGGCTAAGTAACGCTGAAATTCTAAGCCCCTTTTGGCTTCGGCAGTTTAGGGCCATTCTTGCCTCTGCGTTGCTGCTGGATACGACCATAACAGAAGTTTAAAACTTTGAACAAAAACCAGGGAAATTAAAAACAAAAGTACTCTGTAAAAAGGACTACTTTGTTCGTGCTGGGTGAGGGCTGGGTGAGGGCAGGGCAGATACCCAACCACCATAACTCCCTGCCCTGCTAGGCTAGGCCTAGGGCTTTACTATCACGACCAATCAGCTTCAGATTGTGTGAGTATATAACACATAAGCACATATTATGAATCGAGGACTGTGTCTGGTTTCTAAACACTTGATGAATGAGGAACTTTTAGTCTATAATGTATCTCATATACCCCATGATATCCTATATTTGCAATTCTATACCTGGTCATGAAATATAATATTTTTTGGCTGCTTAAAATACATATATCAGTGCTACTTGTTGTATAATCTGAAATCTGAGACCCTGTTTATCACGTTATTCTGCATGGGGCGAATCTAAGCTATGTATGAAGTGTACTTAAGATAACTAAGGATGGAGTGTGGTGGATCCCTGTTATTGAGATTCTTCCTAGTGCTGTACGATGTCCTACTGACAGAATCAAGAGTTTGTGTCCAGCGAGGCGTGTCCATGCCACCCCTGCCCGAGGTCAGCGAATAGGAGCAGTTGGAGCTTTAGCCGGGCAGCTAAGGTGGCACAAGTGTTGGACGAAAGGGCACCAGGTTTTGGGAAGTCACGCAATGAATTTATGTTTCGCTGCCCGTGAATCCATCACTCGTTCCTGAATCCTTCCCTCCAAATATTTCCCGCCTGTCCCTCCTACCCCACACCCTCCATCACCACCGTCTGACAATAAAGATCACGATTCACACCCTGGAGTTTTGTTCACCCTGCCATCTCGATTCTCGACTGACGTCGGGATCTCCGCTCCACAGCAACTAAGTACACCTAGTCTCATCCTTCCGGGTGAATCCTTCAGCGATACGTCCTTAGGAAAGCCTGCTACACTCCCACTCTAGACAGACCCGGAGCCGCTACATGGCTCCTAATGCCATGTCGCAACCATCGCAGCCCTCATCAGCCGGAAGAGCTTCCGGCAAGCAGGCGGGTCCGTTCAAGCCGGATCTGACGAAGCCGTTGGTGTTCCAGGTGGGGTATCTGGGCGAGCACTACGACGACTGGGTGCACCAACCCATCATCAGCAGAACGGGACCGCGCCTCTTCGGGCCGGACTGGATGGAGTTTTTCACGCAGACGCACTGGTGGATGATCCCGCTCGTCTGGCTCCCCGTTATCGCCTTTGCCGAGTACCGCGCCGCGCTCGCCGGCACGCCCAAGGTGCTCGTCGCGCCGTTTTTCGCGCTGGGGCTGGTGGTGTGGACGCTGATGGAGTATAGTCTACACCGCTTCTTATTCCACTACCGCACGACGGGCTATTGGACCAACACGCTGCACTACCTGCTGCACGGCTGCCACCACAAGCACCCGCAGGACCGCTTTCGCCTCGTCATGCCGCCCGTGCTCTTCGCGACGCTGTCCACGATCGTGGCGGTGCCGTTCTTCGTGGTGTTCCCGGGGTTCCTGGTGTGGCCCGTGTACGCGGGAGCCATCTTCGGGTACATCTGCTACGACATGACGCACTACTTCGTGCACTTCGGCGTGCCGCTCGAGCTCGAGTGGATCCGCTTCCTGCGGCGCTACCACATGGCGCACCACTTCAAGGAGTACAACGCGGGATTCGGCATCACCAACTCCTTCTGGGACAAGGTCTTCGGCACCTACCCCGCTGACGACCCTAAGAAGGCGGACGCGGCCAGCAAGGCGGACGCGGCGGGCAAGGCAATGTAGGATTTCTGTCGCCCTGTAGATTGGTTCACGGTTTGGGTGCTGCGGTAGGTCGAAGTAGTGATTCCCCGAGTGGCTATGGTTGAGATTGAGCGTAGGATGAACATAAAAGGCTGTTGCTAGCATGTACTCTACATGATTTATGCTTGTCGTTTGTGCCAGGCCTGCCGGCCATTTGATACTCTCTGCTCTGATGCCCTCCAAACCCAGCTCGTACGGGGCATAAATGACCCTTAGAGTAAGTATTGCTCATGTTGTGTTGTGCATTGCTCTACCATGCATCTTTCAAAACAGGGCCGTCACTTCCAAAGAGGGCGCGTTCTGTTCAGGTTAGAGCGAGGTCAGGCCAGGAGAGTTGAGTGTGTAACCTGGCTTCAGTGGGCAGTGTGTTGCTCAAAATTTGAACATTATTCTTACAGCTACCTATACACATTAGAGGCTACAGTAGTCTACCATCAATGGGCCCCACCAACCGAACAGGTTGGCACTGCAACCACCTTTGCCTCTTGGCAGGAGCAGGCAGGGGCGAGCAGGCAAAGTCAGGCGAGATCAGAAGCCAATTATATCGCGCAACGCAAGGAAGGCCGGCACCGCTTCTTGGTCGAATTTTCTGGCAAAGAGAAAGCAGTGTGTGGGCCGGCCTGCCACTGTGCATGGCCGTGAGGGCGACTGCTTGAGGTAGCCCACTGTTTCAGCTGGTGGGAATCGACTCCGCTGCAACACAGCAAGGCAACCGGACGGATCAGTTGAAACGGCCAAGACAGAACCGAAAGGCAGAGGAGAGGCAGGCAAGTGAAGAGATAAAGGGGAGGGGACCTACTTGCAAGGAGAGGATGAATTCCCTCGTGACTTGACTTGTGTTGTAACTCATGGGGTGGCTGGATGAGGACGTGAACCAGTGCACGTACAGCACACTGCGCGGCTCCACCGCTTTCCGGTCCAGCATCTGAACGGCGGAGAGGACAGGCAGGAGGGAGAGAGCAGCAGGCAATGGTGAGGAAGGCAAGCGCGTTGCAACTCACTTCATTGGCAGAGAAAGACAGGAAGTCAGGAACGTGCGAGGTGTGGGGTGACAGTAGGCTTATGTGCTTACAGCAAGGATGGTTTGAATGTAGCTCTCGTCGGGAATCTGCAAGCAGCACACAGGCAAGACACGCATGGAGAGATTGAGGGCAGGAAGAATGCGAGTGTAAGCAAGCAAGCTAGTCTGGGTGGAGGGAAGGGCGAGGCTCAAAGGCGAAATGGGTGATGATGCAACGTGGGAGTGGGGAACATTTGGGAGGCACATGGGGGCAGATGGGCGCACCTCAGCGTTGGTTTTGACGAAGGTCTCGTAGAACTTGCTGTCCTCCACCACCTTGCCTGCATGCGCTCGCGTCAACGCAAACCACTGCACACGTACATGCGCACGGAAGGTGGGAGGGAGGGGAACAGGTGTAAGCCACAGGGGAGGATAGTCAAAGTCGAGCCGCAGCAGAGGTGCCTGTTGAGTCGACTCAAATGGTCAAACAGAAAGGAGCTCACAGCAACAAACCTACAGCCCAAGCGCCACACCTGCGCCTCCCAAGCGCCTCAACTGTGCCCCCAAGCGCCTCAACTGTGCCCCCAAGCGCCTCAACTGTGCCCCCAAGCGCCTCACCTGTGCCCCCCAGCGCCTCAACTGTGCCCCCCAGCGCCTCAACTGTGCCCCCCAGCGCCTTAACTGTGCCCCCCAGCGCCTCAACTGTGCCCCCCAGCGCCTCACCTGCGATCCCTTTTTGAAGTCCTGGCCCTTGATGACGGGCGCCATCTCCTTGCGGTACCGCCACACGCTCGCATGGCTGCTCGCGCGCACGGGGAAGGGAGGGGAGAGGAGGATGGGGAAGGCGAGGTGGACAGGGGAGAGGACAGATGGTTAGCCGGAGGGGCAAATGGGTGGAGCAGGGAGCAGCAGCGCGGATGAGAAGCGAAAGAGCAGGTGAGAGAGGTGAGGCGGGAAGAGAGAGAGATTGTTTGTCACATACTTGCTTCAAGAATATGTATTTCCTTCGATTTTCCTCGTCTTTTCGCAAGCTGGCTACGGTGCGCTACCTCGTAACGAAGCATACCTTGTAACGAAGCTCTTGTCGGACGCCATGAGGTAGTCGAAGACGTGCGTGAAGTTGAACAGCGGCAGACAGCTGCGCGCACCGCGGCGATGGGCAGCGGCGAGGCGGGTGGGGAGGTAGGCGAGAACAAACAGGGGGCGGCGGGAAGGGGGAGGGAGGCGAGGAGGGAAGCATTGAGGAGGTGTGCTTGGTGACACGTGCTACGAGAGCGCGCAATAAATTTCAACCCGCAAGAACTTCGCCACGACTCCCTCCCCACCCTCCCCCGCAAGGCGCACATCTCCACCCCCTTCAATCTCCACCCCTTTCCCGCACTCACGACTCCGACAGCAGCACGAAGCGCTGGTTGGCGGGATCCGCAAGCGCCGCGGCGAGCAGCCGGCGCTCCGCGCGGATGAGGTTGGGACCGCCCCATGTGATCTGGAGGGGGAGTGGGGGGATGGGGCGCGGAGAGGACGGAGAGTGAGCGGGGAGGAGAGAGGGAGAGGGGGATTGAGCGAGCGAGAGACGGCAGGGGAGGCGGACGCGAAGGAGCAAGGAACACGACGGGGCGAGGCAAGGCAAGACGGTACATGATACGCGTGAAGTGGTTCGATGACGACGCGCCACCGCGAGCACTACTGGAAGCGAGAAACGCTGAGGAAGTGGTCGGAGAAACTGAAGTGGGGACGCCTGGCAGACGAACTCCGGCGAAGAGAGGGGCCTGCGGAATAGCCGAGAGCTGGGGCGGACTTACAGGAACGCTGGGTATTTGGCGGCCGCGGAAGACGGAGGAGTTGACGTGCTTGTCGCACTCGTAGTCGGCGGTGGACGCGTGGATGTAGATGGAGTAGCGCCCCTCGTGGCCCTGCCGCACGCACATTGGGGGACAGATGGTACGAGGAGAGGCGGAGACACGGACAGAATGAGATAATGGCGAGCGGAATAGCGCGATTATGGCGTCGCAACAGGTTCTCCGCTTGGTGCCGTGCCTCATAAGTAGAACCTAGCTTAAAACCGGTGGAATGGAGTATGCGAAGTCCAAACAACAATCTCCTGGAGCAGTGACTGAAGGCGGGCATTTAATGCCACGCACACGAGCATTAGCATCGCCGCCACCGGACGATCGCAGAAGCCACGAGGCGGAGAGGCACGCGCAGGCGCACCACGATCCGAAAAAACGAGAAAAATATGCGAAGGCGGATAGGCGGCTAACACGAAGGTGCGATAGGGAGGGATGTTGTCGCGATTGTCGCACAAGCAGAACCGCGCTCACCTGGAAGAATCTTTGCCAGACTCGCTCGAGCGGAAGCGGCCCTCTGACGAGAAAGAGGAACGCGATCTTGGGCTGCACGGCGGCGAGATCCGTCTGCGTGGGCTGCTCCATGGCTCGGCGAAACATGTCCTGATCCACCGCGTCGATGTTCCCCGTGTCCCACTCCGTCCGCGCCTCCGACCCGCCGCCTACTACCAGTAATCCCAGGTACACTACCCCGGTGGCTATGAGTAGATACGATACGTTGATTACTAGCATCGACCAAATGCGAGCCCGCGGGAACCGGAATGACAGACGCAATGCCATGGTTTACTCTGCCTGAAGTGGGCTGTTAGACGCGTGGATAACAGATTCTAAAGCTAAATCGTTTCAAAACGACAAATTTTGTTGTTTCAAGAACTTTAGGCAGGAACAAACGGGGGAAGTGGATCAGGGACGTATGGCTGGCAGAGCGTCAGGTAAAAACTGCTAACTCCGGTGGCGAAGCTGTTGCAGATTGATCTCAAGAACGTGGTCGTGAATGTTGCACCAGTGGTGGTGAGCCAGACCGTGAGATAAAAGCTGCTATTATAGCTGGCCAGGTATTAGTGGGCATTGATCAGGAACGTGTTCATGAATCATGAACGATGCACCGATAATGGTGAGTGAAACGAAACAGCTGAGAGTTTTATCCACGAGTGACGAGCCAAGTACACTACACTGAGTGGTGGGAGCAGGGGGGAGGGAGGAGCAGCCAGTTGCGGAGCGGAGAGAGCCGCGGTGAGTTTGGGGAGGAGGGACCAGCGAGGCAGGTGAGGCGGGTGATGTGGGTCAGGCGGGTGGCATGGCAGGTGCTGCGCACGCCTGACTCTCACTTTTGCCGCCGCTTCTGACTGGCCTTGGGTTTGGTTGGTTGCTCCGGTCCGCTCTGCTGTCGCCCTCGGGAATGCCGCCAGGTGTGGGTCTCCGCCGTTTCGGTGGCGCACGGCGCTCCTCCAGCAGAGCGTTTCTCAACCTTTGCGCTCACGGATAGCGCGCGGGTGAGTTTCAGGGGGACGGCGGCGCACTCCTATAATTGCGTGTCCAGCGCGCGAATGGGGATGCTTCCGTCCCTGCCTTGGCAGACCCACCACCAGGCATTCAAACTCCCTTTCCCCCGCACCGCTGCTTTCCTTCCCTGCAGGAGCTCCCCTCTGCGGTGCTGTCCTCCATGCGGACCGATTCCCAAGGATGACCAGCGGAGACTACAGCAGCTTTGCGGGACTTCTCTGCCAGACTTCGGGGTCACCGTTGTTCCGAGCCAATCCAATTCAACGGAAGTGGGAAGCCCGGGCAAGGTTTAGGTTCGGTGGCTTATATGGGATGGGACGTGGTTGCGGGGACGAGGGGAGTTTTGGTTGGGCAAGTCGGTATTGGCACACACGTTTGCAACATCTGATTGTACGCGGTTAGCGGGAGATCCTGAGTGTGCGGCCCACCAGGGCAGAGTGGTCGAAGTTCCCAAGGTGACGGAAAGTTCTGCACGGTGGAAAATCTGCCCCAGCAGCACATCTCGGTCATTCGGTTCAATCAGGACTTGACATCCAGTATACGCGTTAGGATCTCAACTTACAATGATTGCAAAAGGTAGTAGTAACTTCAAACAAACAAGAATTAGTAACTACAATCAGAAACAGCTCCTTCTTCCAACTATGAAAAGATGTGGTGTCAGAAATACCACTAATATCCAGACCCATAATAGCCTCCTGGAGGGGGTCCTGTACCTGGAGGCCCTGCATTTGGACCTTGCAGCCCTCCCCCCTGACCAGGATAATAGCCAGCATTGGCTGCAACCGGGGCAGGTGGTTGCTGGTAACCATTTGCTTCATACGACTGGTACTGCCCAGCACCTGGCGCTCCTGGTCCACCTGCCCCTGCACCTGGCGAAGGGTTGGTACCAGGGGGATACTGCTGCTGGTGGTGGTACTGCTGCTGCTGATGCTGCTGCTGATGCTGCTGTTGCTGCTGATAGTTGTAGCCAGGAGCAGCGCCCCCTACTGGTCCTGCACCAGGAGCAGAGTACCCACCGGCATGAGCCCCGGGATTGGGTGATGGCTGGTTCCATGCGTTGCCAGCAGAGGGACCACCGGCAGCAGCGTTGTAACCATAACCCGGGGTCTGGCTGTACTCGTTTGCTCCACCCTGCCCTTCGTAACCGTGCTGCCCTCCCTGCTGCTGCTGCTGCTGCTGCTGCTGGTGCTGCTGCCACCCCTGGGTACCAGTCTGCTGCTGCCCATAGCCCTCATAACCATACCCCCCGCCTCCCTGACCGACACCCTGACCTTGTGACACCGCCTGTGTCTGCACCTGAGCCTGCACCTGCCCCTGAGGCTCACTCTGAGCTTGAGGCGGCGCCTGGTGCTGGGGCTGCTGGTGCTGGGGCTGCTGCGGTTGGGGCTGTTGCTGCTGGGGACGAGGCTGCTGGGGACGGGGCTGAAGCTGCGGCTGCAGCGGGGGTCGGGGTTGGGCGGGGGGAGGTTGGAACTGGTGGGGGTGCTGCTGGCTGAGCTTGAGGTACACCTGGGCGCGCTGCTGCGCCTGGCGGGAGGAGAGGCTCGACGCCAGCGCTGTGAACCGCCCGCGGATCTCCTCCATGCGCTGGTGGGGGGGGACGCGCAGAGAGGGGGAATCGTCGGGCAGAGAGAAGATGAGGAGGCATGCGCAGTTAAGAGAGTACTGGACCTGCAACTTCAGGGTCAAACACATGACACAACCTCAACCTACCATCTGCACCATTATATACCCCTCCACACAAGCCCTTCCCCCTCTCCGTTTCCAAACTTCCCATTTCTACCCACTACTTCCCCGTCCCCTCCCCTGCAGCCGCGCGCGCACCAGAGTGTGGCGGTCCGTCTCCTCCTTCTCCTCCCTGGCCTGCGCCTGCTGCAGCGCGCTCGTCTCCGCCGCCACCACCGCCTCTAGCTCCTCCACCGACGCTGGCAGCGGCCCCTGCGGTGGCAGCTGCAGCATCGGCATGCCTGGCGGGGGGGGGGGACGGGTGCACGGGCGGGGGCAGAAGTGGGAGCGCGCAGGGGATGAGCAGAGCAAAAAGGAAAGGGGAAGTCGTGGAAATTATAGAACCGGACGGCTAGATTGACCAGAAAATAGTCCATCGGAGAATTGGGGTGTACAGAACACCACGCCTATTGTTAGAACTACCGCTGTGAGCATGGGCAAGGCCAAGCCATGTCCATGCACTCACCTGCACCACCCATACCACTCGGTTCTACCTGTCCCCCATACGCGCCCACCGGGCCCCCAGGCAGCATCGCTCCCATCGGTCCCATCGGCCCCATCGGCCCCATCTGGCCAATCGCGCCCATTCCCCCCATGGGCCCCATTGCGACCAGCGCCGGCCCATCCGCCGCCATTCCCGTTGCGCCCACCATCGCCCCTCCCGCCTGCCGCTGCGCCTCCAGCTGCGCCGCGATCAGCCTCAGCGTCGCGTCCTCCGCCTCCCCCCCTATCACCATCTCCGCCTCCCCCCCTATCACCATCTCCGCCTCCCCCGCCGCTTCCGCGGACGCCGCCGCCCACATGCGCTGCTGCTGCTGCAGCTGCTGCTGCGCGGGGTCGTGCGCCAGCGCCGCAAGCGCCATCTGCACCGCCGCCGGCCCGCCCAGAATCCCGCCGCCCTTCCGCAAACTATCCAACTGAAGCTGGTCAATATACCCGCGCACCACGCTCTCCCCCGCTGCCAGCGTGTCGCGATCGGTCGCGGAGATCTTAACGATAAACGCGCCGTCGCCGACGGCGAGATCGTCTTCGAGTTGGATGCGGCAGTTGGTCTGCTTCTCCAGGCCCTGCACCACCATGCCCGCCGTGCCGATTATCCGCGACCGCATGCGCCGGTCCGCCACCCCGATGCTGATTGCGAACGGGTGCGCCGCGGACGGCGCATGGCGCTTTCCGCCGCCCCCCCGCCCGCCCCCCTCCCCGCCAAACCCTCCACCTCCGCCCCCGCCGAGGGTGGTGGGGCAACCCTGAAGGAGGAGTCGGGAGAAAGATCCGATGGGAGTGAATCAGGGAGTTGCGGTGAAAGAAGGGAAAGTTAGGGATTTGAACGAGGCGCGGATGCTATCAGTGCGCTACGCCTCAGGCTAATCGCCACGACGACTCGCCAGGGCCTGCGGCGGCAGCGATAATAGCGATGTATGACGACGTTTAACGACGCTTCCGACAGCCTTGGTCAGTGAATACCCTTCTTCTTATCTAACCTAGCGTTTAAAACGCCGAGATCCCTATCAATGTCGGCCCGCGGCGCTTCGAACTTCCGCAAACTCCCCCCTCCCCCTCTATCCCCCTGGTTCCCTGCGCAGCTCCGCCTCAGCGCACCTGAGTGGGGTGCCCCGCCTCTCCGCAGATCTTGCACGTGAGGTCGTCTTCGCGCCGCTTCTTCCAGTTGCGCTCCGCCGCCTTCGCCTTCGCCTCCCACGCCTTGCTGTACTTCCCGCCGAAATCTGTCGGTACGTCCGTCCCCGCATCCTCGCGCTGCCTGCCGACCTCCGCGTCGTCCCCGCCCTTCCGCTTCTCCGCCTTGACCGCCGCGTGCGCCTGCGCGGGCGCTGTGTAGCCCTTGGCGTAGACGCTCTTGAAAAACTCGTCGTCGTCGCCCTCGCCGCCCTGCACGCCGGCCATCGCGCCGGTTTAGCTGGCCTAGCGGGTGCCGAGTAGCAACGGTGGCGGAAACAGGAAAGTGATTGAACCCGCTTTTTGGACGCGTGATGTACGGTGAAAACTGTTAGTTGTGCGGTTCAAAGTGGTTGCGAGAGAACGACTCCAATTGCAGAGGATCCTGCTCAACCAATGAAGCGTACCTGCGAAAATGAACCGTCAATTCAGACGATATTCGATATACAATTGCCTCGATATGCATACGAACCCTGAAGTTCCAGAAGCCAATCATGCATTTCACAGTTCCTTTTCGATCACACCCACTCTCCAACCCATCTGATCTTTCTGCCATTAGGAATTCACTGCTGGATTTGCTGCCGAGTTTAGTTTTGCGACACCTTCGTGAGCCTTCGCAGGACTCACCTGAGAGATATCCCGACAGATTCCGTTTCCGCAATCCACTTCGCCGTCTGATTCGTGTGCTCTCCCGTCAAGAAGGGAGGTTCCTCGTGAGCGATCCCGATGGGGCGGCAGAAGGGCGGCGATGCGGCGCGATCCAAGAATCGACCAGCCAGCAGCAGGTGCGCCGCAACCTCAGCTAGTGCGGGTGCGTGTGTCACGAGAGCACCGTTGGGTGCAGGTTGCGCTAGAAACCAAGGAGGCTGTGTGCGCGTGCTTTCACTTCAGTAAGGGCCATGGACGATGGCCCGAAACGCGCGTAGTGAATCGAGATGGTTGCCACGTGTTCCGATGTCTCTGCGGCTTGCCAGGCCCCAGTGTGGGCGTTTGAAATCAGGAAGTTTCGGCCGGCGTGGTTGCGTGTTTGCTCGGTGTGATTCCGTGCAGCCTGGATCCACACAGTGATCGTCGTATTTCATACCGCGTCGCGGATCTCCGATTCTCATTCCGGGGCAAGCAGAACGGAACGCCTGAAACGACGACGCCATCCGCCCTTCTCCCCCCTCCCTCTCTCCTCCCCCCTCCTGCCCCCTTTTTCACACACTTCTCTCCCCGCTGCCCTTTCACCCCACCCTCCCGTCCGCTGCCCATTCACACGCCGGCGGCGACCCTCCCAGCGCCCTCCTCATGCCATCCTTGGCGCCGCTGCTGCTTCCGCAATTCCCTCATACCCCCTCCCCCTCCTCATTCACCATCCCCTCTCCCCCAACCCCCGTCCCCCCTCTTCCCCCATATCTTCCGCAGCCTGGCCGCCTCGCTGCTGGCAGCGGGCGCAGGCAGCGCGGCAGGCGGAGCTGGAAGCGCCCCCCGCCCAGTGGGGTTCGGGGGATACGTGGGCAGTGCGCGCGTGCAGACAACAGCTGCGGGGGGGGCTGCGGGGGGAAGGGAGAGTGCGGAAGGCGGGGCAGACGGAGGGCGAGAGGGGCAGGGGGGAGCAGCGGAGGCTTCTGCAGGCAGCGGGCCAAAGGAGCTGGTGATTGGGGCGGTGAGTGCTGGGGGGGGAGGGAGAGAGCAGGGAGAAGAGGGGGCTTGCAGCGCTGCGTGCACAGCCTGCATGCACCACAAGCCACCGTATCACCACTGTAAACCGCTTTGCCTCTTCCCCTCCACCACTCCCCACCACGTATCACCTCTCCCCACTCCGGCCTGCGTGCTGTGCGGTGATGAGCAGGACGTGGGCGGTGAGGCTGCTTCGCATCTGAGGCGGCTGGCGAAGAAAGACGCCACCACCAAGGTGAGTGAAAGACGCCACCACCAAGGTGAGTGAAAGACGCCACCACCAAGGTGAGTGAAAGACGCCACCACCAAGGTGAGTGAAAGACGCCACCACCAAGGTGGGTGAAAGACGCCACCACCAAGGTGAGTGAAAGACGCCACCACCAAGGTGAGTGAAAGACGCCACCACCAAGGTGAGTGAAAGACGCCACCACCAAGGTGAGTGAAAGACGCCACCACCAAGGTGAGTGAAAGACGCCACCACCAAGGTGAGTGGCGAAGAAAGACGCCACCACCAAGGTGAGGGGCAGCTGCCAGGTGGGCGGCGCAGGAGAAGCGCGCTTGGGGTGGGAGTGGGTGGGCGGGCGGTGAGGTTTTGCACGCTTGGGCTAATGAGTGCATGCAGTGGCGCTATCATGCATGCAGTGGCGCTATCATGCATGCAGTGGCGCTATCATGCATGCAGTGGCGCTATCATGCATGCAGTGGCGCTATCATGCATGCAGTGGCGCTATCATGCATGCACACGCAGAGGAGAGTGGCTGCTTCACACGCACTTACATGTGTGCACTCTCATGGTGCGCCCTCCCCTCGCTGCTCACCTTGCAAGCCTGTCGCCTCTGCACTTCCCCATCTCACCAACGCCACTCCCCTTTCTCACACCTCTCCTCCCACTCTGCCTCCCGTCCCTCCACGCCCCTCCGTGATCCCTCTCTCAGCTGAAGGCTCTGGAGGCGCTTCAGGGGGTGCTGGGCGGCAGCAGTGCCGCCCAGATGCAAGCCATGCTGCCTGCGTGGGTGAGACATGATATTCTGTTGCCCCTTGCTGTCCTATGCCGTTTGATGCCATGCTCTGTTGTGATTTGCTGCTCCATGCCATGCCACGCCACACCGTTCCATATGCCAGCATTGGTGGATGGAATGCCATTCAGCTTGCTATGCATCATGCATCCTACCCTTCTCTCGCTGCTACCGCCTTCCTCCTTGTCCATTCCCCTCGTCTCTCCTCTTCTCCTCCCCTACCCGCTTCCCACCTGCCGACAGGCGTTTGAGTACCGGCGGCTGGTGCATGACGGCAGCAGGGCCGTGCGTCTCGCCACACACGCCACCATGACCCTGCTCGTCCAGGGCGTGGGGTGAGTTGCTGTGGTAGACAGAGCAGTTTGGAATGCCAATATGCTTTGAGTTGATGCGTCACATGCACCACGACTCACTCCCCCGTGACGTCGCTGCTGCCTCTATTCTCTCCTTCCAGATAGATGTTCACTCGCTCAAACATCATCCCTGCCTTTCCGTCTCTCGTTCCCATGGCAGCAAGGGCCTGGCGCCACACCTGAAGCAGTTGATGGGGCCGTGGTGGGTGGCGCAGTTTGACTCCTCGCGGGACGTCGCTGCTGCCGCCACCCTCTCATTCCAGGTGCGTCACATGGCTCACCAGCTTCGTTACCCATGCACTGGCAGAGCGAGCAGGGGCAGTGGTGGGGAGTGCTAGGGGGCGCTGGGAAGTGCGAGTGCAGCACACAACAGTGCTGGCATGATACGGCGGTGCACGAACCACTTGCCCTCGCCCTCGTCACCTGCTCTGCCACCCGCGCGCCCACTCTATCACCCATATGCCCCCCTCATCCTCCCCCCCACCCGAAACCAACCCCTTCCAGACAGCCTTCCCCACGCCCACACGGCGCGTGGAAGCCCTGGCATTCGCGTGGGAGGCGGTGGTGCCCGCCCTGGTAGAGCTGCTGGCAGCCACTCCCCAGTCGCTGGCTGCTGCTGACCGTAGCCTGAGCGTTGAGGAGGCTAAACACCGCCTGGACGAGGTGCGATGCAGGGAGGGTGGGAGGGGCGGGAGGGGAAGGACGGAATGTAAGGGGGGAAAGGAGAGGGGTAGAAGAGAGGAGCTGGGAGGAGAGGCGAGCGATGCCTGTTGTGAGGTGCGGACCTGCCTTTCATTCATCTTACCGTCGAATATTTCCACCACCTGTTCATCCACATACATCCATCCCCTTCCACCTTCCTCCATTTCCTCCCATCCGCGCCTGTCCCCATTCTCCTCTCCCCCCACCCCCCCACCTGCAGCTGCTGTGCGCAGCCCTGCTGGCGCTGAGGGCTTTCCTGCAGACCCTGCTGCCACCACCACCACACAGAGGGGCTGCTGCTGGCGGTGCAGCCGCAGGGGGGACAGCAGCAGCGGCAGCGGCAGGGGCCCCAGCAGCACTGCCCCCGTCTGTGGTGGCAGCCCAGCCGCGCATGGCGGCATCCCTGCTCTCCTCCCTGCGCGCCCTCTCCTTCCTCCGCGCCCTCGCCAAACACCCCTCCCCCCGAGTGCGCTCCGCGGCCTACCACGCGCTGCCAGCTGTCCTGCTCTCATTGGGCCCGCAGGGGCAGGAGGGGGAGGGAGCGAGCAGCGAGGGAGGAGAGAACCGAGGAGAAGGGGGAGCGGGAGGGGGAGGCGGAGAGAGGACACGAGGGGGTGAAGTGGAGGTGATGGGGGAGGCAGAGGTGGTGGAGAAGGTGGGGCCAGTGGTGGCAGCAGCCATGGGGGAGAAGGTATCAGCATGCCATGGCGCCATGTGGGAGCTCGTGCTAGTGGCCTCGCGCACCTGCCCCTCCCTCTGGGCCAACCCTTCCTTTCTTAAATCTGCCCTGCCGAAGCTCTGGGGTTTTCTCCGAGCCGGGTGTTTAGGCTCCGCAGAGCAGTCGTACCCGTGCCTGCTGCCGCTGCTTTCGGTGTTCTTCCGAGCCAGGCTGCACCAATCACAGGGCGTGCTGGTGCCATTTTTCACGAGTCTTTGGATGGGACGGCTTGTCCACATGGCGCGACCTGATTGGCTGGCGCTGCTGACGTGTGTGAGGGAGTGTCTTGTGCTGAGCGTGGTGCAGCTGAGGCGAGATGAGGAGAGGAGGGCAGTGGGGGAGGAGGAGGAGGAGGTTGGGGAAGGGGAGCAGAGGGAAGGTGGGAGAGAAGGAAAGGTAACAACATCTGCTGCGGAATTAGTGAAAGTGGTGTTGTGGGATTTATGTTATCTGGACCTTCTTCCCGAGCCTAGGCACACAGGTTTGGACCCAGGCTCGGATTCGCACGACCCAGAAAAGACAGAGGGCACCGGTGGAAAGGGCGAGGGTGGACGGGGTGGGGTGGCAGCGGGTGAGAGGAAGGGCGGGAGTGCCTGGCTGGGAGCGGTGGTGGCGTGTGTGGGAGAGACGGTGAGGCAGATAGTGCAGGTGGAGAGGGGGAAGGGGTGGACGGGGGGCGGAGGGGAGGAGACGCAAGAGCTGGGAAGGGGTGAGGCACATAGAGGGTCTGTTATGGACGGCTTCTGGTCGTGCGTGGTGGGTGCGGTGCTGTCGGCTGTTGATGCCCCCACTGCTGCTGGTGTTCCTTCTCCTGCTGACGCGGCCAAGAAGGAGAACACAGGGGAGAGTGAAGTGGCGCTTCTGAGGCGAGCACTGGCAGGGAGCGCTGCTGCTGATGGTGGTCATAACACAAGCAAGCGCACTAGCGACGGCAGCACAGTGGAAGCAGTTCTGTCACTGCTGAAGCAGCTCAAGCCGACAGCAGCAGCAGCAGCAGCAGCAGGGCCTGCAGGAGTGGCATCAGCAGCAGCAGGCGGTGTGAAGGGCAGTGGCGAGCGTATGGAGTGGGTGGTGCCTGCAGTGGTGTCACCTCTCATGCACCGACTGCTGCCCCTCGCGCTGCCCCTCCCCCTCCCGTCCTCTCCCCTCCCCTCTTCATCCTCCCCCGCTCGCATGGAAGCCGCAGCAGCCATGGCGGCGGCACTGGTCGACATGTTTGGAGCACCAGCCATCCCGTGCCAGCTGGCGGCGCATGATTCGACGGACAGTGCAGCTACCATGGCTCGCAGTGGCACGACTCCCCTGCAGCTGCTCGACTTGCTGCTGGCAGACACGGAGGTTGGGGCAGGAGAGGGAGCGAGTGGCAGGGCGGATGACAGGGCTGTGTTTGTGCTCCGTGTGAAGCTCCTCTTGCATCTCGCCCTGCTCCCTCCGCCACACAGCACCATCACCACCACCATCACCACCACCATCACCACTAGCAGCAGCAGTGCGAGCAGCAGAGGTGGAAGCGAATCAGGGGCAGCAGAGGGCGAGAACTGCCTGCCGCTCATCGTGCAGCGGCTGTGCACTGCTGCACTCTACCCAGCCAAGCAGAGCGAGACAGAGGCAGGTGGGGGTCATGGTGGAGGCTCCTCCTCCCTCAACATGCCCGATTGCCTCCTCGCTGCTCTCCTCTCCTCACTCTCCGCCCCCTCATCTCCCCTCACCGCCGCGGCCAGCATCGCTCTTGACCGCTTGGCCATGCACATGGCTGCATCCATGCCGCTGCTGCTCCTCCCCTCCTCCCAATGGCTCCTCCGAACGCTCCTCTCTCCGCCTCCTGCTGCTCCCACGCCCATCCCTCTCCCCTCCTCGCGTTCCTGGCTGTCACCCTCCTGCCTTGCCTCGGTCTATGCCTCTCTGCATTCGCACCTGCTCTCCTCCCTCCTCGTGCTCTCCTCCTCTCCGTCCCTCCACACTCTCAGTCTCATGCTGCAGCCGCTGCTGCTGCTGGTGAGGCGAGAGGGAGGTGCAGGGGGGGAGGGGTTGGAGGCAGGAGCATCAGAAACAGCAGAGTCAGGAGGAGGAGGAGGTGAGGGGGATGCCACGTCAGCACAGGCCGAGCTGGCAGCGTGCCTTGACGTCCTGGAGCCCCTGTGGCTCGCCTCCCACACGTCTGCCAGCAGCGCAAGCTCTGCTGAGCTGTCGCGTGGTGATTTGCTGGCGGTGGTTGCTGCTTGCTCGTCTTACCTTGTAAGCTGGTGCCTGGGGGAAGGGGAGGCAGACAAGGGAGAACAGGCAGGGAGTGAGGAGGAGAGTGAAGATGAGGAGGAGGAAACGAAGGAGGAGGAGGACGAGGAGGAGGGAGAGGAGGGGTTGGAGTTGGAGGAAGAAGAGGAGGGGGGAGGAGGAGGGGCATCAGGGGAAGGGTACATGGAAAAGTTCCTAGGAGGGGGTGGGGCAGCAGTGGCGGTAGGAGCAGCATGGGGTGCAGCAGGGGTTGAAACGGGTGTGGGGGCAGGTGGGACAGGCGGTGGAGGAGGGAGTGAGACTGCACGGCTCGCATCCACGGGTGCTGACATGGCAGGACCTGTGGTGGTAACTGTGTTACCAGCTCTGCTTTCTGCAGCTAACCAATGGGTCTCGCTCCTCTCACACCCTCCCTCCACCAGTCACACCACCACCACTGATTGCGCTACCACCACTGACACTACCCATGCGCCATCAGCCACCCTCACTGCCCCTACGCCAGTAGTTACCCTCACTGCACGCCTGCTCACTCGCTCCCTTGCTGCTACTGCTGCGTCTCCTCTCTCCCACTGCCGCCCACACCTCTGTGCGCGCTGGGCGGCGGATCTTGTCCGTTTCTTCCAGCTGCAAGGTGGGAAGGAGGCGGCGGAGAGGCGTGTGATTGGGTGGCTTCTGGCCGATCTCGAGTTGATGTGCGGAGGGGAAGAGAAATGGCCTCGATTTGTGGCCCGCGGCACCGACTCTTCTGTCACGGCTGGTTCTCGTGACAGTGGTACGACAGGGTACAGTCACATAGACAGCATTATCAGCGCACTGCCGCCTCCTCCTCATCTCTCCTCCGCAATTTCCCAACCCCCCTCACACCTCCTCCTCTCCTCCCGCCTCCTCCACCTCCTCTCTCACCTCACGCACCTCCTCGGCCCATCCGCCGTTTTCTTCTGCCCAGCGGGCGGCGGGCGGGCGGCAGTGGCGGTTGAGATGATGTGCACGTGGCAGGAGGAGCACTCCCTGCGCCGCCACCATCACTCCACCATCACGCCACGTGGTGGCCTCTCATTGGCCGGTCTCGAAAGTGATTCTCTGGGGATTGGGCCGGCAGTGGTGGTGGAGCTGATGGTGCGGGCGGCACGGCAGCTGGGGGAGAAGGAAGAGGAGGTAGAAGGAAGTGTGGAGGGAGGGGCAACAGAGGGAGCAGGAGTGGGAGGAGCAGTAGAGGGCAGAGCAGAGGGAAGGTTTGTAAGCGAGGTGGTGAGTGTATTGGTGCAACTGGCGTCCCCGGGAATTGACCCAGCTCGTCCCAGTCCTGCCACAACCTTTCCCACGCATGCATCGTTTGCCTTGAAGGCACTGTGCGGGCTTCTCAGAAGGTTCCTTGCAGCAGGGGCGTGGGGCCCAATGCAGGCGTGGCAGGTGGTGCGGCAGCAGCTGGCAGCAGTGAAGGCGGAGAGGGAGGGCGGGGGAGGGGGCATCTCTTCCCATGGGGATGGTGGGAAGGGGGGAGGGCGAGGGAGAGCGTGGGTGGTGGCAGAGGTGGCGGGTATACTGATGCCTGTGGTTCGCTGGGGCGGGCAGGCAGGGGGTCGTGGCGAGGCAGCAGAGGGAGGTGCAGCAGCGGATGGGGAAGGGGCGCTGGAGCAGCAGGTGGAGGAGGAGGTGGTGTGGTGGGTGCAGCGAGCCAATGAGGCACTGCCACTTGTCGCATGTGTGGAGCAGCAGAGTGCGGAGGCAAGAGGTGAGTGGTGGCTGTGCTGGTTAGCGCCTCTCATGGTGCCTCACAAGTGCCTCTTGTGGTGCCTCTTGTATGCACCACACTACACTGGGCCACACACCCGCATCCCCTCCCACATGGCCATTGGCCATTACTGCTCTCACAATTCGTTCTCCTTCTCCCCAAGTGGATGCCAAAGTCTGTCCGTCTCCTTTTCCTTCCCCCCTGCCCCTCCCCACCTTCCTTCCCCAACTGACCCCCAATCTGTGCAGACTCCCTCGCCCTGCACGCCCTCGCCTTGGCGCTCTTCCCCATGCCACCATCATCGCCATCATCCATTTCACCCAGCCTCTCCCCCTCTCCTCTCAAGGCCCACTCCTCCGCCACCTCCGCCACCCCCACCAGCAGCCCCTCCCAGTGCTCTGCCCTGCTCGCTCTGCTGCGCCTGCAGACCTCCCGCCACGCCACCGCTGCCATCGCTGCCGCTGCCGCCGCTGCTCGCCTGGCTGCTGCCGCGTCTGCTGCTGATGCTGGTAGCATGGAGCCCAGGGAGACGAGCAGTGCAGTGAGCGGTGGTAAGATGAGGGCCGGGGGTGTGAATGCAGACGTGGGAGAGGGGGATGAGGTGGATGATCTAGACGAGCTTGATGAATTGGATGAGCTGGATGAGGCCGGGGGCGGTGATGACGTGGCACTTGATGAGCTCGATGAGCTGGACGAGGAGGAGGAGCAGGATGGTGGGGGGGATGGAAGGGCATTGCAGCAGCAGCAGAAGGTGGGGGTCGAAGCAGCACAGGGGGGCAGACAGGAGGGCACACAGGAGAGCGCCCAGGAGAGCGCCCAGGAGAGTAGGGAGGAGTGGGTGGCGCAGGTGGATCGCTGCCTCCTTGCTCTTGCCAGCTCAGCAGTGGCGTACAGCTGGCAGGAGATGACAGAAGCTGACGTGGTGTTTGTGGGCGGCAGGCTGCGACGGGCACTTGCAGCAGCAGCCATGGCGTTTGAGGAGCTGGTGGAGGGCATGGGGGAGGGGGTGGGGGAGGAAGAGGATGGGGGTAGGAGAAAATCAGGGAAGAGTCAAGCAGGGGAGAGACAAGCAGGGGAGAGACAAGCAGGTGAGAGGCAAGCAGGTGAGAGGCAAGCAGGTGAGAGGCAAGCAGGTGAGAGGCAAGCAGGTGAGAGGCAAGCAGGTGAGAGGCAAGCAGGTGAGAGGCAAGCAGGTGAGAGGCAAGCAGGTGAGAGGCAAGCAGGTGAGAGGCAAGCAGGTGAGAGGCAAGCAGGTGAGAGGCAAGCAGGTGAGAGGCAAGCAGGTGAGAGGCAAGCAGGTGAGAGGCAAGCAGGTGAGAGGCAAGCAGGTGAGAGGCAAGCAGGTGAGAGGCAAGCAGGTGAGAGGCAAGCAGGTGAGAGGCAAGCAGGTGAGAGGCAAGCAGGTGAGAGGCAAGCAGGTGAGAGGCAAGCAGGTGAGAGCAAGCAGGTGAGAGGCAAGCAGGTGAGAGGCAAGCAGGTGAGAGGCAAGCAGGTGAGAGGCAAGCAGGTGAGAGGCAAGCAGGTGAGAGGCAAGCAGGTGAGAGGCAAGCAGGTGAGAGGCAAGCAGGTGAGAGGCAAGCAGGTGAGAGGCAAGCAGGTGAGAGGCAAGCAGGTGAGAGGCAAGCAGGTGAGAGGCAAGCAGGTGAGAGGCAAGCAGGTGAGAGGCAAGCAGGTGAGAGGCAAGCAGGTGAGAGGCAAGCAGGTGAGAGGCAAGCAGGTGAGAGGCAAGCAGGTGAGAGGCAAGCAGGTGAGAGGCAAGCAGGTGAGAGGCAAGCAGGTGAGAGGCAAGCAGGTGAGAGGCAAGCAGGTGAGAGGCAAGCAGGTGAGAGGCAAGCAGGTGAGAGGCAAGCAGGTGAGAGGCAAGCAGGTGAGAGGCAAGCAGGTGAGAGGCAAGCAGGTGAGAGGCAAGCAGGTGAGAGGCAAGCAGGTGAGAGGCAAGCAGGTGAGAGGCAAGCAGGTGAGAGGCAAGCAGGTGAGAGGCAAGCAGGTGAGAGGCAAGCAGGTGAGAGGCAAGCAGGTGAGAGGCAAGCAGGTGAGAGGCAAGCAGGTGAGAGGCAAGCAGGTGAGAGGCAAGCAGGTGAGAGGCAAGCAGGTGAGAGGCAAGCAGGTGAGAGGCAAGCAGGTGAGAGGCAAGCAGGTGAGAGGCAAGCAGGTGAGAGGCAAGCAGGTGAGAGGCAAGCAGGTGAGAGGCAAGCAGGTGAGAGGCAAGCAGGTGAGAGGCAAGCAGGTGAGAGGCAAGCAGGTGAGAGGCAAGCAGGTGAGAGGCAAGCAGGTGAGAGGCAAGCAGGTGAGAGGCAAGCAGGTGAGAGGCAAGCAGGTGAGAGGCAAGCAGGTGAGAGGCAAGCAGGTGAGAGGCAAGCAGGTGAGAGGCAAGCAGGTGAGAGGCAAGCAGGTGAGAGGCAAGCAGGTGAGAGGCAAGCAGGTGAGAGGCAAGCAGGTGAGAGGCAAGCAGGTGAGAGGCAAGCAGGTGAGAGGCAAGCAGGTGAGAGGCAAGCAGGTGAGAGGCAAGCAGGTGAGAGGCAAGCAGGTGAGAGGCAAGCAGGTGAGAGGCAAGCAGGTGAGAGGCAAGCAGGTGAGAGGCAAGCAGGTGAGAGGCAAGCAGGTGAGAGGCAAGCAGGTGAGAGGCAAGCAGGAGGCAGGTGAGAGGCAAGCAGGTGAGAGGCAAGCAGGTGAGAGGCAAGCAGGTGAGAGGCAAGCAGGTGAGAGGCAAGCAGGTGAGAGGCAAGCAGGTGAGAGGCAAGCAGGTGAGAGGCAAGCAGGTGAGAGGCAAGCAGGTGAGAGGCAAGCAGGTGAGAGGCAAGCAGGTGAGAGGCAAGCAGGTGAGAGGCAAGCAGGTGAGAGGCAAGCAGGTGAGAGGCAAGCAGGTGAGAGGCAAGCAGGTGAGAGGCAAGCAGGTGAGAGGCAAGCAGGTGAGAGGCAAGCAGGTGAGAGGCAAGCAGGTGAGAGGCAAGCAGGTGAGAGGCAAGCAGGTGAGAGGCAAGCAGGTGAGAGGCAAGCAGGTGAGAGGCAAGCAGGTGAGAGGCAAGCAGGTGAGAGGCAAGCAGGTGAGAGGCAAGCAGGTGAGAGGCAAGCAGGTGAGAGGCAAGCAGGTGAGAGGCAAGCAGGTGAGAGGCAAGCAGGTGAGAGGCAAGCAGGTGAGAGGCAAGCAGGTGAGAGGCAAGCAGGTGAGAGGCAAGCAGGTGAGAGGCAAGCAGGTGAGAGGCAAGCAGGTGAGAGGCAAGCAGGTGAGAGGCAAGCAGGTGAGAGGCAAGCAGGTGAGAGGCAAGCAGGTGAGAGGCAAGCAGGTGAGAGGCAAGCAGGTGAGAGGCAAGCAGGTGAGAGGCAAGCAGGTGAGAGGCAAGCAGGTGAGAGGCAAGCAGGTGAGAGGCAAGCAGGTGAGAGGCAAGCAGGTGAGAGGCAAGCAGGTGAGAGGCAAGCAGGTGAGAGGCAAGCAGGTGAGAGGCAAGCAGGTGAGAGGCAAGCAGGTGAGAGGCAAGCAGGTGAGAGGCAAGCAGGTGAGAGGCAAGCAGGTGAGAGGCAAGCAGGTGAGAGGCAAGCAGGTGAGAGGCAAGCAGGTGAGAGGCAAGCAGGTGAGAGGCAAGCAGGTGAGAGGCAAGCAGGTGAGAGGCAAGCAGGTGAGAGGCAAGCAGGTGAGAGGCAAGCAGGTGAGAGGCAAGCAGGTGAGAGGCAAGCAGGTGAGAGGCAAGCAGGTGAGAGGCAAGCAGGTGAGAGGCAAGCAGGTGAGAGGCAAGCAGGTGAGAGGCAAGCAGGTGAGAGGCAAGCAGGTGAGAGGCAAGCAGGTGAGAGGCAAGCAGGTGAGAGGCAAGCAGGTGAGAGGCAAGCAGGTGAGAGGCAAGCAGGTGAGAGGCAAGCAGGTGAGAGGCAAGCAGGTGAGAGGCAAGCAGGTGATGATGAGCAAGGGAGGACGAGTGGCATGGCAGGGCGGCTGGAGGCCATGCCGTTGGACGTGGCAGGTGCTGCCCTCTCACTGCTCTCCATGCTGCTCACCCTCCACTCCCACGCCTCTGCTGGCCCCGCGGCCACCACCACCAGCAGCATCTTCTCGCTGTGGGCGTCAGCCTCTGCATGGGCGTCCCCGTCCGCGCTGTGGGCATCGGAGGCGAGTGCAGCGGTGGTACGGCAGGGGTCGGAGCACGCCTTGCGCATCTTCATTGCCACCGGGCTCGCAGAGACGGCCCTTCCTCACAGCAGTGCTGCCAGCAATGCCGCCACCAGTGCTGCCAGCAGTGCTCAGAGCAGCCAGCCCATGACAGCCTGGCGGCTGCAGCATCCACTCTTCTTCCGCCAGCTGTCGCGCGCAGTGCTTGCCGCCCCGCCCCGGGCGGTGGAAGCAGCGGTGCGGGCGGCGGAGATCTGGGGGGCTGGGCGGGGGCCAATTGCAGGGTTGTACGCACTCATGTGTGGCCCGTCGCCAGGTGGCAGCGTGCGATTGGCTGCATTCTGGTGTCTGTCCAGAGAGCAGGTATTGCCTGCTGCTGTGGGTTCAGGGGTGGTGAAGGGCGGAGGGGAAGGGGAGACACATGGAGAGCCAGTTGGTGATGGCGTCAGACCTGAGCTGGCACACATTCTGAAGCCAGCCAATCGGAAGGAGCTGCTGACGTCAGCTCTGACGTCACCGCAGCGGGTGCGGTACTACCTGGCAGCATGCCTTGTGCTGCACCGCATCCAATCCCTCCCGGCCTCACCCCCATCCCCGCCTCTCTCCACCGCAACCGCCTCTGCTGCATCGCCATCGTCCCCTCGCGACCGCCTCGTCTCTTTCATCCAAGCCACTCCCACTCTCACTCTCCTCCTCGACCTCGTTGCTCAAAACCTCCTCCTCGCCCCCTCCCCCTCACACTCCTCCGCCGCTGCCCGTCGCCTCATCCATCTCAACCCCTCAGGACCCCTTCCCCCCGCTGTTGCTCAAGCTGGGGATTCTGCCACACGGGCAGTTGCCCAGGCCTCACCTCTGGACGTGGCACTGGAAGTTTTAACCCTGCCCGGGGCAGGCAAATTATCGGTGCCACGCATGCGCAGCCTGGCAGCAGCGGTGTTTGGGGCGGCGCTGCGGGTGGTGCCAGGGGGGGTGAGGCGGTGGTATGCGGATGTGAGGGAGAAGGGAGTGCGGCGGGGGATGGACATCTTTACTGCCCGATACTGCAGCGCCCACATGATCGCCCTCGAACTCGCCCAAGTATGCATTTCCCCCCTCGCCTCTCCCATTACCCCGAATTGCTTTTTTCTTCCCTTCCTGAGTCTGTGCACCCACAATTCGCTCCTCTGCTGCTGCTGCTGCTTGCTGCCTTTCTCCCACCAGGCGCAGAAGGTGGGTGGCAGCAAGGAGGACCTGACGGTGCGCACGAGGCGGTCGGCGCGCGAGGTGTGGGCGGCGTACTGCAAGGACGAGGCCAAGCTAGAGCTCGTCATCAAACTGCCCGACAGCTACCCGCTGCGAGGGGCAGCTGTCGAAAGTTCCAAAGGGGCAGGTGTGAAAGAGGCCGAGATGCGTAAGTGGCTGCTGGCGGCTAACTCGTTCCTGCTGCTGGGAGGGGGGTCGGTGGCAGATGCAGTGGTGCAGTGGTGCGAGTGTGCAGAGAAGAAGTTTGAAGGGGTGGAGGATTGCCCCATCTGCTACAGTGTCATCCACTCATCTAATGGCAGCCTGCCACGTCTGCAGTGCCGCACGTGCAAGCACAAGTTCCATCCTGAGTGCCTGTACCAGTGGTTCCAATCCTCCCACAAGTCCACCTGCCCGCTCTGCCAGACATCCTTTTAGTTTCAGCTGCCCGACGTCCTGTTCAACACTTGGGCTGGGAGTCAGCATCTTCAGGATGAGTATTGCCTGCTTTTTGCCGGCTTTTTGACTGGTCTCTCATCGAACCCCGGGTAGAAAGGCGGTATTTTATTAAAGAATTGTTGAGAGGGAATGTACCATTTCACATGCTACCTACAGGTACGGAAAGGTGAAGGAGGCACCAAACAATGTTACATATATACATGAAGACACTTCCAGCATGGCATGAGAATTGCCCTACTGGGCTCGGTAATGGCAGTACAGCAGCACTTCAGACTGCAATACGCTCATGAGGCGCCCAGCTTGTTCAAGAAGAAGGCGAGAAGAGCATCTGGAACTGCTTCACCTTCTGAACGTAGTTCACCATAGCGACCTCGATGCTGAGGCCTGCAGGAGGGCGAAAGAAATTGTTAGGAAGGACATGACTGGTATGGATGGAATGGCACAATCATGGACGTCTATTCATGCTTGAATCCACAGCAGTCTCCCTCTTCAGGGGCCATGCTCGCGATTCTCGATGCGATGCAAGCTGACCTGCGAAGTCGCGCCAAGCCTGAAGTTTCTCGTGGTCGTCAGTGTCCACGTCATCTTCTGAACCTGCACAGCCATCCGTGGTAACGTCAGCTCCGTTTCTAACAAAATGTGCGAGTAGACGACGACGGAATGAGCGGAAGAAATGTCAAGTCGCGACTACTGTGAGTGAACACTGACTACGTAGGAAGATTTGAGACGTCTCAACAACTGACAACCTAGAAGCGAGACATTGGTCGCAAAATGCAAAACGAACGAAAGCCGTACACGAAGTGATGCTTCCTGCAGTCGCCTGCTTGTACAACCCGTAGAGAACCAGCTGGTACGGCGGTGCTAGTACTGGACTCAGCTGCTTCGCCGCCTCCACAGACGCGAGGAAATCGGCCTGAATGCACGAACGCATTTCAATGAGAAGCCACGTCACGCTTCAGGGACGAAAGGAGTACGAACGGACATCATGCTGCGATACATGTATCATGCTCTTTCTGTACCTCAAGGCTCAGGTCGCATGCTGCCTCCGTGAATGGCTCGGCACGACAGGCCAACGCATGGGGAACGGCAGGCGACTTCCATCGTTCGCGGACATATGCTGCCATGAGCCCAACCTAGATAGCGATACTCAACAGGGCAGCTCTCAATCCTTTAAACATGAATAATATCGGCTGTCAAAACTCGCACGCATTCCTGGAAACAGCGAAACTAGAACGGACATGCTAGGAGCAACGCATGCAGTTCTGGCTGAAAGAGAATTGTTGGGTGGGCTGGGCTAGAATGCTCGAAAACCTGTGACGAATGGCGGGAAACCTCCTACGGTATTGTCAGGCTGGGTCACCTCGAAAGCGACGGAATGATGGCACATTTCTGGAACTTCTGCAGTGTACTACGCTCATGCTATTTAGAAGAATCAATAAATGCAACTAGCAAATAACTATTGTGCCATGTTCACATGCTGTTTGGCTAATCCATACCCTGACATCCAGGGTTCATGTTCCTGAACACGCAGCCTTTCCTATAACCTAATGTGCCCTCTCCATGATCTGATGGCTGGGATAGACCTCCTACCCAGCTGCACCTTGCACTCCTATACCACACCTGCCTTCAGTAGTTGAGCAATCCATCTGTCGATACAGTACTTGTTTGCAGAATGGAACTGTAGGCAATTCAGATGTGCAAATCTTGCGCGGACCCTTAGAATGCATCACATAACTGCAACATGGCATACTGTACCAGCGCTGTGTCCCTTTCCCCTCGCTTCCATACACAGAAAGAGGAGACTCGCTTTGGTCCACTTCACGAGGAGACCACAGGGGCCTCACACATACGAGCACAGAGGCACACGCCAGCATGTATGCAGCATTATTCGATGAGTGAGAACTTCACACGCCTCCCTGACATCCTCGGGTCTTGCAGCAATCCAGGAAACATGGGTGGCTTCGCACCATAGTCCAAAACAGAAGAGTAACTCCCAACGCTACCAAAACTGCTGCTGCTGCTGTAACCAGCTGTACTGGTACTGCGAGGGCTTCTAGATGGGGGGGAAGGAGCACTAGTTTGGGGAGGAGCCACTGCCGCACTGGAGCTCTCAAGTACCCACATTCGACCCACGCGCTCTTTCGGCGAGGTGACTTTCTTTGGAGACGATGGGCCGGAGTCACCTACGCTCGCAGAGTGCGGAAGCCCAGTCAGCGCGTGCTCCTGTTCCCTGGAAGCACACGCAGTGAGGTTGCTCTCCGACCGACAGGAGGGGGTCCTGCATGAAGCAGATGCACCGACCTTGATGTTGCTGCTGCTCCTGCTTCCCCCCTGCTTGCTTGCCTGCTGGTCCGTTGCCGCCTCGTTGTTGGACCTCGTATCGGCACTGCTTTTCGTACTGTTGAGGCAGTTGCACGTGCTGCTCATGCTGACGCTCCTTACAAGCACACCATCGGGAGTCACATGGTGCTGCTGCTGCTGCACGCCCATCATCCCTGCTTGCTGCTGCAGCTTTCTCCGCTCGCTTTGCACCTCTTGCGCCGCCCGTTTCGCCGCGTCCTTGGCAATCCTCTCCTTATCTTTTTGCAGCGCTTCCCTCTCCCGCTTCAGCTCCTCCCGCTCCCTCCCCACCGCCTCCCGTTCTTGTGCCAACACTGCTCGCGTCCACTCTAGCGACACTCGGGTTCTTTGCGCTGTTGCGCGTTCCTCCTTTTGCTTTGCCGCTGCCACGTCATCAGCTTGGGACCACGCTTTCAGGACCTCTTCCAGCTCCTTCACCAAGTCGTCGCGTTCCGACGCTAACACGCGGGCGGCTGCTGTGGCTTCATTCGCCGTGCGCTCCGCTGAGCGCAAAGATTCTGCACAGAGAAAAGCAAGACAGAAACGACACGAGTACCGAAGAGTAAGAAATCACCCCAAGAGGATTGCACAATAATCGACTTTACTGACTCTAGACGCTGATTTTGAGTCGTCCAAAGCGCGTCTCGAGCCCCATGATCCAGACTCACCGGAGAGCAATTTGTTGATTCGCACGCATCGCTCCAGCTGCGTCCTCAGATCGTCCATCTCGCGTCGCAGCTGTCGCATCGGCACTGACCCGGCGTCCGAATCTTCCTCACCATCCGTCGCTTCACTTCGGACCGTCGTCGCCGTGTCGTCGTCGTTCAAACGGGTTTTGCAGGGGAGAGTGCGTTCCAACGGATCCGACGCCGCGACGCGCGATGGGTGTCGGCCTCGGGACGATGCGTTCCCCTGGATCGCTTTAGGAGAGGAAGCAGAGGAAGCGGAGGAAGCGGAGGACGTAGAGGAAGCGGGGGAGGTTGGGATTGTCGCGTTCGGACCCACCGAGTCGCGTGCCACGCGGTCGCTAATGCTGCGGATCATCGCCTTTGCGCCACCATGCTTACGGCTCTGCGGCCATTCGCGACCCGCATCTGCCGCTTGGAGAGGAAACTCCCTCGACCAGTTATCGCGGCTCTTGGATTCACGGCTGTGCATGCCGCGGGTACCGCCGGTTCCTTGCGACGCACCCTTTTCCGGCGTGCGGACTCTCGGCGTCGCCGCGTCCACCACCCCGCCTCTGTCACCCACCAGGAGCCGCATCGCGAGGCGCCTACTAGGGAGGTCGCGAGGCGACGCGGTTCCGTTACTTGAAGCAGCTTCGCACGGAATCATTTCAAGGGAACGACAGCTGGATTTCATGGCTGAAGGAGTGCTAGTGGGGGGCGACATGGGGGAGAGCGTGCTCCGCAGGGAGTGGAGAGGTGGAACGGAAACGCTGATGAGGGTTTTGATAAAGCGAGAGAGCGAGTCGGAGAGGAACGAGTCAGTGGACGACGATTTGCGATGGGACCTGATCGGAGACCGCCGATCTATGGTGGCCATGTCAGTTACTCAGCTGCCCTGTAAAAATATGTATTTGAATGCCACAGCGCCCAACGGTGGAATCGGTCATGGAGGAAGCGGCCAAAGCTACGAGTAGGCGGACCAGCACAACGACAACGTACTGGAAGAGGGTGAGACGAATCGGCGCTGTAGAATGCTGAGCTCAAAATTCAAGATCTTCTCCAAATGAGCACCCTTGACGTGGCTTGGTGGTTCGCTCGACAAGACTAGTAGGGTGGGGAGGGATGGGGGAGGGTTGCATAGCATCACAAAGGTATGAAGAATGTAAGAAGAATGCAGCTGCGGCAAGACGAATGCAATGCAATGCAAGCAACTGCCACTGCGATGCTTGCCATCCCTGACGACTCGCAAGTCGCGCCTCCATCGCACTTCTTCCACTTCGTCGCTGCGCTTCGATCACTTGCGCTTCTCTGGGCTTTCCGCCTTCCATCTCCCTCCCCTCCCCATCGATCCCCCTCCCCCTTTATACTCTCCCCGCTCGCCACCCGCAGACAACTCGTAGGGCAATATATACGGGCAGTCACAAAACGTTGAGATTATCATGCATCACTCTTCTATCACTCGGGGTACATATCCCAATTGTCAGTTGTTACTGGCAGAATTTATCACATACGGTAATGACGAGCTGTCATTACTCCCAAAGTTCTTGTGGCTGCCCGCTTTGATTGAAAGCTGAACTGACCAGGGAGCGCCACCTCGAAAGTGACAGCCCGTGAAGCACTAGAAGCATACAAACTGATTGCATTTCATTATTTCCCATATCAGTTCATGATGAACTTTTTATTTAGTCCTCCATTGGAAAACCAATATTAATCAAAGAACAAGGTGCAATTACAACAGAATGAGGGGGGTTGACTGGAAACTACTATTGCACAGCCACCAAGGAGGAACTAAGCTCTGCATTCCCTCAAGCTGACTTAAATATTATAATACAAGCACGGATCTGTCAAGAATGCTCTGCCCCAGAGCTTTCATGGGCAGAAAATGGACGCTTGAGTCTCACTTGAGAGTACGTCAGGAAACGCACACAAATGCGGTAAACAGAGACACACAAACACACACGCACACTACACACACACACAACACACACACACACACACCTACTCTACTGCATCGGTTATCAGTCAATGAGAGAAAACTTGACACGCCTCCCAGATATCCTTGGGTCTTGCAGCAATCCAGGAGACTTGGGTGGTCTAGCGCCATAGTCCAAAACTGAAGAGTAACTTCCTACACTACTGAAACTGCTGCTGCTGTAACCGCCGCTGTTACCGCGAGGGCTCCTGGATGGGGGCGAATGGGCGCTGGTTCGGGGACTAACCCCAGCCCCAGGGCTCTCGAGACCCCATAGTTGACCGACGCGTTCATGCGGAGAACCGACGCTCTTTTGCGACGAATTCGCGTAGTCGCCCACGCTCGCGGAGTGCGGAAGCCCACTCGGAGCGTGCTCCCGCGACCTGGAAGCACACGCGCCTAGGTCGCTCTCCGACTGTGACGAGGCCAACCAACGACCACCAGACGCGCCGCTCTTGGTTTTGCCGCTGCTCCTGCTCCCCCCCTTCTTGCTTGGCTGTTGGTTCGTTGCTCCCTCGTTGCTCGGCCTGGCCTCGCTGATGCTTCGCGTGCTGCTCAGGCAGCTGCACGTGCTGTTCATGCTCACGCTCCTTAGAAGCACACCATCGGGAGTCACATGATGGTGCTGGTGCTGCCGCAAGCCCATCTTCTCCGCCTGCTGCTGCAGCTTGCTCCACTCCATCTCCACCTCTTGTGCTGCCCGCTCCGCCGCGTCCTTGGAGCTCCTCTCCTTATCTTTCTGCAGCGCTTCCCTCTCCCGCTTCAGCTCCTCCCGCTCCCTCCTCACCTCCTCCCTCTCTCTCCCCACCGCCTCCCTCTCTTGCGCCAACACCGCGCGCGCCCGCTCGAGCGACGCGCGGCTTCGTTCCGTCGACGTGCGCTCCTCCTCCTGCTTCGCCGCCGTCTCGTTATCAGCTTGGGACCACGCAATCAACACCTCTTCCAGCTCCTTCGCCACGTGGTCTCGTTCCGCTTCGGCCACCTGGGCGGCTGCCGTGGCTTCCGCCGCGGTGCGCTCCGCGGAACGCAACGACTCTGCAAAGAGAAGAGAAGGCAGGGCAAAGGCGAAAAAAAGAGGGGTAAGAAACCATCTCGAGGGAAGCATGATAAGTGAAATGAAAACGCGCGGAATGACTTCACAATTTCGAGCTCTTAGAACGGAAAATGCAGCATCACGGCGACTTACCAGTGAGCCATTTATTAATCTTGGCGCAGCGCTCGAGTTGTTTCCTCAGCTCGTTCATCTCGCGGCCCAGGCGCCGCATGGACACCGACGCGTCCGACGAATCCTCCTCCACGTCCGTCCCGTCGCGGCCCGTCGTCGCTGGTCCAGCGTCAGTGTCGTCCTCGCCGTTCAAGCGGCTTTTGCGGGGGAGGGTGCGTTCCAACGGCTCCGACGCCCCGACGCGCGACAGGTAGCGGGCTCGGGACGACGCGTTCCGGTGACTCCCATTGGGGGAGGACGCGGAGGTAGCGGGGGAAACGGGGGAGAAGGGGGTTGTCGTATCTGGACCCACGTGCTCGCTAATGCTGCGGAACATTGCCTTGGAGCCGCCGTTACGGCTCTGCGGTTCCTCGCGACCTGGTTCTCCGTGAAGAGAAAACTCCCTCGAGATCTCGCCGGCTTTGAGTTCGCGGCTGTATGTGCCTGGGGCATTCACGCTACACCTTCCACTGCTTCCCCGCGGAACACCCATTTCCGGCGTGCGGACCCTCGTCGTCGCCGCATCCACCGCTCCGCCGCTGTCGCCCACAAGGAGTCGCATCGCAAGGCGCCTTGGGACGTCTCGAGGAGACCCGAATCCGTAACTCGAATCCGCGTCGCTAGGAATTTCAAGGGAACGGCGGCCAACTCTCATGGCGGAAGGAGTGCTAGAGGATGAGGACATGGGGGAGAGGGTGCTCCGCGGGGAGTGGCGAGGGGGAAGCGAGGAAAAAGAAGGGTCGTTCTCGGCCAGGGTTTCGACGAAGCGCGAGAGCGAGTCGGCGAGGAACGAGTCCGTGGACGGCGACTTCTGATGCGACCTGGACCGTCTTGAGAGAGCGGGACGCCGGTCAGTGGTGGCCATGTTAGTTACCCAGCTGACTACTGCTTCCAAGGAAATGGACTTTCAAGTTGCAGGAGAGAGTCTAGTGGATTCAGCACGTGCGCATCTGTGAGCATCAGCAGACTGGTTGCGTTCCAGAGCTTTGTGAAGGGGAACAGCAATAAGCATTTGGGTGTGACTAGGGGAATGCTGCTGTACGATGCTCAGACCTGTGTGCATGAGGAGCCTTCGTTCATAATATCCTTGGTTGTGTGATTCGGGTTCCTCCTGAGGGAGCAAAAACAGGGACTGTGGCTCGCTGGTTCATTCCACAGGGCGGGGGGGTTTGTGGAAGAGAAGTGTGAAGATCAAAAGCCGAATTTCCCATCCAAGCAGCTGCGGCGAGAGCCACAGAAGCATTTGGGGTGCGACCGCGATTCGAGGAGCATCCGATATGCATGCAGCTGCCTCGTCCTACAGGACGTACAGGGTTGCTTGCCATGCATGTGACGACTCGTCTGCTGCACTGTGCTACTGCTGTTCCGTGCAGGCACGCCTCACACATCTGCGCTTTCGATCACTCCGCCTTCCGCTCCCAATTTCCTCCCTCCCTCTCCCCGTCGCGATCAGGCCCCCTCTCCCTCCCCAAACCACTCCCCCTCCCCCCTCTCCTCCCGGCTTTGCCATCCTCCGTTACCCTGTCATGTCGGGAAGTCGCAGAAACAACACGTATGACAACTGACATCAGTCCAGCGACTGTAACCGACGACATTCACGCTGTTCTACGTACAACACCCTGGTTTTCCCACCGGCGCCTTCTTTGTCTTTCAACCACGCGAAGATCACCCCATCATGGTCCATTGGTACAGTAAGGACGCGTCCCCTGAAGCGGATCGATCGGCTGGAAGATCGGCTTGCGCGTGGGGTAGGAGCTGTAGCGTCGTAATCAACAAGGTAACTGATCTCGCCAATGTTTACGAATGTACAGTAAACAAAGTTCCACGAACCTGTCATTACGGGAGCCCCAATCGATGTAGCGAAGTGCAGATATCGAACGTGAGATTGCTTGGCGCGGTGTGGAATTTCGCGCCACGAGTGACAGTCAAAATCGATCTCCTTCGCTCGTCGTCGCATTGATACTGCACGACGTCGCATAGAGTGGGTTTCCCTGTGCGATTTTTACTCGCGACAACCTAGCTGTTGTTGCAGGTTACGTGTACCTCAACCCCGAAACCTGCCTTACCGAACCTGTCACCTGTGTATCGGTGCGCCGTAGTTGCGCAGTCCTGGGCACCGATCTCTACCGAGCCTGGGCACGAAATGACGGTCGGTGCGGATCGGCCGAACTTCGGCCGATCCGCTTCAGGGGACGCGTCCTAAGCAAGGACCGAACTGCTTCGTAAAACTACAGAAATGAAATGAAATACCCGTAAAAGCACCCCGCAGAACAACACTGTTCGATCTATCTAACACTGTGCACAGCTCCTGAACTTACGTCGAACACAGGCCTCTCCAGTTTTGGGCAACCAAGCGGTGGCTTGGGCCAATGTCGAAGATGTGTTTTTGTTTTCCAGTTTTTACAAACCTGAACGAATGCGGTTCAATCGAGGGACGACCCATCCCCAACAATCTAGCTCGGGGACTACCCTCATTCTTATATAAATATGGGGGAAACATCCTGCCAACCAAGGGCTCGATCGATCACCGACCCAACAATATCCATTCCGTAGCGAGACACGCCATGTCAGCTCTTCTGTCGTTTGTGTAATTGTCGGAAAATCGTCGGTCTGTTTGGCGTGGTGCAAACACGGGGTGACGACACAATGCCATTTCTGTGGTGTGAATGGAGCCGCCACCAGCTTCTAGATTTTCCAACTCCAGGCTGTCACGTAGGATGCGGCAGTTGTCGGATGAAGTGTATTTATCGGGCAGGTTCAAGCTTCCCCAGGGGTCAGGCAAGGGAAATGTATCTGTTCAAATCAACTGAAGCCATAAAAGAAAAACAAGGACTCAACCACAGAAGAGAACACTGATTACGCAAGTATCGAAACCAGTAAGAACACCGCTATCCAGAGCATAATTCTATATCAAATAAAACAATAGTTCTTACTGCATTTTTTCATCTGTTGATGTGATGACACGAGTTCGTTGGGAGAACCTTCTTGTCGTACAGACATCATACTTGGTCTGTGTGAATCATTCCATCACCAAGACATATTGGAAGCAAAACAGCAAGATGTACATTACCCGGGGCAAAACAACTAGCCCCTCTCCAATGGCATGCCCATCGGGAAGCATTGACCCTAAGCACCAACACTCTTTGTGAAGTTATTTCCCTCCCAAATTTCAGGTTCCAGACGTTTGGAAGCAACAACCGCAAGAACCGCGAGACTAAGGAATTGAACGCGAAAATACACATGTGGAAAATGCACTTCCGCGGGCCTCAAATTGTCAAGAGACAAAGACTGAGAGCCGCCCGATGTCGTAGTAGCTTCTCATTGCCTGAATTTCTCGTTTCGTTTCTGTACATACAATGCCACCAATGCATTGGCTGTCCACATTTTGCTGGCATTTGCTCGTATCGAGCACTGTTCTCACGGATAGCCCCTCGGCGGTTAGATCGCGACACGCAGAATTTACGTTGGGCTCGACGACGTCCTTGTCGAAATGGGTCCCTACGAACCATTTCCAGGCTGTACGTGTAGTACACCAGCTGGAGTTCCCATCAATTGTACTTTGACCAGCGGTACAGAACGTATTACGTTTACGGGGTTCGTGTCAGACCCGTAAGTTTGAGTCTGGGCTGGGGTGGTCAGGTCAACCCGTACGCGAAACACTCATAAAAGCAGGCTGGACAGTATCTATAATGCGTATAGAAAGTGCCAAGAACACCACTTCAAATTGTTTTTCTCTATCCAACCCAAGTCATTAACCAAACTCGCATCACCCCTGATTTGATTTATCAATATAATACGTAATGTTGATTTATACCTACGTCCTACCTGTGACCTGTCCGACTAGTTCCACCAAACCTGCCGAACAAAGCAGGCGACCCTACTGCCCTGTCCCTTGGAGCATCAGGGCCCAACCCAGCTCCCTTCTGCTGCCGCCACGGCACTGCACTCCCCCACATGCCTGCTGAGCTGTCAGGCACGCTGCTGGCATGAGCACCATACCTTCCAGGGACCAATGGGGCCTGGACCGAGGGGGCTAGCGACGACGGAGGTCCCAAGGAGGAGGGGGATGGGACGAGAGGAGGGGAAGATACCTCGCGTTGCCCAGGATCTTCCTGTGAGAAGCCTCTCCCTGTTGTTGCTGTGGCAGTGGCAGCAGTATAGGCTGAGTAGGCAGCAGATCCAGACGAAGACAGGGGTAGGGGCGCGCCGCCCGGAGTCGTGACCCTGGTCTTCACAAACAGCCGCTTGGTCCACCCCAGCCGCTTCTCCTCGTCCTCTTCCTCAAGCTCCCTCTCACCCACCTCACCTCTCTCAGCATCTGCACTCCCTTCCAGTGACGGCTCCCTACAGGCCGGGAGCAGGCCCGTGCATGGCGGCATGGGGCAGCACGCCTCCATCTCCCCTCCCCCCTCCGCCCCGTCACCCTGCTTCTCAGGCCACGGCTGCAGCGGAGAGATGTCAGGCGCGGCTGATTCCGAATCCACTGCTGTGAAGAACTTCGCACTCACAACCTCTCTCTGCTCCTCTGCTGCCGCCGTTGCTGCTGCAGGCGCTGCCTGGTTCTCAGCAACGGAGGTTTGGGCTGCAGAGCGAGGCACCTGAGGCTTGGTACGGGACCCTTGAGGTTCGGCGTAAGGAAGTTGAGGTTCGGCACGAGGCTCGGCTGGATCTGAGGTGGTGGAGACAGCTGCAAGCTGCTGCTGTATCTGTTGCTGTATCTGCTGTTGCTGCTGCTGTAGCTCTAGTTGCTGCTTTTGTGCAGACGCCACGCGCTCACTCCACGTCAATCCTCCCAGAGATGCGGAAGGAGGTGTGGCTGATGCTCGTACAGACGGCATCGCCACTGCCTCATACAATGCACCCTCGCCACTCCCACCTGCCTCCACACTCACGCCTTCTCTCCTACCGCCCGTACGCTCTCCCCCAACCCCCACTCCTGCTGCCCCACCAGGCCCCTCTCCCCTCCCCTTCGAATCACCCTCCCTCCCCCCACCCCCCTCTCGCCTCTCAAATACAGCCTCCACCAGTCGCACCCCAAACTGCTCCTCCAGCCTCTCCTGCATCCGAGCCAAAACCTCCTCTGGTGCCTCCTCCTCCTCCTCCTCCTCCTCCTCCTCCTCCTCCTCCTCCTCCTCCTCCTCCTCCTCCTCCTCCTCCTCCTCCTCCTCCTCCTCCTCCTCCTCTCCCTCCCCCTCCTCCCACAACCCATCCTCATCATCCCCCTCCCCATCCCTCGCACAAACCTCACTCTCCTCCTCGTCCTCCCCCTCCACTCCCTCCTCCGCACTCCACCTCCTCCCCATTTCCTCGTCCACTCGCCTCTCTGCTCCTGTCTCCCCGCTCCCCCCTCGCTTCTCCACGCCCCCTCCTCTCCCCCCTGCGCCCCACTTAGCAGCAGCCATTGCCGCTGCAGAAATGCCCCTCCCTGTCGCCCCCTCCCTCTCTCCACCCCTCTCCCCTCCCCTCTCCCCACCCCTCCTCCCACCCTGCCCCTCCTCCTGATTCGCCCGCTCAAAGAACCGCAACGCATCCTCGTAATCATCCTCCCCCACCTCCTCCCCTTCGTCCCCCAGCAACCCTCTCCCCGGCGACTCCCCTCCTCCCTCCCCTCCTGCCCCCTTAGTCCCCTTCACAAACGGCAGCCATCCCCATTTGGCCCTTAAAGCCCGAATCTCCTCAGCCCTCTCTCTTCTCGCTGCTGCCCACTCCTCCATCTTCTCCCTCTCCTGCCACCCACTACTCGCCTTCTCCCAATCCCACACGTCTTTCCACACCACCTCTCTCCCTCCCTTCCTCCTCCCACCCTCCCTCTTCCGCATCTCACTCAACCCCACCTTCTGAGCGCGCCGGCTCCGCTTCTGAAACTCCCTCCCCGCTGCCCGCCCAGTGTACCTGTCCCGGGCAGGGTCGAGAATCTTTTTCACGGGCAGCCCCTCGTGGGCGAGGGTCATGAAGCGGCTCCAGAGCGGTGCTGCGTGGCTGGAACCGGTGCCGGGGTGCAGCCCTCCCACTGGCAAGTTGTCGTCGTAGCCCAGCCATACCTGGAAGGGAGGAGGAAACGGCAGGAGGGGTGGGGATGGGTGGAGGGTGGTGAGGCAGTGCCGGGGTGGTGCAGGGTAGGAGTGAGAGGGAGGTGAGCCGGTGCCTGTTCTGCTTGATGAAGGACCATTCGAGCGAGGTGAGCCGGTGCCAGGATAAAGGCCACTCACCGGCCTGTTGTCGTCGTAGCCCAGCCATACCTGGCATGGAGGAGAGGGAAGGAAGCAAAGGTGCAGGGTTGGGGACATGGAGCAAGGGGATGAGCGGGTGCTGGGGTGCAGCCCTGCCAGTGGCTCGTTATTGTCGTAGCCCAGCCATACCTGGGGGGGAGGAGAGGGCAGCAGGGGGTTGGGCATGAAGAGCGATTGAGGTGGGGACAAGGTACGAGAGATTCTCGAGGCACATAAACATGGCAAAAGGGGAGCGAGCAGGTTGGTGTCAGGGTGCAGGCCTCCCACTAACCATGGTTCGTCTCGTCGCACCTCAGCCTCTCCTGGCAGGGAGGAGAGGGCAGGTGAGGGGGCATGTGAGAAGGAGATGTGCATCTGCTGGTATCGCCGGGTGCAGGTCACCCATCGGCGCACGCCAGCTGCGGAGTGAACCTAGTGAACCTAGTGAACCAGCAGTCGCGGTGGGCATCAACAGAACTGGAATCCGAGACCACTCTCAGCACTTGGTTGTGCAACGCGAGTCTTTTGCCCCTCTTTCTCGTTTGCTTTCACCTCGGTTTGGCTACTGCTGCTCTTTGACAATCGTGTCTGAAGATCGTACAAGATCCCACCACTCACCACACACGCCAGCTGCGGGGTGAATCCAGCGAACCAGCAGTCGCGGTGGCCATCAGACGTGCCAGTCTTGCCGGCACACGGGCGGTCCATGCGCGCCCCCTTGCCGGTGCCCCTCTCCACCACGGCCTGCAGCAGCTTCCTCAACTCGCCCACTGCTGCCTCGTCCACCACCGGGTCCCTGCGCTCCATGCACACCTGCTTGGACAGGGGAGGGTGGGGGGATGGAGCAGGAGTGGGGTGCACGCACGAGACACGTTATAGGTGCCTCAACGCAACGCGGCTTCATTGACTACCGGGTCTCTGCCCTCCACGGTGGTGCAGTTGACGGTGGTGAGCGGCAGGGGCGTCACCTTTATCATTCCTGCAGACAACCATCGAGGACAGGCAACTCACCCTCTCCCTCCCCCTCACCTTGGCTTCTTCCAGCACCCTTCCATTGTACGACTCGACGCGGGTGATAAGGTGCGGGCGGTGGTAGCTGCCCCCTGCTGCGATTGTGCAGTACACCGTGGTGAGCTGCAGGGCGTCACCTCTTGACTCCACCAGTCCAGAAAACCAGCAACGACAGGAAGCTCACCTTAGCTTCTTCCAGCACTCTTCCGTTGTGCGACTCCACGCGGGTGATCAGATGCGGGCGGTGGTAGATGCCCCCAGCAGCGATGGTGCAGTAGACGGTGGTGAGCTGCAGCGGCGTCACCTCACATCCGCCCAGTGAGAGCGCCAGCTCGTGCGGTAGCGGCGTCTTGATGCCCAGTGCCCGCCCCATGTGGCACACCTGGGGGGGAACGCCATGGGGGGAAGTGGAAGGTGAGGGGGAAGGGGAGGGGTGAGGGAGGAGGAGGAAGGAGGAACGGAATAGGGATAAAGGGGGATGGCCTTCACAGTGCGCTTCACATGTTGAGCAGCAGACGAGCTTTCGTGCGAGCAGCTGACACGAGCGCCTTCAGGCAACACACCTTCCCCTCTCCTCTCTCATCTTATCAACACTAATCTCAGCACAAAGCTTGACGGTGGGCACGTTGAGCGACTTGATGAGTGGATGGGCTTACGAGCGAGTAGCTCACACGAGCACTTTCAGGCAACACACCTTGTCAACTCTCCTCTCTCCCACCTTGTCAACGCCGATCTCAGCGCAGAGCTTGACGGTGGGCACGTTGAGCGACTTGAGCAGCGACTCCTCCAGCGTGACGGGCCCGCGGAACTTGCGGTCGTAGTTCTCCGGGGCGAACCCCCCCACCTCGTATGGCTCATCAATTAGGACATAATCCTTGGTGCTGGGAGGTGGGGGAGGGGCAGGGCGGGGGAGAGTGGGGGGATGAGGGCACGGAGGTGCAGCAAGACGGGAACTGGGGCGAACCCCCCCACCTCGTATGGCTCGTCCACCAGCACGTAGTCCTTGGTGCTGCGAGGAGGGGAGGGAGGTGGGGAAAGGATAGAGGGCGAGCGAGTAGAGGGTGTGAAGATATGGCCGCTACCTGTGAACCCCCCCACCTCATACGGCTTGTCCACTTAGCATATAGTCCTTGGTGCTGAGAGGAGGGGGGAGGCAGAGCGGGGGAGAGTGGGGGGATGAGGGCATGGAGGTGCAGCGAATCCCCGCACGCACCATCGGCACACAACTTGCACGGCACCGCACGTTCCCCAGCAAATCCCAGAGCCCCAACCCCCCACGAAAACCCCAGGCACACAGCTTACCCCAGAGCCAAACACCAGTGCAGTGAGGCAGCGGTCGGGCTCGCGCATGGACTTGGGTCGTCCCTCATCCCCCACCACTCCCCCAAAAGCCCATAATCTGAACCCCTGAACCCCGCAAACCCCAAAGCTCAACCATTGCTCACATGCCCTCGGCGAGCGCAGTGAGGTAGACGACGGGCTTGAAGGTGGAGCCGGGGGGACGGAGAGCCTGGGTGGCGCGGTTGAAGCAGCTCTCGTAGTAGTCGCGCCCGCCCACCAGCACCCTCACCGCGCCAGAGAGCGGGTCCATGGCCACCATTGCCCCTTCCAGCCTGCACGGTGCACACCATGGGAGAATGGGGGGGGATGACAACACACGAGGGCCTGTCAAGGGTTGAAGCAGCTCTCGTAGTAGTCGCGCCCGCCCACCAGCACCCTCACCGCGCCCGAGAGAGGATCCATTGCCACCATGGCTCCTTCTAGCCTGCCTCAAGACACCAGGCAGATGGGGTGGGGAGATGGAGAGGTAGGGAGACGGGCAACACACGAGGAAGACATCTCCGCACTGCCCATTTTGTTTTAGGCTGATTCGAGAATTCTCAAAATCGTCCCCCCATTGCCCCACGGCCCACGAAGAAGAACGTAACCATGCAGGCTTGTTCAGTGAGGCGTGGCTTCCTGAGTGGAGTTGAAACACACCATGGGTGGCTTTGCCTTCATGACTTGCATGACAACATACCATGAAACAATCTCATGCTCCCCCCACCCCCTCCCCTCCCTTGCTCCCCTTAACCAGCTCCCTTATTCCCATCTCTTTCTCCCCACGCACCCCGCACCACAGAAGCCAATCCGCCTTCTCATTTCTTCCACCCCCACCCCCTCCTCCCATTCCCCCTTTCCTCTCATCCCCCCCCCTCGTCCCACCTGGCGGCCTGAGCGCTCCTGAGCTCGTTCTCGTAGCGCTGCATGGCAGTTGTCAGCGTGCGCTCCCTGAGGCCACCAGAGGGGAGGGAAAAAGAGGTGCAATGGGAAGGGGAGGACAAGGCATGAGAAATCAGACGGCGAAGGGTGGAAGCACAAGGGTTCCTTGGTGGATGGGAGGCGAACGGGCTGGAGGATTCTAGGCAGCGGGCGGAGTAATGGGTGCTGCACATCACAGCACAGACATACAACCATTCATCCCATGCCCACCCCCCCGCTGGCCCCTTTCCTTGACTCTCCGCCACTCACATGGCTGCGAATCGTTCGAGGGTGCGCGCCACGGCTGCCGTCTCGTCCGCCATCATCTCAGACACTCTGGGAGGGATGGAGACCAGGGGCAGGTAAGGGGGGGAACAGGGGGAAGGAATGGGAAGCGGGGAAGATGGAGCACGGGGGGATGCAGGCACACACGGACAGACACTGCCACCACCTCCTCCGACACGTTGGAGGGGAGAGGGAAGGGGAAGAGGAAAGGGGAGCGGAAGGGGAAGGGGGACAGGGATGAGGCGGAGCGATGGATTCAGAGGCATGGCAGTGTGGAAACATAGCGGATATGGACGGGTGGCGGCAGAGAGGTGAGCAACAGGGAAGCGAAACCGGAAGGAAACCTTGGCGCGCCTTAAAAGTGCAAGGAGTTGAAAGTGGTGCGGGAGGAGGAGAGGGAGGTGAGAGCAGCAGGCGAAGAACAAGTGGGAGAAAGGGGCGAGACAAGGAGGGTGGGCGAGGTGGGTTGGAGGACAGAGCGTGGAGCGGGAGAGGACTCACGTCTTTTGTGTCTGCCCGTTTTTCTTACGGAACTCTGCTGACCTGCATGTGGACGCATGTGTGAGGCATATGTGAGGCATGTGTGAGGCATGTGTGAGGCATGTGTGAGGCATGTACAGGCACATGGTGAAACACACGAGTGAGATGATACATGGCAAAAGACATCCAGCAAAACGGCTTCTATCTTCAATCCACAGCCCCCCTCCCATCCCCCTTCCCTCTCTCGTCTCACTCCCTTCTTTCCCACCCACTCCTTTCCCACTCCCACCAACTCCTCTCCCCTATCCCATTTCTCTCTCATTTCTCTTCCACTCCTCCCTCTCTCACCACAACGCACCTCTTGACAGCAGCAGCAGCCACGGTCGCGAGTATCTGCTGCTGCCGCCTCCCCCTGAGCTCCTCCAGCTTCATGGCAATCGCCGCAATGTCCCGCTGTGCCGCCGCCTCCCTCTCCTGGTCGTACTCGCGCGTGCCGTCCCCCACCACCTTCTCCCCCGCGTCCTGCATCGTCAGGTCGAGGGTCGTGTGCACCTGCAGCCCGCCCCGCACCACCTCCTCCCGCCCGTACCTCTGCGCCAGCTCGTATAACACCTGGGTGGGGCGGGGGGGGTGGGGGGAAGGGCGTGGGGGGGAGGGGAAAGGCGTGAGGGAGTGGGCGGAGACCGTGAGGGAGAGGGGGATGGGCGTGAGGGGGCAGGGAGGGAAGAGAGGCAGAGCGAGCTCCAACCCACTCAGGGCTCGTCCTTCACACGTGCCATTCCCCACCCACCTTCACACGTGCCATTCCCCACCCACCTTCACACGTGCCATTCCCCACCCACCTTCACACGTGCCATTCCCCACCCACCTTCACACGTGCCATTCCCCACCCACCTTCACACGTGCCATTCCCCACCCACCTTCACACGTGCCATTCCCCACCCACCTTCACACGTGCCATTCCCCACCCACCTTCACACGTGCCATTCCCCACCCACCTTCACACGTGCCATTCCCCACCCACCTTCACACGTGCCATTCCCCACCCACCTTCACACGTGCCATTCCCCACCCACCTTCACACGTGCCATTCCCCACCCACCTTCACACGTGCCATTCCCCACCCACCTTCACACGTGCCATTCCCCACCCACCTTCACACGTGCCATTCCCCACCCACCTTCACACGTGCCATTCCCCACCCACCTTCACACGTGCCATTCCCCACCCACCTTCACACGTGCCATTCCCCACCCACCTTCACACGTGCCATTCCCCACCCACCTTCACACGTGCCATTCCCTCACCCACCTTCACACGTGCCATTCCCCACCCACCTTCACACGTGCCATTCCCCACCCACCTTCACACGTGCCATTCCCCACCCACCTTCACACGTGCCATTCCCCACCCACCTTCACACGTGCCATTCCCCACCCACCTTCACACGTGCCATTCCCCACCCACCTTCACACGTGCCATTCCCCACCCACCTTCACACGTGCCATTCCCCACCCACCTTCACACGTGCCATTCCCCACCCACCTTCACACGTGCCATTCCCCACCCACCTTCACACGTGCCATTCCCCACCCACCTTCACACGTGCCATTCCCCACCCACCTTCACACGTGCCATTCCCCACCCACCTTCACACGTGCCATTCCCCACCCACCTTCACACGTGCCATTCCCCACCCACCTTCACACGTGCCATTCCCCACCCACCTTCACACGTGCCATTCCCCACCCACCTTCACACGTGCCATTCCCCACCCACCTTCACACGTGCCATTCCCCACCCACCTTCACACGTGCCATTCCCCACCCACCTTCACACGTGCCATTCCCCACCCACCTTCACACGTGCCATTCCCCACCCACCTTCACACGTGCCATTCCCCACCCACCTTCACACGTGCCATTCCCCACCCACCTTCACACGTGCCATTCCCCACCCACCTTCACACGTGCCATTCCCCACCCACCTTCACACGTGCCATTCCCCACCCACCTTCACACGTGCCATTCCCCACCCACCTTCACACGTGCCATTCCCCACCCACCTTCACACGTGCCATTCCCCACCCACCTTCACACGTGCCATTCCCCACCCACCTTCACACGTGCCATTCCCCACCCACCTTCACACGTGCCATTCCCCACCCACCTTCACACGTGCCATTCCCCACCCACCTTCACACGTGCCATTCCCCACCCACCTTCACACGTGCCATTCCCCACCCACCTTCACACGTGCCATTCCCCACCCACCTTCACACGTGCCATTCCCCACCCACCTTCACACGTGCCATTCCCCACCCACCTTCACACGTGCCATTCCCCACCCACCTTCACACGTGCCATTCCCCACCCACCTTCACACGTGCCATTCCCCACCCACCTTTCTCCTCCGCATCCAGCATAGTGAGGTCCGCGTCGTGTGCACCTGAAACCCCCCTCCCTCTCGCCCCTCCCCACCTCCTCACCATCACCTTTCCCTGCACCGCACCTCGCTGACGGAGAAGCGCGCCCGCCACAGCCCACACGCCCCATGCTTGCCCTCCCACCCCACCCGCAGTGGCTGGTTGCAAACCACCTCCCCCTCCCCCTCCCCCTCCCCCTCCCCCTCCCCCTCCCCCTCCCCCACCTCCCCAGCACACCTCTCACCTCGCTGACAAAGAAGGGCGCTCGCCACGGCCCCGACGTGCCGTGCTTGGCCTCGGATCCCAGGCGCAGCGGCTGCTGCATGGCCTCCGTGGCCGTCGCGATGTCCAGGAATCCAGCTTCAACCATCCGCCTCAGTGCGCGCGCCTGCGGCTTGCGGCCCCTGCAGACGCGGAGAGAGGGAGTGGTGGGAGGGATAGGAGAAACGGGGAAGTGTGTTACTGATGCCTTCCGAATGCTGTGCTTGGCATCGCGCAAGGGCAGGCCGTGATTCAGGGGAACGAAACCTACAAAGGGGCAGGTCATAACTGGAGCGGTTGTCATGCAGGCGAGCAACAACAGGTGCTTGCGGGTAGGTCGTACCTGTGAGGGCAGGCGACACCTGGTGCAGGTGGTACCTGGAGGGGTCGCGGTAGGGCGAGAGGAGCTCGGGCGCGGGGATGATACCAGCCAGCATGGCGCACTCGCCCAGCGTGAGCAGCGACGGGTGCTTTCCAAAGTAGAGCGCCGATGCCGCCTCCAGCCCCGTCACGCCGTGGCCCCAGTAGATCTACAGGCGACAGACAACGGATAGACAGCAGGGAGCAGAGCAACAGAGAGACAGAGAAGCAGAGAGCCACAGTGAGTCTCCAGCCCCGTCACACTGTGACAAGAGTAAGGCAGCAGAGCAATAGCCAGGGAGAAGGGCAGAGGAGCAGTGAGCGTCCAGGCCCGTCACCTCGTGGCCCCAGACAGCAGGCAGCAGGTTTCACGCGTCAGGTCCCAGACAGGAGGCAACCAGACAAACAGCAATTAGGCAAGGAGCCTCCAGACAGCACGCGGCCCCAGTCGACCTAAGTCATGGGGAAAATGAGAAACACGCAATTCAGATCCTTTGCTAATGGGAACGGGAAAGCACAAGCTGGAGTGTGAGCGAGACTTGGGGAGAGGGAATAGGGGAGGGAGAGGGAGGAGGGGAGAGAGGGGGAGTGGGAGGACGAGAGGAAGAAGAGGGAAATAGGGGGCGTGAAATAGCATGGCACCAGCGAGGCTGACCTTACCATCACCAGCACCATTCTGATCTCCATCAGCTTGTTTCTGAGGTGCTTAACATATGTTCCTACAACGAGGCTGACCTTATTGAGGTAGAGGTGCAGGATGTCCCACTTGGTCATGCGCCTCTCTATAATCACGGCCAGTATAATCTCCACCAGCTTGCGCGTCCACCGCCGCTCATTCGACAGAAACACGTTCTTCACCAGCTGAGAGGGGGGCGAGACGCGGGCGCGAGAAGGTTGCGGAAGGAAGAGGAGGGGGAGACGCGGCAGGGTGGGCGGGGGAGAAGCGCAGGAGAGTGAGCTCACAGCCGCTCGTTCAACCCACACACCTTCTTCACCAGCTCAAGGGGGAGGGGCGGCGGGGGGCGTGTGGCAGGGCGGGTGGGTGGGGGAACAAGGGCTGGAGGAGTTAGATTGTGCAGTCCTCGTTCGACAGAGGAGCAGAAGGGGGGCGAGGAGGTTGGGAAACGACGAGCGAAGGCCCACAGCAAGCAGCATTAGCTTGCAGGTTACCCGGGTGTGCAGGGGGGGAAACAAGCGTCTGCACGCCACTTTCACCCTTACACTTCACTGTCCACATTCCACGCTTCGCCTTGTTCAATTGTACCTTAAATGCTTAACTCTCTCTTTAGGAATTTCAGTGCCCGTCCGCCCCACCCGTCCGCCCTACCCGTCGGCCCTGCCCGTCCGCCCTACCCGTCGGCCCTGCCCGTCCGCCCTCCCCGCACACCACCCCTCACCTGCTGCGTGATCGTACTCCCGCCTCCCGTCCGCGCCAATGACATAATGGCACGTGTCAGACCCTTGGGATCGAACCCCTGGTGTTCGAAGAACCGTCGGTCCTCCGTCGCAATAACCGCCTGCCACATCACCGCCGGCACCTCCGTCGGCTTTAACGGCGCCTGCCCCTTGCTCGCGTCCTTCCGCCGCCCGCCGAACCCGCCGGGAACGACGGTGGCGATTAATTCGCCGTGGCAGTCGTAGATGGCGGTGGCTCGGCGCGCTTCGACGGCCGTCTTGGGGTCGAAGTGAGGCTGCTCCGCAAACAGCTTCTTCCAGCGCGACAGGAAGTCCGGGGGGAGCGCGGACAGCAGCATGCGGAGAAACGCCGCCGCTCCGCTGAACGCCAACGCGAGCGCAACAGACTGAATTGACACGCGCAAGAACTTATTGTCCCTTGCTCCGCCTCCCCCGCCGCTTTCTGCGCCGCCAGATGCGGCTCTAGCGGAATCGGCAATCGCTAAAGGTGCTTGTGGCGGGCGGCATGGCGTAGCTGTAGGTGCTGCTACAGTCGCCTGGGGCGGTAGGACGTGGAATTCGGATGTAGCTGGATCCTGGACCAGCATAAGTGGGCCATACTTAGGCTGCCTGTGGCCGTTCGTCGGTTCTGATTGGAGGAGAGCTAATTGAGCTAGCACGGCTGACATCTTAATGGCGGACGGTCGAGATTTGGAGCGATGTGACTCGTGTGAGGGTGACTCAAACGAGGGCTGGGTGTGTTGCTGTAGGGAACGGAGAATTTGCGGCAGGTGTAAGGAGCGCAGCAGCGCGGCTTCCACGTGGCGAGCTGACGACACGCGATCGATACTCGCCTCATGGCTTCTGGGTGGCTCTTTGGCATGACCGGCGCACCAACCAGGTGCTGCCACCTGGCTAATCGCAGTTGCGGATTGCATCGTGCCTGCCTAACGTCGTAAACTTAAATTTGCCCGAATCCTATCCCCTCACCTAGCTACCTATCCCAGCCAAACCACGGCTTGGAACTGCACCTTCGTTCCGTTACCGGGACCCACGGACAAGCATTTGGACCAGAAAACTGCGTCACGCACTAGAAGGTCCTGATTCTCGTCACGCCGCGCGGCCTCTATGCTGCACATTCTAAAGGCTAATGTGTTCTGAAAGCTAATGCGTAGAACAGAACTCGTCCCTATGGAAAGTCGCAGAGGAAAAGATGCCAGAAAACCTGCCCAGAATCTGGAAAAGCGTGTCAGAATCTGGAATCGTATTCGCGCAGTCGAACCATTCTCGAGAAAGCAGGGAGAAGGGGGGAACTGGGGGGGCCAGACAAAAAGGATGCCGAGAAGACTCCCGAACCTCGCGGGCACAGGGAATTGCTTTGAAGAAGCTGTGGGTTTGTCGCACGAAGCTAGCACACTGGTTTGGGAAAGAGCTTTGGCGCGAAACGAGTGTGAGGTAGGCGCGAACAAGGCTGGTCAGAAAGCATGTTATACCCGATACGTACCAAATTACAAATCCAATATATACCGGTACATGTTTTCAACTGTTTTCACTACCTTGTGCCCAGGTGCTATCCGAGTAACACCACTACGCCCCACCCTTCAGAACTAGACCCAGGTACATGGTTAGCATACCTTTTGTTTGAACTGTTAGTAACTAGATACGAACGTGGGCTTCAGAGAAGGGCATAATCAGTGCTGACTTGACAATTAAAAAGCTGCAGTTTAGTCCAAATGCTACATTATATCTTACATTACATCTTAACAAAAGCACCTGATGGGATCTAATGGGATCTGTCTAAACTTAGCCATAGCACCTGATGGGATCTGTGCATCCCTTGGCCGCTGATTGCCCCGAACCAAACCTCCCACCCTTGGCAAGATACTGTTGATGGTAGCTCTCAGCAGGATACCACTTCTTTGCAGGCATAATCTCTGTCACAATCTTCTTGCCAATCTGAGCCTGCCTCGCCTCCAGCGACTTTTTAGCAATTTCCTCTTGCTCAGGGGAGAAGACGTAAATTCCTGAACGATACTGTGTGCCGGTGTCACCACCCTGGCGGTTGAGCGTGGTGGGGTTGTGCCTGTTCCAGAACACGTCAAGCAGACCCTCGTAGGAGACCTCCTTGGGGTCATACACCACTCTCACCGCCTCCACGTGGCCTGTGCGCCCAGAGCACACCTGGGGACAGATGGAAGGAGATAATTCAGTTTAGTTGTAAGGTCACTAGGACCCCACATAAATTGTTTTGTTTCTGTTCATGTGGTCACTAGGATTCCACACTCATGCTTCCTACCTGCCATCAGGTTCTCTAGGTATTTTAAAAACAAATGCAAATGCTCGCTTACCTGCTCATAGGTAGGCTGGTCATTCAAGCCTTGCGTGTATCCCACCTCCGTCCTGCACGCACAAAGACGAAACATGGCTCAAAAATGATTGGAGTCATCAGAGCGAAAACGACCAAGCACATCCCCCGCATCGTATCACACCAGCATCGAACTTCATCACATCGCAATGACCCACTGAAACCAACCACTCAGTGTTTTTTAAAATAAAACAACGCCCTGCAAACGCAAGCATGCACAGCATCCAGCGATACCAATCAACCACTTACTTGGCAACACCCGGGACCCGCTGGAAGGCGAGCTCGACGCCCCAGAAGCAGCCAGCGCCGAACTCGGCGAACTGCAGCCCCGCGCCGGGGTTGTCCGTATCCGGCTCCTGCGCCACTCCTGCCGCCGCCATCGGCGCTGCTGGCTTGCCCCACCCGGCGAAGGAAAAGAGCGATTCCGTGGTGACCGGCTGAGGGAGGCGAGGGGAGAGACGCAGGAATTCAATTAGGGCTGGGGTTAATCGAATTTTCACATATTTTATTGAAATAACTCACTATTCAAACTTTGGATAATCTCACACACGGGGGTCACAAGGAAATTCACCTCCTGCAGAATCAGCTCAGAGCGTGCGATCGGTAACGTTGCGGCGAGTGAGAGGAGGATAGGGAGTGCGAGACGAACCCTAGAAGACTTCACGGACGCGACTGGCACGACAGTGGCTGCGAGCAGGCCTTCATGCCCGCCAAGGAAATTCGCCGAGCCGAGGCGACGGGTAGCGACGCTACGGGCGTTGGTGGCAAGAGAGGTGGCGAAGGACGCGCAGGTTTCGACCGAGGCGACAGGAAGCGTCAACATGGCGGCCGTAAGTTGGGATAGCTGCGCGAAGCTGAACGTGTGAAAGCGAATTTGCTGAGGGTCAGGTGACAGGAAGGGAGGGGTGGGGGAGGAATTTGATGCTTGCGGGAATGGGCAGTGCCTTGGAGTGTGGGGTGAGGTGGAAGGACGGTGCTGCGTGAGCTGCCGTGGCAGTGCATGGAAGCACGGGAGGGACACGCTGGAGAAACTGATGATGGAGATTGCCATGGTGGTGACGCAGATACTCTTGTGGCCTTCCACGTCGTCCACCACCTCCACAAGCAACCAGATTCTTCTCTGTTGCTATACTCGATTTACAATGATCCAATGTTCACTTAAGATGCTTTAAATTATATGGTGAAACTCTATGCACCCGCTGCACCCCAAATACTTGCATTCTCTTTCAGCCTCCAGCCTGACGCCTGCCCAGTAAGCGCGGGAGTGGACAACTCATTACACGTGTCAGGGGTTTACTTTCTGACAGCTTGGACAGATCTGCGTCCGCTGGCCGTTCCTATTTGTCACACTCCAAGATGGTCCTCCCCAGATGCAGTTTGAAGCCCATCAACTCATCTCATCCATCCGAACCGACCAGCTTCCAAACCTAGCGTTGCATGGTATGAATTTGCGGATCTGCTGCACTGTGCGGCCGCCGAAACTCTCATGTACAGAACAGGATGTGATACTGTACTGCTCACGACATCCATGACCCATCATACCTTTCCCGCCATTTTCACACTCAGCAGGCTCGTCATTTCAAAAATGTGCAGGTTGCTGTGGTGCCGAACCACCCGACACAATACTTGCGATCAATGCGATCACATGTGATGGCTGTTATGCGGCCCACGCGACTCATGCGACATACACTGAGTCGAATCGTCGCACAACCACCACATACCAACCATCCATTTCCTATCATAAGAGCCAACCACGACCGTGAGTGGCGCCATTTCATTGCTATATATGCAGCTGCCTAACACGCTCCTAATCATCATAGAAAGTTTAGGCACTGATCTGTAGGTTGTCGGCTAACTGCTTCTCTGACAAATCCTATCCCTACCAGTCTTTGCTTTGCGTTTGCTGCTTGTATTGTTTTGCTTTTCAGCAGATTTGCGTGACACGTATCTAGCATTTGTAACAACATGTCGACTTCGTACCAAATATCGTCGCCGAGGCATGACGCCGCGCCGATCACGCTCCGCGCGTGCAGAAGGAGCGAGGGCGCCGCGGAGCCCGCGATCGACGTCTGCGTGCGGTACCCGCACGAGCAAGCTCGGTCGAGCTTCGTGATTGGTCGGAGCGGCGAGATCACGGTGGTGTGTCGCGTGAAGCAGGTGCGATGGAAACCGGTCCTCGTGTTCCAATGGCCGCCCAAATCCTCGAGCCTCGAGCTGCTCGTCGAGCCGGCGGTCAGCGCGACTAGTAGAATAGCTAGTAGACTTAGGAACCTTTCGATTGGAAACCAGACAAGCTTCGAGAGTGTAGAGACGCGACTTAGGGAACACCGGCTGGTCGCAGGAGCGGCGAGCTTCGTGCATGGACGACTGACGGAACTCGAAAGGCAGACGAAGCTCGCGTCGTCGTTAAAGGTGAGTAACCAGTGACGAATCAGTCTATACTGGTTCAGATCCCACGTCTGATGTAACACTGAATCCCAGGTTGTGATAACACCCGCTCTGGTCCGTCTCGCATTCAACCTCATTCCCATTCCCCTTGACGACCTTGTCTCTTTATTTTCTCGCAGGACCCGCAGGCGGCATTATCCGCTGCGGCGACGCAGCTTCTAACGAGAGCGCAAGGCGAACCTCTACGCCAGCGTAAGTTACCATTTTATTCTCCGAATCTTGAACCCTCTCCCTTCGTAACACTCCTCCTCTGCCACGTGGCACTCTTATCGCCAGTTCGTCCCGCACTCACGCGCGATTTCCCGCTTCTCTGTGACTTTCAGTGGCAGCGGCGCACGGGCGATTAAGTCGAGGGGTGGCGACCCTGACGAGTCGCATCGTGTCGCACGCGCTGGGGCTGGAGAGGGACGTCAGCAAGGAGCAATTCGCGGCGCTGCTGCCACCTGTAAGCCGCGCTGCTGTCACCCTAACCCGATCCTTGTTGCCCGAGCGCGAGTATTCACCCGAACCTGATCCCGGGCTGTCACTGTTTCCAAACCCTATCATTCTCCCTTACGAAACGTTCGTCCTTCATTTTCGACTGCATTGCACCCCATTCGCGTCTAAGATCCCTGGCGTGCCCATGTTCTCTGTCTCGCCCCTGGTCCCTGCCTTTCCCCCTGGGCCCTAATCCATGTCCAGTCCGTTTACGTGGACGGTCATATCCTCGCCGCGCCGCAACGCGCGGCGGCCGCTGCGTCGGCGGCGCTGAACACCCTGGCGACCGCGGCTATCGACCCCGCGTCGCTGCGGCTCCGCCACAGAGGCGACCCGCTCGCGTCCGCTGCCGCCGCCGCCTCCGCGTCCGAGTTCCCCGCCGTACCCGGCGGGATCTTCGCGCAGCGGAGCCGGATCGCGGCGACGGTGGGGCCGTTCGGGCTCCCCGTCACCGGCGGATGGCTGTCGTCGCGCTACGGGTGGCGCGAGGCGCGCAAGAAATTCCACAAGGGGATTGATATAGCCGTTGAGGAGAATACGCCGGTGGTTGCGGCGCAGGCGGGGCGAATCTCGTTCGCGGGATGGCGGAAGGGGTACGGATACGTGGTGGTGGTCGATCACGGGAAGGGGTACTCGTCGCTATACGCGCACTGTAACCGGTTCGTGGCGCGGAAAGGGGAGGCGGTGGGGAAGGGGCAGGCGATCGCGCTGTCGGGAAACACGGGGCACTCGACGGGACCGCACCTGCACTTCGAGATTCACCGGCACGGGTCGCCTGTCGACCCGCTGCTGCTGCTGCCCGCGGAAGCCGCGCGCACGGAGAGATAGGTGCGGCGGGGTGCAGTAGGGTGGAGTGGGTTGGACGGAGCGAGGTGACGTTGAGGAGGGGGGAGAAGAAGCAGGATGATGACAGACAAGCATGGGGGGCGGTTGGTGTAGGGTGGACAGCTGAGGAGGGGAGAGGGGGTGGAAGTGGATGAGAGGAGGGGGGAGGAGGGGAGTGGGGGCTTGAATGGGGAACAGATGGATGAGGAGATGGATGGGCATGGTTAGAAGCTGACCCGTAACAGATGCATAGGAGCCATGGCACGGCAGCATGATTGGTGTAGTGTAGTGTGGTGTTCAGCGCTGTCATGTGGGGTGGATGACTAGGAGGTGGCTGATTTCCAATTTTGCCTGTTGAGCTGGCAGGCTCGGCAGGCTCGGCAGGCCCGGTTCGACAAGAGTGCTGGTGCCCTGCGCTTGCCTCTGATAGGATTCTGTTGCCTTGTCTCCTCTTTGTATATTGATGTCATTATTATTGAATCAAAGTGGAAGTGCAAGCAGCGTGAGTGAGCCATGATGGTGTGGTTGAATCAGTCTCTGGGAGCAGGTGGAGGAGGTGTTGTGCTGCACTGTGCGATGAGGAATGTTTCACGGTACTGGAACCGGTATGTATGCAACCCAGTATGACTTGGCATATGGGATGATAGAAGGCAGCATCGCTAGCTACCGGAGGCACGGTGCGTGATTCACTGCAGACCGCAGTAAAGGCAGTGCAACAGCCCCCCCCTGCCTCCACCTGAGCATGTGTGTTACAGCCCTGCAATGACTCGTACAACCGTATACCATGTGTGGTGGTGGTGCACGTCTTTACTGCTCTGTTCAATGCACTTCACATGGGTGCTGCAGAATGAGCCAGTTGTCTGAGTAGAGGGAAGCAAGAGTACAGCTAAGGAGGGACTTGCAAGAGTGTGGGCAGGCATAGAAAGGCACAAGGGGCCCTCCGAGGAGCGCAGGCAAAGGTCAAAGAGGGGCTATTGGGGGCAGTGCAGTCATACCTCTATCTCCAAGGCACTCTGTTGATCAAATGCGAAGCATACACAACGAGACTAGCAATGATAGGAAGTTAGGGCGTATTCCTGACTTCGTGTCATCCGGTCTTTGTGTCATCCGAAATTGTGGGATCCAATCAGAAAATTCGCAGTTCGAGCTTTGGGCTTTCCGATAGGATCCCACAATTTCGGATGACACAAAGACTGGATGACACGAAGCTAGGAATAATTAGCATAATTAAAGGCTGCATAAGGCAGAGTACTACCGACAACCAACCTACTATGTGAAATACTGTCTTGCAGGCTGACACACCTTTCTTACTTTCTTCAACTCCGCGGCTTGCTCTTTCGGAGTAGCTTTTAGAGGGGCTATTCTTGGCATGATCTGGAACATCAGTGGCCAATACTTTCCTGTTACTGCAAATGCCAAAAAAAACGCAAAACAGGGAGGATGTCAATGAAACAGGAGCAGCTCAAGCAAGAGTGAAGGGGAGGGCGGGAGAAGAGTTGGGAGAGGAGGGGGAAAGAGAAAGGAAGTTGAGATGCGACAGCCGAGCAAACTGTGTAGACAGTAGAGGAATGCAATGCATACACCAAAATGAACTTCTTACCGAATAGACGGTTGTGCTTGACGTCCCATGCGATCCCGTTCAACACGTCAAATTCCTGACAGAAGCAACGAAGCAGTCAGACAGGTGCATCATCCATCAGAATTCCACCAATGTGCCTTGCCCCATACCATACAAGCCACGCCATATGCACTTCATTTGATTTTCGAGTCGACTCAAAAGTCCGCCGTATGCACTTCACCTGGTCTGCACTTGCCTTTGCCATCCTAGGTGACAACCCTGGCAAAGCAAACCCACTAATGCTTGTTCCATGTGCATCAACGAACATGCTAAGGACGTGGAAAACTGTGAAACCTGGCCATCTAAGCGGAGGCCATTCTTACAGACCACTCACACGTGCGTTGAGTTCGTTTGATCTTGCTTGCGCTAGACGCCTGCAGGGATGAGGCGGGGGGGGGGAGGAAGCACATGGGCAGTGTGTGACGCCTGGAACCAGTGCGCACTGTGCAATGCTACCATGAGTAGCACGAGGCGAGTGGTGGGCGCAGTGCAGCCTCAACAACAGCGACTCACTGCAGAGAGGAGAGGTCCAGCCACGCAAGCACTTTGACGGTGTCGGGGTGGATGGCGGTGAGGCAGGTGGAGAGGCCCACGTGGAAAAGGGACACGCTTTGTTGACAGGCTACCTAACGGAAAACCGACTCACTGCAGGGAAGAGAGGTCCAGCCATGCGAGCACTCGGCCGGTGTCAGGGTGGATGGCGGCGAGGCAGGTGGAGAGCCACACGTTGGCCCACACGAGCCCCCCCACCACCTCCAGCTCGTTCAGATTCGGGATGCTCCTCTTGCCATCCTTCACTGTCACCCGTGCTTTGGCTGGAAGGGTAAAGGGGAACGGGAGAAGGGAAGGGGAAGGGGGAAGGGGAAGGGGGCACTGGTTGGAATCCAGCTCGGGTTTGGATGTGCCTTCCCCCTCCCTTTCACTGTCACTTGCGCCAGGACTGGAATGCGGAGACCGCAAGAAAGGAGATGGTGGGGGAGTCAGCGGGGAAGTGGGGGTTGGGGGTGGGGGAGGGAGTGAGCGAGAGCAAGCTCTGAAGGGCTATGAGTGGAGGTGGACGAGGGTGGAGGAGCCATCAGTGCCAACCATGACCAACTCGTTGAGCACTGCCAGCCACCACTCGTCCGAGTTCCGAGGCGCATCACAACCCGCCTCATCTAACCTTTCAAGGATGAGGAGTCGAGGTGGAAGAGCGTGGATGAGCCGTCTGTGCCGACCATGATTGACTCGTTGAGCACAGATAGGCCCCACCCGTCCGCCATGCCGTGCTGGAAGCTGCCTGGAAGCAGCGAGAAGTGAACAATGGAGGAGGGATGTCGGGGAATGCGAAAGAACCAACCTGACGGATAGCATGGCATATCATGGCATATCATGGCGTGATGAATCAGGGCACGGTTGAATAGCATGGGCTGGCTCGCTTAGGATGGCTTGAGCGCATGGGATGGCTGTTGTGGTAAGAAAGCATGCGAGAGCAACCCACTCTTCATACTCATCACCCCTTAACACCCCACTCTCCCCCCCTTTCCACAGCTGCGTCCTCCCTCTCCCCCTCCCTCCCTTATCCCCCCCTCCCCCACCATCATACTCACCCCGTGGTTGTAGTGTGTCTCGGTCGTACACCAGGCCTTTCCACACCCGCCATGCCAGCTGGTACAGCCTGTGCGGTTCAGAGGGGCACAGTGAGGTGTTAGGAAGAATCACAGAGTTTGACGGGGTAAAGAGCGGTACAGGGGGGTCTTAAAGGCTTCTCTCTGTCGCACCCCAGGCGTGACCTCACACGCCAAACCAGCTGGTACATCTCGGTTCTTACGTACTTTGCCCGTTACTATACACTGTAATTATTAAGATGCATTAACAACTACTGTTCTGCTGCACTTTGTGCGTCACTGTTCTTTGTGCCTGCTGTTATGCATTATACATGCACTGTAGCTGTTATAGCGGACTGTGTATTCTATAACGCACTGTACCTGCCATTTCTGCAATGTACCTGTTGTCATGCAGTGCAAGGCCCTCGCCAAAAACGTCATCACTCTGAGGCACGCTGTTGAGCACCTGGGGAGGATGCGAGAGCGAGCGGGAGAAGGGACAGGCAGAGCAGTGGAAAGAATGTGGGAGCTGTTAGGTCAGGTGGCCGTTGCTGCAGGACCATACCATACCGCCCTTCACCAAGCTTAATACACGCAAACTGAGCTGGACCCTACATGAGGGCAACACGATGGCACAACGTGGAACATCTGTGTTGCAGCATCTGTGTGCCACAGATGGTAGCGTAGAGAGCATGCCGCAACCTCACCATGCCATGCCTTGCTATGCCATGCCACACCATGCCACGCCATGCCATGCCATGCCACGCCATGCTATGCCATGCCACGCCATACCATGCCATGCCATGCTGTGCCACACCACACCACACCATCCACGCCACGCCACGCCATTCCATGCCATGCCATGCCATGCCATTCTATGTCATGCCCGTGCCATGCCACGCCATGCCATGCCATGCCATGCCATGCAGCATACCTCACCAGAGGCCACATCCACCTCCCTCACTGTCGACTGCACCCGGGAAGAAAGAGGGGGTGCATGGCAAAGGAGGATAGGGGCAAGGGGAGAAGGGGAACAGGAACACTGGGGAATGGGGACAAAGGGGGACAGGGGCAAGGGGGACCGAGACAAGAGGGGACAGTCGTGAAGGATCGATTGAAACACAAGCTGACGCTGGAGGGACGGATCTGTCAAGACTCAAAGACCACGGGAACACAGAGGGACAGTGATTCTGCAACTGCAAGCGCCTAGACAGATGTAATGTGAATCCCCCTATCTCCAAACCAGCCACACAGTCAAGTTCCCTTTCGCCCTTGGGCGCCCTATCCATTCATACATGCGCGCCCCACTCACACATGCACATCCTCCCACTCACCCGCCCATACTCCCCCGTGCTCTCATAAAACACCCCCTCGCCGCTCCCCCTCCCCCCGCTCGCTTCATGATCCATGTATAGCAGGCCCTGCGGATAGCGATGGGAAAGAGGGAGAAGCGGAGAGAGGCGAGACCCTGACTGGAGAGAGAGGGGAGAAAGGAGGAAGGGAACCCAGACCATCCGATAGCAGATAGCCAGGAGCATTCGATTGGGCTGCAGCGGAAACGAGCCAACGAGGCGGAAACGAACATGCCTGGGTGAAGGCTCTGTTGTCGTGCGGGTATGTCTTGACCAGGTCAAAACCGAGGGAGGGAAGACTAGAGGAGGAGATGGACATGCTGGTTGGATGAGGTGAGGTGAGGTGGTGTCTTTTTCAGAGTTCACCGTTTTCCGGTTGTAATCTCTTTGATGTTTCCATCCTTTACTTTGACCCAGCATGTACCTTGAAGTTTGGACAAGTAACTGCATTCCTCTAAATATTTGCGCCTGATTAGTTTAAATACTGAGTTTCACTATAACACTTAGTTCATAGGACAATGTGCTTAGCATGTAACAAGCTGTGGAAATGACCAACTTCTAGCATATAACCAACAATATTACACAACTCGTTTCTTTTACTCGATTTGACAACGAGCTCATGTCGGGAACAGCCATCGGTGATGGCGTACAGCATGCAGATAGCTCGAGTTTCACGCCCTGATCTCGTGCCCAAACCAAACCGCAACTCGGCCTCCACGCCCTACATCTCTCGGACAGTCCCCGACCTGATAATGACAGCCTGCATGCATCTCGTACCAGACCCGCTCTTCGCTCCCTCCGCAGTCTCCAGAATCCAGATTCTGATCTTTATTTGCAGCTTGGTCTTGAATTCGCGTTCACCTCCTTGTTCTCTGCACGAAGTGCTCCTCCTGTCTGCAGCTTTCTCGTAAATCAGCGTTCCACCTCCTTGATCTCTGCACGCAGCGCTTCTCCAGTCTTGTTCGAATCAGCAGCAATAATTCGTCGACGATGGATAGCGCCATGTGGCCGATTCTGATTCTTCTTGCTCCGCCGTTGGCGATGTTCGCCGGTGTTTTCTCCTTATACCAGTTCTCGCAGCTATATCTCCTGTTTGTCCGGATTGGTCTCCGTCCAAACGAAGGCGCATGGCGTTATGTCAGGCCGTATCACAGAAACATGGTCAGTACCGCTAATATTTCTGTCAGTTGTGTTTGTATGTTAATATATTGTGTGTTTGAGCCAAATCTCCTTATTCCCCCTCCGGCTGTCTTTACACAGGTGAAAGTGCTCAACCAGACCCTGGGTGACGCTGACAAGTTCTTGTCCAAGATACAACCAACTCATGTCATCCTGTGCGCCATGCTGATTGTTTTACTGGTCCAGCTAGAGCGACTGATCAGTCAAGCAAGCGCTAACTCTCGCGCACGGCGCTAGCTTGTCTAGATATTAAGGCTTAGTTTTCACCCCGGTTGCTGTCGAGGATTGACAGCTTGAGAGCATCAAATCTCCTTATTCCCCCTCCGGCTGTCTTTACACAGGTGAAAGTGCTCAACCAGGCCCTGGGTGACGCTGACAAGTTCTTGTCCAAGATACAACCAACTCATGTCATCCTGTGCGCCATGCTGATTGTTTTACTGGTCCAGCTAGAGCGACTGATCAGTCAAGCAAGCGCTAACTCTCGCGCATGGCGCTAGCTTGTCTAGGTATTAAGGCTTAGTTTTCACCCCGGTTGCTGTCGAGGATTGACAGCTTGAGAGCATCAATTAAATTTGTCTGAAGGTAATCTATCCAGGTGGAAACCTGCATAGATGAGCAGTTTAGTTGACAATTGTAACAATGATGCTGGCAAACGTATAGACCAGAAGTACCACAGCTGTTTAGCATATTACATGCCTTCAAAAAAACGAGTAGTTTATAGCGGGAAAGGATAAACTCGACGCCCTCCCCATCGTAATTTCACACCGATTTCCAACGAGGCGCGGCTGGATACTCAGCTCGGCATTGCCCTCACCAGACACCCCACTTCCCCCGCCAACCTCTCAGCTGTCGCCCCGCCACGCCAGCCATACAGGTCTGCGCTGCGCAGTGCCCGCTGCGCACCCTCCCCCGACATCACTTTCCCCTCGCCTTGCCTTTCCCTTCAACTTCCGCCTGTCCTTGGAGCGCGGAAGCACCGATAACATCCGGTGGCTCGGCGCGCATGCTGTATCCCCGGCAATTGGCGCAACCCGACGGTCCAGACACACCACACCGCAGTCTCCAGGGACTTCAAACAGTGTCCAGAAATCAGCTGGTGAGATGAGAAGACAACGCATGCTGTGTTCGGTCCTAAACTTTAGACGCCCTGGCTCTAGAAGTGTGTATGACTCGCAACAATGCGCGCCTCTTTTACAAATCGAGTGCTAAGTTAGTGCGTTTCTTGAAACCTATCCATGGCGGAAGCGACTGTGGTGAGGTGGCATCGCGACAACCAGTCGACTAGCTCCGCACAGTCGCCGTCAGGCACGCCGCGTGACCATAACTCGGCCGTCTTATCGCCAGCATCAGTCGGCCAGGCGTCACGTCTCTCACACCTGGGAAGGGAGAACCAGGACCGGCAGCATCAACACGCACGCATGTCTGCTAGATTTAGGTAGGAGTGTACCGTCATTGCTTTGCAGTGGTTACTTGCACGCACTCTGTACGTAGTACACTCGTTATGCAAGGACTGAAAGTTCTCGTTCGAGTTAATCATTTCAATACGTTATCCGTCTACAATTCCAAGTCTCGCCGGCGCTTTCCTTCTCCCACGCACCCTCGTCTGTTTCCCGCTGTCCCGTTCCGCCATTCCCGTTTTCCGCCAGGCATCCCCCTGGCGCAGCGGAGAGGCCGCGCGAAGCCGCAGAAACAGCCGCGGAACGAAACGACGGTGTAGGCAAATCCAGAAGGGAACGATCCGAAGGTGTGGGCCAATCCAGAAGGGACCTCGCCGGAAGTTCTGCGAATGCCACGTCTGCTAGCACTCCAAACCGTCACCATGGCCGAGGGAAGCTGGCCGTCGCGTTTCGGGAGGACGAGAACGAGGACGACGATGACGGGGAGTATTTAGACTGCGATGACGATCACGAGGCCATGTTCACCCCGCGGGAGAGCCTCGCGACAACGCCGCGAGACGCGCGCGACGGCGGACAAACTCCGCGAGGGCGGGATGATGGCGGGACGGAGGAGGATACAGATGATGAGAAGGAGGAGACGGATACAGATGATGATGATGATGATGATGATGATGATGATGATGATGATGATGATGATGATGATGATGATGATGATGATGATGATGATGATGATGATGATGATGATGATGATGATGATGATGATGATGATGATGATGATGATGATGATGATGATGATGATGATGATGATGGGGAGGATGGCGACTCGGAAGATGGTGCAGAAGACGCGATTCGAGACGACAGCGATGTGAATCTGGCGGCCATGCGGAGCCTCAAGGCGTCGCGCAGCCGCAGGGGCATGGTGTCGTTCGCGGACAGGGGGAGCGGGAGCGAGGGGGACGGGGGGGGACGGGGAGGGGGATGAGGATGGGTACAACGAGGAGGTGGAGCAGCGGGAGAAGCTCGACCAGGAGGTTATTCAGGGTGCGTGTAGCGGTCAGGTGATTCTTGAGTCTGCTCGTAACTTGATCAGGAGGCAATTCGGGGTGTGCAGCGGTCATGTGCGCGTTGCGTCGACTCCAAGCTTGATCAGGAAGTTACTCAGGGTGCGTGCAGCTGGCAGGTGCCTTCGAGACCTATTCCGTACCCATTCTTGACCAGGTAAATCTACATGCCTCCACCTGACCGTGCTGTCCCCTCTCTCAACCCCTCCCCTCTCCCCCTTTAGCCATGTACGAACGAGTGAAGCACATAGGAGAATCAACCGACAACTTGTTCAAGAACCACCTGTTCTTCCTCTGCTACACGTGCCTCTACCTCACCGTCCTCCTTTTCTCTCTCCCCCTCCCTGTTCTCTCCACCCCCATCCCACCCCAACCCCTCCACAGCCATGTACGAGCGGGTGAAGCACATGGGGGAGCTGACGGACAACTTCAAGAATCTATTCTTCTTCCTCTGCTACACCTGCCTCTATCTCACCGTGCTCTACCTGCAAGCCGACGCCTCCATCTGCTACCAAGTCACCACCGCCCACAACGTGCTGCTGCCGCCCGTGCGTGTGTGTGTGTGTGGTGTGTGGGTGGGGGGGGGGGAAGGGTAAGGCGAGTGGTGTGCATGTGCACATGTCGCCTCCATCTGCTACCAAGTCACCACCGCCCACAACGTGCTGCTGCCGCCCGTGCGTGTGTGTTGGAGAGAGAGAGGGGAAGGCGGGTGGTGTGGATGTGTGCATGTGGTGTGCACATGTTGCCTCCACCTGCTACCAAGTCACCACCGCACACAACGTGCTGCTGCCGCCAGTGCGTGGGGTTGTGGGTGTGTGTAGAAGGGATGAGTGTTGCACGCACACACGGGAATGGGTGTGTGCGTATGTGTGCAGCATCTGTGCGCATGTGCATGCGAACCCAAATCAGGCGTCCAACCCTCCCTGTCTCTTCCTCCCCTTCTTCCCCCCTTCCCCCCCACCCCCCACACCACCCTTCATTCTAATGGCCAACTCACTCTCAGGACTACACGGCAGCAGCATCCATGACCATGAACAGTCCAGACGACTTCTACTCGTGGATCAACGACAGCATCATACAGGTGTGTGAGTGAGTGTCCGATCTGCGATCGACATGAAATGAGACAGATTCTGAGGCGCCTCAGAACAGCTCAGGCGATTTTTAAACACATCAGTCAACAACAGCATCTTACAGGACTGTGTCTATCCAATTGTCGATATGACCCAACATGATTTCAGAGACTTGGTATATTCTATGAAACAGCATATTCTTGTAACTGTGGACCATTCTCTCTCCCTTCCCCCTCAACCCCCCCCTCTCCCAGGTGGTGTGGAAGGACCCTCCCTGCGGCAACGGCATCTGCGAGCGCCCCTTGGAGTTTGAAGCCTTCGGTCGTTTTGGCTGCTCGGCGGACTGTGGGGACCTGGCAGCCGTGACCAGCGTGACAGTGCACCTCACCACCGACTTCCATTCTGCCATTGATGCTGCTGCCTCCTCCTGGAACCTCTGCCGCGATGCTCCCTCGCCTCTATGCTGGTATGCCCTTCCGGCCTCCCCTCTCCGCGCTCCCTTCTCTGCTCGCACTTCTCTCGGCCCTTGCCTCTCTGCCAGTGCTCCTCTGCCACTGATGCCGCTGCCTCCACCAAAAACCTCTGCCGCGACGCTCCCGCCCCTCTCTGCTCGTAAGTACTCCCCTCTGCCTCTCCGTCTCCGCCCTCCCCTCTCCACCCTCACCACCCTGCAGGTATTTGTCCCCTCTCTGCTCTGCGCTTCTACCCAGCTCTCCTCCCTCCCCACTTCTGCTGGTATTCCCTCACTCTCTTCTCTCTACGTTCTGCTCGTACCACCGCCCGCTCTCCCCAACCCATCTTTCGTTTATCACCCCTCGCACGCCTCCCCTCTCTCCCAGGTACGCAGAGGATCAGCAGTTCACAGAGCTGGCATCGGACATGCAAGTTCACGATCGCTTCTTCAAGACATGTTGCAACTTCTCCCTCTGTTCGCGGCACCACTTTTCACCCCTTTTCACACCTTTTCACCCCGTTTCACCCTTTGTTACTCACCAGGTACGCAGAGGACCAGCAGTTCACAGAGCTAGCATCGGACACGCAAGTCACACTCGCACTGCCAGACGGCTCATGGTCTCTCGTGCTCAATGCGCCGGGGGGAGGCGTTGCCGGCACCCTCCGACTCACTGGCAGCAGAAATGCCGCTTTTGCTGCTGCTGCAGTGGCTGCTGCTGGTATTGGCGGTGGCAGCAGCGGCAGCGGAAACAGCAGCAGCAACAGCGGCAGCGGTGACAGTATTGGCGGTATTGGGAAGGTGCTGGTGACGTGGGGAGGGTGCCAAACGTCAGACCTCACTCCCTTGTCCGAATGCCGATCGGTGAGTGAGTGAGTGTGGGACAGTGTGAGATAGTGTGATGCCAGTGGAAGTGAGTGTGAGTGAGAGAATGTGTGAGAGATGCCCCTTGATTTATGCCCGTTCTCACACACCCTTCCTACACACCCCTCTCTTTGCGCCTCTCCCTTTGCCCACCTGCCTGCAGGCCTGCTCGCGCTTTGCGAGCTGTCTGGCCAACTACTGTGGTGCCGGAGGGTACTCCCCTGCAGCTGTCTCCTCGCTCTTTGTCCCCAAGTTCTCGCCCCCTCCTCTCCTACCTACCCGCAGGCCCGCCCCCGCTTTACAGGCCGCCTGGTCGGCTACTGTAGGGCCGGAGGGTACTCCCCTGCAGCCCCTTCCTCCCACTTTGTCCCCAAGTTCTCCCCCCCTTCTCGCTTCCTCCTCTCCTACCTGCCTGCAGGCCTGCTCGCGCTTCGCAGGCTGTCTGGCCAACTACTGTGGGGCGGGAGGGTACTCCCCTGCAGCCCTCTCCTCGCTCTTTGTCACCTGCGCCTCTGCCTGCAACGACAACTCCTCCCTGCCCTTCCTGCCCTTTAGTGACTTCTCTTGCGCCGAGGTAAGTCAGTGAGTTTCGAGTCGACTCATGGGTTAAAATGCATAAGTCACCTCGCTCACAGGTCTCCTTGGTCCCCTCTATGGCACATGCACCTCGGCCTGTTCCTCCCTGCAGTTCCTGGCTTTCTCATCAGTTTCTTGTGCGGACGTGCGATGTAGAATGTAATGTACTGCTGCGAGGGAACTTTATCGCTCGTCCCTCGCATTAACTCGATCCCTCACTCGCTCACTCTATTACAACAGCACACCCACTCTCTCTCGTTTCATGTCCGTTCCCATCCCACTGCCACCATCCCATTGAGCCCTCCTTGCCCATGTTGCCACGCCCCCTCAAATCCGCCCTGTGCCTCATTGGCATGCCTCTGCCCCTGCCTCCATGCCCCTCCATGCCCCTCTATGCCCCTCTATGCCCCTCTATGCCCCTCTATGCCCCTCTATGCCCCTCTATGCCCCTCTATGCCCCTCTATGCCCCTCTATGCCCCTCTATGCCCCTCTATGCCCCTCTATGCCCCTCTATGCCCCTCCATGCCCCTCTATGCCCCTCCATGCCCCTCTATGCCCCTCCATGCCCCTCTATGCCCCTCTATGCCCCTCTATGCCCCTCTATGCCCCTCTATGCCCCTCTACTCCTCTCGCCAAACAGATCATCAACGCCACGGCAGACAGCCTTGCAGGCTTCCAGTGCTCCTGTGAGCCTCCATGCTCTCTTGCTTGCTCTCTCATCCTCTCTCTCCACCGTTCTTGTGCTCTCTCTCACTTGCTCTCTCGCTTTTTTCACTTCCTTTCTTGCTTGTGTGAGTTTGCCCCAAGAGAGAAAAAGAAAAAGAAAGATGAGAAAAAACGGCTGAATGTGCATGAGGAATATGCACTCTTTCGCAACTTCTAGCTGTCACTCCTCTCCACTTGTCTTCGCTCGTCTCCTTTCCTCTCCTCTCCTCTCCCCTCCTCTCCCCTCCTGTCCTCCTCCCTTCTCCCTTCTCCCCTCTCCTCATCGCCCCTTCTATCCTCTGCAATCGTCTCCCCTCTCCCTTCTCCTCGCCTCTCCTCCCCTATTGTCTCCTCTCCTCATCACTCTCCTGCTCTCCTCTACTTTCCCCTTTCTCTCTCCTTGTCGTCTTTCCTCATCGTGCCCCGCGGCGCTCTTTCAGATCCGTCCAACTCAACGCTCACCACAGGGGTAGGCGAATACCCTACATACAGGTTCCCCGTTCCATTTATCCTCGCGCTTATCCATAACCCTTCTCGCCTGCTCCTCCTGTCATCTCTGCTTTGCCTCTTTCGTCTTGAGTTGTGTTGTGTTCCATCCATATTGCCCCCCCTGCCCTTTTCTCAGCTGCTGTCACAACCATGCCTCTCTTTTCTCCTCTGCTTTTCTCACACCTTCCTTAGGTTCCTTTCTCAACCTTTCTCACCCCTTTCCTCGCCCATTCCTACCCATTCTCACACCTTCCCCTTCTTCAGAGGAAGGCTCGGAACCTCTGGGAGCAGGCAGCACAGGCTGTCAGCCGAACCTCTTCGTGGCACCAGGCTCGGCAGCAGGCTCGGCTCCAGGGCCGGAAACGTCTGGCAGAGGACACTGCTACTGCTGCTGTCGCCTCTTCGCTTGCTGCTTTGCCTGGTGGGTAAGAATGCATGAGAGTCGGCCCTTTTTTTAGGTGCCTTGGAGATTTTGTACTTTGAAGCACTTAAGAAGTGCGCTAGTGTCAATTGTTTTTTCCCATCACACCACCACTCCCTGCCCATTCTACAGGAGCACACTTAAGACTGCACCTCCTAACCACCCTTCCCCTCACCCCATCCCCCACGCTCCCCCCCTCCAGGCAACGCCACAAGCATCTGGACCCACCTCGGCTCCACCAACGCTCAGCGAATCACGAGCCTCCACGTGGCAGTCGCCCGAGCCCTGTACACAGCTGTCAAGGACGACTGCCTAGTCGGCTCCCCCCTCTTCTCCCCCCGGGCCAACCCCTCCCCTCCCTCCTCTCCCTCCTCTCCCACCTCTCCCTCCTCTCCCTCCTCTTCTTCCTCTCCCCCGTCTCCTTCCTCTCGCTCCTCTCGTGTCTCCTCTCGTCGCTCCACCCGCCCCTCCTCCCCCGCTATCCTCCCGCCTGTCATCCTCTCCCCGTCCTCTCGGTCCCGACTTGCTGCTTTCCTCTGCGTGCTGTTTGCCGGGGAGGAAGCTGCTCAGAAAGTGCCCGAGTGCAAGTACACGTCATTATGGGACGGGCGGCAGCTGGTGTCTGCTACTGAGCTGGCGGCCGACGTGCCGTGGACTGTTGCGCTGTGAGTTGCCTGATTCCAGGGCTAACCGCACGTCGCAATACAATGTTGCAACGTGAAAAAGTCACATGCTGTTTGCACCACCTTCATCTATCCACCTTTCTCTCCCCTCACTCCTTTTCTTACGCCTACACTACACATGTTGTTTGCTGTTCCCTTGCTTTTTTCTTCTGCGTCCCTCCATGTCTCATTCTTCAACACACACTCCTGCCCCTGTGCATACCCACTGCAGCAATCAGACGTACCACTTGTCTCGGGACCAGGCGGCGCGTTTCGTCCTTCTCCTCACCGCAGCGCTCAAGTCCGTCGTCCTGTTGCCGGACGATGACGTGGCAGATGCCGCCCGGCTGCTGCATGCACTCGACCCTGTGGTCGTGGACCCCTCCCTGCCTTCCTGTGGCACCACTGGTGAGTGTGGGGATGGGTTAAGGGCGGGTGGGGATGGGGACAGGTGAGGATGGGTGAGGCGTCTCTGCAACTCCTGCTTCTCCCCTCTCCGCTTCCTCTTCTGCTGCATGCACTCGACCCTGTGGTCGTAAACCCCTCCCTGCCTTCCTGCGGCACCACCGGTGCGTGTGGGATAAGAGTTGATAAAGGACGGGGACGGTAAGTCGTGTCTTTGCATGCTGCACGCGCTCAACCTGTTGTCGTGGACCCCTCCCACAGGTCCCACGGTGATGTGGGGGGCGAGCAGGCAGCCCAGCACGGTGGTGTTGCCAGTGCCATGCCATGTGTCTCATGGCATGGCATGTCATGTCTCTCCCTTGTGTGTTTTGCCCTCTGTGCCATGCCATGCCCCACCACCAGGCACAGGCCCCACGGTGATGTGGGGGGCGAGCAGGCAACCCAGCACAGTGATGCTTACTCCCTTGTATGCCATGCCATGTGTCTCATCTCTTGTCTCTCCCTGGTGTGTTCTGCCATGCCATGCCATGCCATGCCATGCCATGCCATGCCCCACCACCACCAGCCACAGGCCCCATGGTGATGTGGGGGGCGAGCAGGCAGCCCAGCACGGTGGTGTTGCCATGTGTCTCATGTCATGTCATGTCGCTCACTGGTGTGTTATGTCATGTGTACCCTGGCATGCCGTGCCATCTCTTGCCCCACCACCAGGCACGGGTCGCACGGTGATGTGGGGGGCGAGCAGGCAGCCCAGCACGGTGGTGTTGCCATGTGTCTCATCTCATGTCATGTCATGTCTCTCCCTTGTGTGTGTTGCTATGTTCGCCATGTCGTCCCATGCCATGGGGCACCAGGCACAGGCCCCACGGTGATGTGGGGGGCGAGCAGGCAGCCCAGCACGGTGGTGCCGGTGGGGGAGCGAGTCACGTGGGTGTGGGCGGACGGCCAGCCACATGCCATCAACGGTGAGTGCACCTGCATTTGCAATGCTCAATCTCATATCCGTGCTGTGCTGTGTGCCATGCAATGCCATGCTGTGGGTCTGGGTGTGGGGGGACCGACCGCCCGGGTACGGGCACAAGCTCTGAATCTCACAGCCATTATGTGTGGGCCATGCAACGCCTGGTGGGGGAGCGCTGTATCCCTCCTCGTCTCTCTCTGTGGATCCCTGCATTGCACCTTCTCCCCTCTCCTCTCCCATCGCCTTTCTTTCTTGGATTTTTACTCATCCTTGCCATACCCTTTTCCTCAAACCTTTTTTAGTCTCTCTTCCCAACTGCACCTCTTTTCTTCCATCTGCCCTCTCAGTGCAGGATTTGGGGCAGCAGCCACCCCTTATCTGCAGAACCATATCTAATGGCCAATCTCCCCTTCCCCCATCCCCCACTTTCAGTGGCGGGATTCGGAGACGCAGCAGCCACGCCTTTCTATGGCATGGGCAGTGGGCGGTTGGTGGTGAGTGCTGACGTGGCATGCAGCGCGGAGAACGTGGGGACCACAGCGACGCTCATCAACGGCTCACACGCGTCCACCGCTGATCCTGCGCCATGTGTCCTCAGTGAGATGGGGGACCTGTGTATTCGTTTTCCCATGCTCCCGTGCTCCGGTGGCCCCTCGCATTCCTCAACACTTGAACACACACATTCAACCCCCTTGTTCACTCACTCAAGGCTCCATCCATCGTCCCGCCTCCCTGAACTCACACATTTCAACTCCTTCACCCGTCTCCTTCCTCACCCTCTCCTTCCGCCCTCACCCCCACACTGTTCTCCGTCCTATCATCGCAGGTCCCACCAGCACGGCTGCCTCGTCCCCCCCCACCCCGTTCTCCTACACCACGGTCTTCCCTGTTCCCGGGACCTTCGTCTATGAGTGTTCACGTGTGGGAGAGCCCACGCGAGGCTTTGTCACTGTCCTCCCTCTCTTCTCCTCCTCCTCTTCTTCCTCATCCCCCTCCTCCTCTCGTTCCCGTGCTACCATTGGTCAATCCGGCAAGCCAATAGAATGCGCGCCAGGCTGCCTGCTCTCCTCACTAGCAGACGGAAGATGCAACCCACCTTGCAACGTCGACGCGTGTGCTTTTGACGGCGGAGACTGCTCATGCGCGCTGCCGGCCACGTCCGTTCCCGAGCCTGCATCCGTAGCTTCAGGCTCGGTCCCAGGCTCGGGGCTAGGTCCGGTGGGATTCGTGGCCCGGCCGCAGTACTGCCCCTGTCCTCCGGGACAGGTTCGGTCGGACGAAGGAGGTGAGTGATTCGGCGGCTGGTGGTGATGGGTGGTGGGATGGGATGGGTGGTGGGTGCGGATGGGCAGTGGGAGGGGATGGGTGGTGGGGAAAGATGGGAAGATGGTCAGAACTGAAAGTTACTGAGGCGCCTCAGGAATAGGGAGCAGCCAGTGACTTGGTCATCTCACAGTTTCCGTCCCAACACCCACTTTCCAATCCCCGCTTTCCGCCACCAACTTTCCGCCACCAACTTTCCGCCACCAACTTTCCGCGATCAACTTTCCGCCACCAACTTTCCGCCACCAACTTTCCGCCACCAACTTTCCGCCACCAACTTTCCGCCACCAACTTTCCGCCACCAACTTTCCGCCACCAACTTTCCGCCACCAACCTTTGCACCCTTTTTCCGCACCAGGCTCATTCCTCGCCTTCCTTCCATCCTTCCACTCCCCCCCCTCTTCCTCCGCTTCCCTCCATTGCATGGCCCCCCTCCACCCAGCATGCTGCATGACGTCAGCCATAGGGGATGGCCTCTCCTTTCCCTTCACCCTCGCCATGTTCTCCAATGCCACGTCAGCTGCCACGTCGACTGGAAATGCCACGTCAGCAGCTGCGCCTGGTGCCGCGGCTGCGGGAAATGCGTCGTCAGCGAATGGCACGGAGGAGGTGGCACTGTCTCGCTTCGTAGCGGAACAGAACAGGTGGGAGGGGGAGGGGGGAAAGGGGGAAAGAAAGGGAGAAAAGATGAGGGAGGGGTTTGCAGCGTAACAGGTAGGTGGAGTGGCGGGGAAGGGAGGGGAAATGGGGGAGGAGGGTGCACAACAGATGGTGTGGGAGGGAAGGGGAGAGGCGGCACAATGGAGCGGGTGGGAAGGGTGGGGAGGGGGGCACAACAGAGCAGGTGGAGAGGGTTGGAGGGGAGGGGAAGGTGGGGAGGTGGGGCAACCGAGGGGGGTGGAGGGGTGTGGCAGCTGAGCAGGGGGGCGAAGCAGCTCCCCGCTGAGCAGGGGGGCAACAGGGAAGTGAGGTGTGGGTGCAACAGGGAAGAAGAGACAGGGAGTGCTTGGTTGGATCTAGAGGGTAGAATAGGTGGTGTTGTATTGATTTCTATCTATTAAGTGTCGCTCTTGTGTGTGTGTGCATGGCGCATGGTGCATGTTGCATGGCGCATGATGCATGGTGCCTGGCATGTGGTGCATGGCGCATGGCGCATGGAGCATGGCAGGGTGCTGATAGGACTCAAAATCGAGCAGACCCGGTGGGACGCCGTAACCTGCCAGCCATACAGGTGAGGTGGACAATTATCCAGGTCAGCATGTCAACCGTACAGGTCAGCATGTCAACCAGACAGGTCAGCATGTCAATCATACAGGTCAGCATGTCAACCATACAAGTCAGCTCATCTATTCTTAACAGCATCCTCCCCTCCCTCCTCCCTCCCCTTGCTTCCACTCCTCGCCATCCTTTATTCCGCTCTCCTCACCTCACGTCCACGTATCCACTTTGAGACGTCTCAACTCTCCATCTGAGACTTGTCACTCCATCCTCTCTTTCCTCCCCACCACCCAGGTTCTCCTCCCTCTTCCAGCACTGCTTGAACGGCATATCCACCGCCCCCTTTGGCGTCAACCCGCACTTCCTGCCCTCCTCCTCGCTCTACCTCCCTGACGCCTACGTGGCGCTCAACGACTCGCTGGCCAGCGCTGACGTGGACACCATGCAGCCAATCGCGACGCGGCCTGACGGCGTGCCTTATGGCTTCCAAGTCGCCAAGGTGAGTGCCTCTTCTCGCCAGCCTCTTCTCGCCAGCTTGGCAAGAGTGTGTGTTTATGTGTGGTATCGGCTGATAGTTGATTTCAGATTAACCAATGTGGGCCAATATCAGCCCCTTCCTTCTTCCCTCCATTTTCGACCCTCCATCCCTGTGCCAGGCGAACGAGAAGGTATCCCTGGTGATATTCGACATCAATCTGGACAACGAGGCGGCCACTCCCAATGGTTAGGGCTCCCATCCCCCATCCCCCTTCCCCCCCCCCCCCCTCCCCCCCAACCCGACCCACTTCTGCCGGGCGAACGAGAAGGTGTTCGTTCGCGGTGATATTCGACATAAATCAGGACAACGAGGCGGCTACAAACACTCTAAGTTGAATTCAACCTCTCTTGTATCCCCCTTCCCCTTGCCCCCCACTTCTTTCCCGCCCACCAGGCGAAGGTGTGTGCTTGCGGTATGATGGCCATGCGCAGCTGTGATAGTCGTGTCCGTGCTCTCTCTCCTCCCCCCGTTCTTTCCCTCACTCCGCCACGCCACCCTGCTCCCTCTTCCAGTCCCTTTTCTCCTTCCCCTTGCGATTCTTTTGTTTCACTCATCTATTTCCTTCCCTGGCACAACAATTTGTGCAGCAGCTCATACAATTGTGTGTCTCTTGTCCACCCCCCTGTTGTACCACCACCCACCCACCCACCCACCCACCACAACAACAGGCGACTCCAGTTTGTTTGTGTACACCACCGTGCGACTCAACTTTGAGGTCAGTATTTGGATATACACTCAGTATGCAGCTACATCTCAGCTGCATCTATACTCACTATGCAGCTGCCCCACTCTTGTTCCATGCACAGCCCTTTGTTCACCTGCTTTGCACCACAGTTCCTCTCAACTTTGGGGCTAGTAACCCCAGCTTCGAGGGTGTGGTGGACTCGTTGCAGTCTGTAGTGCTCAACACAGAAAGCCATTTTCACCTCCCACATGGCTGTCGAATCGACACCCGGACTGGAAGTAATTACCTTCCCCCTCCCCACAGATCGGCGGCAAGAAAACAGTGACATACAACGTGGATCCAGTAGACGTGGAGCTCTACTGCTCCCTCCGCATGTGCCTGAGGGCCTGAGCTCTACTTCTGAGTTCACCTGAACATATAGGGGCCAAGATTGCCGTGACGCAAGATAGCAGTGACATACAGCGTGGACTCAGGGGACGTGGAGCTTTACCTCTGCTTCTCCAGCGCCGACTGGGTGCGCCTCACGGTGACGGTTTGCGCTGTGGAGGCGCCCTCCCCCTCCCCACAGATCGGGGCCAAGATCGCGGTGACGTACAACGTGGACCCAGTGGACGTGGGGCTCTACTCGTCCCTCCCCTTGTCTCCTGGGGTGACAGCTGAGCCAACCTGAAAGCATTCTCTCCCTGCCTGCCTGTATGCAGATTGGAGGCAAGATAGCGGTGACATACAACGTGGACCCAGTGGACGTGGGGCTCTACTCGTCCCTCCCCTTGTCTCCTGGGGTGACAGCTGAGCCAACCTGAAAGCATTCTCTCCCTGCCTGCCTGTATGCAGATTGGAGGCAAGATAGCGGTGACATACAACGTGGACCCAGTGGACGTGGGGCTCTACTCGTCCCTCCCCTTGTCTCCTGGGGTGACAGCTGAGCCAACCTGAAAGCATTCTCTCCCTGCCTGCCTGTATGCAGATTGGCGGCAAGATAGCGGTGACATACAATGTCGATCCGGTCGACGTGGAGCTCTACTCGTCCAGCGCCGACTGGGTGCGGCTGACGGTGACGGTGCTGTATGTGTGCGCCGTGGTGTGGAACCTCATAGAGGAGCTCGTGGAGGCGTTTCAGTGCTGGCTGGAAACGGGCAGGGTGAGTGAGCTACTTCTCTTTGTGTTTTGGTCAGTCAAGCCTGGGCCACTCTGTTGGTTTAGGATGGGCTGGAAGGAATGGGAGCTGATGGTGACGGTGACGGTGCTGTATGTGTGCTCTGTGGTGTGGAACCTCAGAGAAGCTCGTCGAGGCGTTTCAGTGCTGGCTGGAAACGGGCAGGGTGAGTCAGTGAGTCTGAGTTTGCGTGTTGGATTTTCTGTGCTTCTCTGCGTTCCAGTGCTGGAAGGAAACGGGCAAAGAGATCTGAGCTGCGTTTCAGTAAGCTGAGTAATTTTGTCGGCTTTTCCTCGCTTGCATTCCATCCTGCATTGCACTCCCGTGTGCTAGTTTCAAATGCCGTTCCTTCTCCCGTACCAACCTTGCTTGCTTTCCCTTCCCTGTTTTCCTCGTCCCTTACCTTCGCATCCCCTCAGATCACATCGTACTTCCGATTCCCGAATGCTGTGGAACTGGCTGGATGTGCTCTCCCTCACGATTGAATGCTCTTCCTCCCCTCCACCTCCCTTCCCTTTCCTTTACCTCCCTTCCTTCCCCTCCACCTCCCTTCCCTCCCCTCCACCTCCCTTCCCTCCCCTTCACCTCCCTTCCCTCCCCTTCACCTCCCTTCCCTCCCCTCCACCTCCCTTCCCTCCCCTTCACCTCCCTTCCCCCCTGCATCCCCTCAGATCACATCGTACTTCAAGACGCTGTGGAACTGGCTGGACGTGCTCTCCCTCACCATCCAATTCATCGGCATCATCATGTGGTGAGTCAAGTGCTGAGCAAGTGCTGAGCAAGTGGTGACTAGAGTGGTGAGTAGAGTGGTGAGTAAGTGGTGAGCCCCCACCATCCACTTGATTTCATACACATATTTCATTCCATAGGCATCATCACGCAGTGAGTATAAGCCCCCCCTTTTTGCTGCTGCAGCTGCTGCCCTGTTGAATCCCCCCTCTCACTCATCCCCCACCTCGTCTCCCCCCGTTCCTCCTCGCGGGTTCATCATATCGGTACAGCTGGCCGGTGGCTTCCAGGTGGTTTGAGAGATCTCATCTCATCCCCCTCCTCTCAACCCCCACCTCGTCTCCACCCCTTCTCCCCACTCACAGGTTCATCATATCGGTACAACTGGCGGGTGGCTTCCAGGTGCAGCCACGATACGACATCTATGTCACAGGGGACTCGCCCTTTGTCTGGCGGGTAAGTCTTTCTGTTATGCGAGAGCCAGCTGCAGTACCCCCAGTGGGCTACGAGCAGGCGCCGTGTACGACTCGGTGCGGAACCTTGTCTCGCTGCACATCCCTTCCCCCTCCCTCCTTCCCCACCCCTCTGCTCTTTCGGTTCCAACAGTTGCAGTACCCCCTGGTGGGCTACGAGCAGGCGCAGGCAGTGTATGACTCGGTGTGACTTTTGAGTTGACTCAAAAGTCGACTCGGTGTGCAACCTTATGGCAATGCCAGTCAACACATAGCACCCCTCACACAACTCTTCTCTCTCCTCCCTCTCCCACCCCCCCCCGCACCTCCCCCATTCTCCCCTCCCCCCAACAGCTGCAGTACCCCCCGGTGGGCTACGAGCAGGCGCAGGCCGTGTATGACTCGGTGCGCAACCTTGTGCAGTGGCGCTCCATCCTCGTGTCGCTGCAGGGCATCAAGTGAGTGTTGCTGCAGGAGAAGTGAGTGAGAAGCGGAGCGATGGTGGTGTCAAGGGCAGCTAGAAATGCAGCCCTTTCTTGCATCCCTTGCCTGTCTCTGGATGCCTTGTTTTCTCTCTGACACACCCTGCCGTCCTCCGTTATTTTTTTTTATTCTCAAAAACAGATTCAGTGTTTCTCTTCCTTCCTGTTCCATCTGCTCAAGATGATGGAGTTCCAGCCATGCATCGCCATCGTCTGACCTCCTGCTGTGCTTTCTTCTGTCCCTTACTCCCATGCAACCCCTGTTGCCCACACACCCTGCCATCCTCCAGCGTCTTCCTCTTTCTCCTGCGTCTGCTCAAGCTCATGGACTTCCAGCCGCGCATTGCCATCCTCTCACCTCCTAATGTCCCTTGCCATCTTCCCTTCCCAGCGTCCTTCTCTTCCTCATCCGCCTCCTCGAGCTGATGGACTTCCAGCCGCACATTGCCATCTTCACTCACCCTTCCCTCCCTCATGCTCTCCCATTTTCCCACCCATTCATCCCCACGCCCCCTCCCTCCCCAGCGTCTTCCTCTTCCTGCTGCGTCTGCTCAAGCTGATGGACTTCCAGCCGCGCATCGCCATTCTCACGCGCACAATGGCAGCAGCCTTCCCCGCCCTCGTGCATTTCTTCCTGCTCTGGGCCATCATGTTCATCGGCTTTTCCCTTTATGCCTATGTGGTGTTTGGGCGCACGTTGGAGCAGGTAAGGTGCTGTGTTGGGCAGAGAGTGGTGCTGGCCGGTACCATTCGGTTGGCAGGTGCATGTGCAGGGCAGCAGGTGGGTGGGTAACCTTCCCCGCCCTCGTGCACTTCTTCCTGCTCTGGGCCATCATGTTCATCGGCTTCTCACTCTACGCCTACGTGGTCTTCGGCCGAACGCTAGAGCAGGTACGGTGCTGTGCTGGGCGTAGAAAGGTGCTAGCCGGTACAGTCGTGTTGGCAGGTGCCATGCAGCAGGTGAGTGGGGTGCCTTCCTCGTCCTGGTGCATTATTTCTTCCTGCTCTGGCTCTCGCTCATCGTGCTCATCAGCTTCTCGCTCTATGCCTGTGTGGTCTTCGGTCGAACGCTCGAACAGGGTCAAAGGCTTAGGGTTTAAGGTTTATGGATTATGGTTTAGGGTTTGGCAGTGGCCATGCTGATGCACAGTGGCCAGCACTGGATAGTACTCATTCGTCCTTCCGTCCTTCGCCTTCCGTGTGCATTCTTCCCCGTGCGCCCCACTCCCCTTCCAACGTCCCCTTTTTCCCTGCTTACATTTCAGCACGGTGGCCATGTCCATGGTGTCCTGCTTCCTCATTCTCATAAACGACAACAGCACCGGATATTACTTCATTCAGCTCGAGGGGTGGGAGGAACCTCATTGCCTCCACTCCCTCTTCCACCCCACCCCCCCACCCCCCCACCCCCCTCATCCCCCAACAACAGTTCAGCACGGTGGCCATGTCCATGGTGTCCTGCTTGCTCATTCTCATCAACGACAGCAGCACGGGATACTACTTCATCCCTCCCCCTCTTATGTCTAATAACCACACCTTTCTTCTCCCCCATTCACCCTCCTACAACTCAACAGTTCAGCACGGTGGCAATGTCAATGGTATCCTGCTTCCTCATCCTAATCAACGACAACAGCACCGGCTACTACTTCATTCAGCTGGAGGGGTGGAACCTCACAGCAGCAATCATCTTCTGGGTCGCCTACATCAGCGTGATGGTGTTTGTCATGCTCCACGTGCTCATTCGCTATCGTGGTCGACGCGTTCTTAGAAGTCAGGGTACGTATTTGAGGGACATGGAGCGGTAGGGTAGGTTGCATGCCTGGCACATCACTCACTTACAACAGTCATCAGTTTCTGGATCGCCTACATCAGTGTGATGGTGCTTGTGATGCTCGCCGACATGTGGTATGTTATGCGCACCGTGGTGCTGCGCGTCAACCTCTCTCCCCTTCCTTTCTCCCCCTCTTTCCCAATAACTTCCCAGAAATCCACGGAGGAGTCACCAGCCTTCCCGGTGGACATGTGGTATGTGCTGCGCAACGTGGTGCGGCGGCTCTCAACGGACTATTGGAAGCCGGGACGGCTGCAGCGCCACCTGCTCATGCTGGGCGCAGAGGACGTTGATGTTACGGTGAGAGCGGGATAAACTCCTCTTTCTTTGGTGGGGCTTTAAGGCGTCGCAACAGGTGTCCGAGTGGACTCACAAGGAAGGAACACACTCGCTGCTGCGCCTCTCAACGGACTACTGGAATCCGGGACGGCTGCAGCGCCACCTGCTCATGCTGGGCGCAGAGGACGTTGACGTTACGGTAAGAGCAGGGTGAACTCGTCTGTCTTTCTTTGTGGGGCTTTAAGACGCCTCAACAGGTGTCTGAGTGGACTCACAAGGCTGCAGCGCCACCTGCTCATGCTGGGGGCAGAGGACGTTGACGTCACGGTGAGAGGGGGATAAACTCGCCTTTCTTTGGTGGACTCACACCGCACACACGTGCTGTGCTGCTGCGTCTCTCAATGCACTATTGGAAGCCGGGAAGGCTGCAGCGCCACCTGCTCATGCTGGGGGCAGAGGACGGCTACGTAGCGGTGAGATTAGGATAGCCTGTGGTGTGGTGCGGTAGTGTGCGGTGATGTTTGCAATGGGGACAGGACGGTCTCTGGTGTGAGTGCGCTCCCAAGGCAGGCATATGCTTGCGATGGATGGGTGCTCTGGATATTTCGGTCATGGCCAAGTCAGTCGCAGCTCTCAAAGGCGGCTTCAAGCGATTCAATCTCTCAATGGCCGCTTTAATCGAGTCAACTTCTAGCAGCTTTTCATCATGTCCCTCCTTCCCTCCCTTCCCCTCCGCCCCTCCCTCCCTCTCTCCTCCTCCTCAGCTCGAGGATTAGGTGGTGACCAAATCAGTCGCAGCTCTCAAAGAGGGCTCTGATCGAGTCAACCGCTGCTCCCATTTCATATCTTCTCTCTTCTCCTCCCTTCCCCTCGCACCCTCTCTCCTCCCTGGCAGCTGGAGGATTCAGTGGTGGCCAAGTCAGTGGCGGCGCTCAAAGAGGGCTGGAATCGAGTCAACCGCTGCTGCCTTTCAGCCTTTCCTTCCTTCCCTCCCTCTCTCCTTCCGTTTCTCCTCCCTGTCTCTCACTCTCTCCTCCCGGCCTCCCCCCACAGCTGGAGGATTCGGTGGTGGCCAAGTCAGTGGCGGCGCTCAAAGAGGGCTGGAATCGAGTCAGCCGCTGCTGCAGAGGCCTGGGGCGAAGCAAGCCACGGCCGCGCAGGGTGTTGCGGGTGGGCAAGCGGTGCTTGAATGCCGACGCGCTGCTGGGGGTGCTGGAGCGCTGCGCTGCCAACCGACCCCCTGGCAGTGACTCCGTGCGCGGAGAAGGCTTCAGCTTCAAGCGACAGGTGGGCTGAAAGGCTGCTCTCATTCCCTGCCACTGTCAGTTTGCTTGAATGGTGACGCCCTGCTGGGGGTGCTGGAGCGCTGTGCTGCCAACAGGCCTTCTGGTAGTGACTCCGTGCGGGGCGGAGGCTTCAGCTTCAAGCGACAGGTGGGCTGAAAGGCTGCTCTCATTCCCTGCCACTGTCAGTTTGCTTGAATGGTGACGCCCTGCTGGGGGTGCTGGAGCGCTGTGCTTCCAACAGGCCTTCTGGTAGTGACTCCGTGCGGGGCGGAGGCTTCAGCTTCAAGCGACAGGTGGGCTGAAAGGCTGCTCTCATTCCCTGCCACTGTCAGTTTGCTTGAATGGTGACGCCCTGCTGGGGGTGCTGGAGCGCTGTGCTGCCAACAGGCCTTCTGGTAGTGACTCCGTGCGGGGCGGAGGCTTCAGCTTCAAGCGACAGGTGGGGTGTAAACAAATACCACTGTATTCGTATTAGTATTCGATATTCGACAAATATCAAATACAAATCAAATACAAATGCCCCTTACTATTCGAAAGTATTCGACGTTCAAGTATTCGAGTATTCGGTTTAGATAACCGGTTATTCGAATACATATTCGATTCGTTCTTAAGTTACTGAACCACTAAAAAAAGCCGCTATTATTCACGAAATCTTGAGTAAACAATACAGAACGGCCGTCAGAGCCATGCTAACTGAGCAAGGGGCCAATGAGTTAGAGTAAAAGGGTGTGAATGATACTTCAGTATGCATTTAAGCCCCACCGTGAATCATGAGATCCTTGTTTGAGCTACAATATGCTATTCGAAACCGTATTCGACACACCATGTATTCGAATCGTATTCGAATTCGTGGAGGGACAGGTATTCGAACAAATACAAATACAGCCAGGTATTCGACAATTATTCGTTTTAGATAACCGTATTCGAATCCGTATTCGTTTTTACACCGTGGGCTGCGTCCCTCCCACATGTGAGATGTTTTCTTGAACTCACTCATCCTGAAACAACAGGTGAGCTGGCTCGTTAAACTCACTTGGGTCGGAACAACTGGTGGGCTTGCTGATACGGTAATCGGCTCACGAATCATGACGTAACCGCATCCTCTTCCTCATCTATTTCCTCTCTGCCTCCCTCCTCCCTCTCCCCTTCAGACCGATCCCGACCCTACCATCGAGGTTCGGCCCATAGCTAACGTGATCCTGGCTCAGTTTGGGGAGGTGCTAGAGGGGATGTCAGCCCCGGTGGCACCTCTCAGGGAGCAGGAGCAGCAGCAGCAGCAGGAGGAGGAGGAGCACAGAAAGCTCAAAGACACACTCACTAGGGTTGCTAGAGACGCTGCAATGACAGCGGAGGGACTAGAAGTGCTGAAGGGAGAGGTGCAGCTGCAGAGGAGGGCAGTGAGGAGGCTGCAGAAGCAGGTGGTTCAGCAGGATATGAGAGCGATTGAGCAGGCGAGCGCGCTGCACCAGCAGCTGCTGCTGCAACAGGAACTCATTCTGCGCTTGTTGAATTCGCAGAGCGACTCCGACGCTGCTTGAGACACTGTGGTGGGTTACGGTAAGTCGATTTGACAGCTTGTGAAGCAGGTAGGGGGGGAGGGTGCCTCTTGATACCGTAGCTCCTTCAGCAGCAAGAGCTCAATGTGTGTCTTCTCAACTCCAAGAGCGAGTCAGATGCAGATCTATTCAGTTTTGTCTATGTTTATTAGTTATGTTGTGTTCAGAGAGAAGTAGCTCCTGTCCCTTGAATGCATAAAGCGGCTCTGTTGTTGTATAAGATTCGCTGGCAAAGGCCTCCTGTTGTGCTTGCCATTGTGATTTGATGTGATGTGAAAGTTTAGCCTAAGAAATCGGTGCCACGTTACCAGGACCCGTGCTCCTGCACTACAGCCAAAGAGGATGTCTATCAGGCTAATCTTACGGTACTGGTTGGTAGGCTGGCAAAGGTAAAGGTTATGGGGAAACCCCCTTGGTATTACCCCGGCTGTCGGTCGTAACCCGCCTACCCATTTGTTTACACGCCTCGCTGGGTAACGAGGTTGTTGTATCCACTCCCAGATGAGCACCTGTGTAACCCCCTTCTGGGGGGCTGGCTGAACACGCCGCAGGGGGGAATTGATCCCGGGACCTCATCCTTCGGAAGTGAACCAGCTAACTAGCTGGGCCACTTCAGGATCTGGTTGGTAGGCTGGCAGCGTACTCCACTTCGTTGGTAGGCCCCCAGAATGCAACTCCCAGACAGCACCTGTCCCGCGCTCTTGCTGATCCCAACAAAGGCCACCTGCTTCCACCACTCCCTCCCTGCCGGGTACCGTATTCTGTGCTACGGTCCTGCCGTTGCGTAAGCTAGTTTTGTTAGGTAGATTTTAGTCAAACATTAAGTACAAAACAAAGAGGGCGCATTCCTGCATTTGTGGAAACCCCTTCTGCCAGGGACTGACACAAAGTCAGGAATATGCCCAGAAAAGGCAAGCAAATACCTAAGAGGAAGTATGACAGTGAGGAGGAGCCTATGGTACCGTAACACCTAAGAGGAAGTATGGCAAAGAGTAACCTATGGACTCCTAAACCTCTGCTGCTGATGCCCCGTTCACAGCGAGATGCTGGGTGTACACTGCTCGTTGTACTTCTTAGCGGAAAACGGGTCCAGCTGCATCGTGCATTCCACATGCACCATAACGCGCGGCGACGAGATGCCCCAGTATTTCACGCGCGCTGCAGTGCCAACAACCACCCGCATTTCCGCGCGCCCATGCAGCAGCGGCGTCGTCAGCAGGCTCGCGGGACTCAGCGTCGCCAGGGGTGCGTCGACAATATCAAGGGGGACAGTCAACTCCGCGCTCCCACCCTTGCTCATTCCCAAAACACCTGGGACGGTCACTTTTGTAACATTCATGTCGAAGAATTTTACGTCGATGCTGATGTTTTCCGCTTCCACGTCCCAGTTGTTGGGGTTATACACGAGCGCGGTGACGTTTATTAACGCGGATAGGCCCAGGCGGAAATTTTCGAGGCCCAGGAACCCGCCGCCGGATTTCGTGATGCCGACGCGGATGATGTTGATTTGGTCGACCTTCACCTCCGGCTGTTGCTTCGAGACTGTCAGGTATGCGACGAGCCCTGCGACGCCTAATCCGACGATAACGACCGCGAGGACGATGAGCGACCAGCAAGCGATGCGGCAGCAGCAGGTCCGGCGGCGACGCCTTTGGCGATCCTTCTCGCCGTTGCGAAGCTTCTCTATTTCGTCTGCAGTGCTGGTTACTTCGTTAGGGTTGGCGATGTGCAAATCGGAAGGGTAGACCGCGGTGAACTCCCCTGGATTTTCCTCATCGGCGCTGTCACTTGCGGAAACTGCGTTCCTCGAAAGCGGAGGCGCGCAGCAAAAGAGGGGGAGCGAGTTTCTGGGTGGCGACGAGGGAGCGGGGAGCGTGGCGTCTGGAGCTGAGAAAGTTGCTGCTCCTGATTCGATGTCTTCGATCTTTGAGCACTCGTTCTTGAGAGCCATGCCTGTAATGTCTACGGTGAGCTGAGTTCGTCAGAGATGCAGTAGATTTGGGAACGGTTCAAGGTGCAGCGGATGGTGGAGTGGATGTCGTACGAAGTGGTTGGAGCGGCTTTGGGATGTGGAGTCGAGAGAGGTGTGTTGAAAAGTTGCTTTGAATTGGTCTGCTTGCAATACCTTTGCTCTCGCGCATTTATCGTGCAAATGGGGGCGACCAATGCCAAACCCTTGCTCTCGCACATTACTCGCGCCTCCACATTCCTCCGTGCACATTCCCTGAACCGAGGCGCGCCCAGGGTGATCGCGGTCCGCTGTGTGCTTGGAGAAGTTGCGGAACCGAAGCTTCATTTCCTTGGGTGACCGGGGATGCGGACAAATGAGCCAGACGAACCAGACAACACGGCTCGGTGGGTCTCCAGTCCCCCTGAGGACGCGGTAAAAGTGCTAGATCGGGGGGAGATCGATCCATTCACCGCACTGAAGACCCGCGTTTTGCATACGAATGATACACAACCGTTTATAACCGTGTTAGAAAACGAACCTGAGGCGATTAATTCTCCACTTTTACCGCGTCCTGAACCTCAACCAGTCTAGCCTACTCGATTGTTTTCATCGTTACGAACCAGACCGGTACGGTTATGAGGCAATGCGAAATAGCTAACAGCAGTAAAACATGAAAGATAAATAGCAAGCACATTTTGCTCTAGTTGTTGGAGCTTTTCAAGACTGGTTTACCTCACATTGTTGGCAGTCAATTTTGTATGTGGATATACGCAGTAAAACTGTGCTTCAAAATGTCTGCCCAACAACCAGAAACATTCTAGTGAATTTGTTCAATTTGACTTGATTGATGCATGACCCTTCAAAAACTGTCTTGCTCCCCACCCCCCAACCACACATCCCATCAATTTTTCCATATTTTTTTTGGCTCTAAAATTCTCAAGCCTTCGTCATTTGTGATGGTTAAGTGAATCATGCAAAGTCGTGGAAGTGGCATGGTATGTCCTTTGTCGCATGTGCTCGACCAAAGAGCATGGCGAACGACCACAATGATGCAAACAGTGCCTGCACAGGTAACAGCCAACATCAGATGTCAAGCAAACTTGAATGTCGTGAAATCAAGGAACGGGTGTAGTGTAGCGCATAAAAGGATTTTTGTGTCATGAAGGCCGGTGGGTGGTTGAATGAGAGGGGTCTTATATCTGTTGTTGCGGGTTGGGGTTGACTCTCCAAGGTAGCATGCCAGCTGTCTAAGAGCTGACCTAATAAACGAAGGCCAATGATCAGAATGCTAAGGAACATATCGAATTCAACAGAATTCTGATGCAAAGATGCTACAAACAATGGGTGCATGTTACACCACTGATGCCATTGACTTACATGGTGAATGCTGCTACACTCCCAACTGCCATATGCAAGTGGCAGTACCTCGCCCACACAGCAGCACCATGTGCTTCTTGCACTCTTCGGCATTCTCGGCCAGTACCTCCCTCTGCTTCCTCCTTTCTCCTGCCTCTCCTCTCACCTTGCTATCATGCCCCTCTCCTGTCCCTCCCCCTGTCCCCCTAACGTGTCACTCCTCCCTTTCCCCCTCCTGGTGCTTCTCCTACTCCTCCTCCCTTTCCTCCTGCAGCCTCGCCTCTTCTGTCTCCTGCTGCAGAAGCCGCACCTCCTCATCCACCAATCGCAGGCCAGTGCCGAGTGCTGACGTGGCATCCACCACGTCAGCTTGGGACATCCTAACGGCTCCCCCCACTGCTGCCAACTCCACTGTCAGCTTCCCCCTGTTCCCGCCTCTCCTCCCTGCCCAATAGGCCGTTTCCCTCCCCCCCCTGCTCCCTCCTCTCCTCCCTGCCCAAAACGCCAGTTCCCCTCCGTACCTCCCTCTTCCATTACTCTTCCCTTTTCGACTGCACTGACCAAACCGCAGCTTCCCTCTTTACCCGCTGAACTCCCTGAACGGCTACTTCTGTCTTTCTCTGCCCCCTTCTCTCCTCCCTCGGGCCTGGATGAAACGCCCCAGCGGCCGCCTCCCCTCCATCGACACCACATCGAGGAGCGCTGTTGCACGCCCGATCAGGGGGGAAGGACGGGAAGAGAAAGGGGAGGCTGCGGGAGTGGTGGCGGTATGGGTTGAGGTTGCGCGTGAAATTTCAGGGCATCTCTAGGTAGGCTCAAAAGCTTCGCTATGGATTGTAATCAAACACCAAGAAGTACAAAACAAAGGGGGCGCATTCCTGAATTTGTCTGAAGCCCTGTGCCAGGGACTGACACAAAGTCAGGAATATGCCCTGAAAAAGCAAGAAACCGCCTACTGAGGGAGTATGGCGACGCTACGGTATTCCTAAACCTACACTGCTAGTGCTCCTTTTACAGCGAGATGCTGGGTGTACACTGCTCGTTGTACTTCTTAGCGGAAAACGGGTCCAGCTGCATCGTGCATTCCACATGCACCATAACGCGCGGCGACGAGATGCCCCAGTATTTCACGCGCGCTGCAGTGCCAACCACCACCCGCATTTCCGCGCGCCCATGCAGCAGCGGCGTCGTCAGCAGGCTCGCGGGACTCAGCGTCGCCAGGGGCGCGTCGACAATATCAAGGGGGACAGTCAACTGCGCGCTCCCACCCTTGCTCATGCCCACAACGCCAGGGAGGGTCACATTCGCGACATGCATGTCGAAGAATTTTACGTCGATGCTGATGTCTTCCGCTTCCACGTCCCAATTGTTGGGGTTATACACGAGCGCGGTGACGTTTATTAACGCGGATAGGCCCAGGCGGAAGTTTTCGAGGCCCAGGAACCCGCCGCCGGATTTCGTGATGCCGACGCGGATGATGTTGATTTGCTCGACCTTCACCTCCGGTTGTTGCTTCGAGACTGTCAGGTATGCGACGAGCCCTGCGACGCCTAATCCAACGATAACGACGGTGAGGACGATGAGCGACCAGCATGCGACGCGGCAGCAGCAGGTCCGGCGAAGCCGCTTCTGACGATGCTTCTCGTCCTTGCGAAGCTTCTCTATTTCGTCAGCAGTGGTGGTTACTTCCTTAGGGTTGGCGATGTGCAAGTCGGGAGGGTAAACCGCGGTGAACTCTCCCGGGTTTTCCTCATCGACGCTGTCACTTGCGGAAACTGCGTTCCTCGCAAGAGGAGGCGCGCAGCAAAATAGGGGAAGCGACTTCTGAGAGGGCGACGAGGAAACGGAAAGCGATGCGTCTGGAGCTAAGAAAGCGGAGTTTCCTGATTCAATGTCCCCGTCAGATGGGAGCTGTTGCGTCGACTTCGAAATATGTGAATCGTTGACGAGAGCCATTGTCTGAAGTCCAGTGGGGTCGGGGATGGTTGACGACGTCGTCGTGAGTTGCGTGGCCGAGTTGGAAATTGGAGTTCCTTCGAATTGGTCTGTCTGCTGTGCCCTTGCTCTCGCGTATTTATCGTGCAAATGGGGGCGAGAATTGTCGAAGTTCCGTGGGCCCCCCACCTCAACCTTCCAGACCTTGAATCGAGTCGCGCCCAGGGTAATAGCGGTCCGCTGTTCGCGGTTTGGCGAAGGAAATGGCGGAACCGAAGCTTCTCTACTTGGTAATCGGGGATGCGGACAAATGAACAAGACGAACCAGCCAACACGGCTCGGTGAGCCCCCCTCCAGTAGCCTCCCTCACTCCTTCCAACCAGCCTAGCTATGCATTCAGGTTAGGAAGGACTCATTACAAATCAAACCGGGATTAGTCAAGAGGCGCTGGCTTGTCAACAAGCATGAAAAATGTTTACTTCTTATAATGAGGACGTGATACCACTCCGTCACTTATAGATTCGGTTACAGGTTCATCAAGCTGAGCCTCGCTAACAGGAGTCTCCCTAAACATTACCACGACACTAATCTCTATACCTCCGGGTACCGGCTCCTAAAGGGGAGCAAGTGACCTTTTTACCCCAAGTGACCTTTAAGGAGGCAAGCAGGCGGACTCCCCCCGTCGGCTACAGAACCCACCCACACTGCTCTATTGGCCAGGCTACAGGTGCCCAGATGCTGCCTGTCACGCTGATAGTCACCTTTAAGCCGCGCCGCATCTAATGCATATGTATGGACCATATAAACAGCCGCTGACCCATATAGTATCTGAGAACACAACACACATGTAAAACCACCTAAAACCTCCCCCCATCAACTCCCCAACCCCACCGGCCCACCTCCCAAAAGCTAATATCTATCTTCCGAGGATGGGATGTCAGGTAGCAACGAGATTGGTAGCTTTGAAACCTCATCCCCTCAGACGCCACCTCCATCAGTGCTGCACTTGCCCCAGTGCTGCTGCCTTGCTGCCATACAATCAACCCCCCCAAGTCCGCTTCTCTCCTCCCCCTCCCCTTCACAACCCCCCGCAGCTAATATCTATCCCGCGAGGATGGGATGTCACGTAGCAACGAGATCGGCAGCTTCGAAAACGCGCCCCCGCCGCCGCCCCTTTCAGTGTCGCTTTCACCTCTTGATGCCGGCTCAGGCACCGCCCTGCCGCCGCTGCTGCTGCGCCGGCTACCTGAGGAGGACCGCTCGCGCTCGCCCCCGCCGCTGCTGCTGCGACCAAATGCACTGCTGAAGCCACGTGTGAGGGGCGAGGTGCTCCTGGGGGATCTCTGACCGGCTGGTGGGAGGGAAGGGGGGCAAGGGAGAGGGAGGGGGGAGAGGAATGAGGGTGGAATGGGAGGAGACATGCAATGCTGAAGGCATGGGTGAGGGACGAGTTGCAGCCCTGCTGCTGCTGCTGCTGCTACTGCTGCGCCGGCTGCCTGATGAAGGCCTCTCACGCTCGCCCCCGCCGCTGCTGCTGCAGCCGAACGCACTGCTGAAGCCACGGGTGAGGGGGGAGGTGCTCCTGGGGGATCTCTGACCGCCTGCCTGGTGAGGGATGAGGGTTTGGGGCAATGGAAGGACGGTGAAGCTAGTTCAAGAGGCTCACAAGCCAAACACACTGCCAAAGTCACGAGTGAGGGGCTAAGAGCTTCCGGGAGTTCTCTGGCCGTCTGGTGGGGCAAAAAAAGGGGGGTGGGGAAAGGAGGGGAGGGAGCGGAAGGAAAGAAGGAACTGAAGGGGAAGAGAGGGGCACTGCTGAAGCCACGAGTGACGTAGGAGGTGCTTCAGGGGGATCTCTGACCGGCTGGAGGGGTTAAAAAGGTGTGGAAAGGGGGGAGAGCTGAGGGGAACGAGGGGAGAAAGAGGAAAGAGGAATTGAAGGGAAGGAGGACGTTTGGTCGGCTGGTTACAAGTATTGGTTACAAAGCACGCACGCAAAATTACAAGTATTGGTTCGATAGCACGCAAGCGAAATTACAAGAGGGCCTGTGATACATGTGGGCCACGTGGGGCATGTCGGGCATGCGGGGCATGTGCGGCATGTGCGGCATGTGGGGCATGCGGGGCATACCTGAGGGGCTAGAGCTGCGAGCAGTGGCGCGAGAGAGCAGCCCGCCTCCTGATGATGACGTGCCTGTGGCGCCTGACTTGACCTGCGCCTGAGGGGTGCACACACAGACAAACGATACACACAGACGTGCACACACAGACATCACGCACATGTAGGCATGCCCGCACACACACAGAGGCATCATGCACGCGCAGAGGTGACATTTCAGTTGACTCAAACTTTGCCCCCTTGATGATGATGATGTGCCTGTCGCGCCTGACTTGACCTGCGCCTGAGGGGTGCAAGACACCTATAGAAATCACGCACACACAGACATCACACACGCTCATTGTCAGTGAATGTCAACCTTTCCCGACGCTCGGGCTTTTCTAGACCTACTTTTGTTTAGACGAGCCTTGGGCTCCATAATTGTACAATAATGGGCCGTGAAGACCATCATGAGCCGTGTGCACAACCTGGCAACCATGAGAGCCTGGGGAAAACAGGACTCGTGACAGACAGACCCGGCAAACGAACACTATTAGCTCACTTTGAGAGTGCAGTATGCGTCGATCAGCTTGAAACCAAGCTTAAGCTGCATGTTAAAATGGACGCTAGACAAACTATGGACCGTGGGCAGATAGAGACCCTGGGGCAGGCGTGACCCATGGGCGCACCTTGAGAGTGAAGTAGGCGTCGATCAGCTCGTGCAGGAGCGGCCGTGTGGCACCGCCAGGTGTCATGATGGCATTGGACGACGGCAGGCCGAGCTCGTCCTCTAGCTTTGGTCGGCGCGGGTACACAGGTGGCTGGGGAAATGCAAGGGAGAAAGGAATTCTGTTAAGTTGAACGAAAGGAACACTTACACCAGACGTTTGCTTAAGCCTTGGTCCGAGCCCACACTCACCCACGGTCGACCTTCCGCGACACCGTTAATGTCTGTACCTACGACCGTCACCATACGGGTAATGACCGTACCTCTTAATGACTATACATGCCATGCCAAGACTACCGCAGTGCATGCCATTGCTGTCCTCTTCACGAACACGGCTATTCGTTGTACACACTCACATCTTAACCTTCTATGCTCCGTTCCGTTCACTACACTGCTATTCGTCTACATGACATGGCGTTAGAGCAGACCATCCGGGTTATACTCCAACGGGTACACTTGGAAAGTTACTAGGTTACATCCCGCGGGGTAGACCTCAACAGTACGTACCAGGTTACATCCCGAGAGGTCACGTCGATCGTACGTACCAGGTTACACTCCGAGAGGTACACTTTGAGGGTATGGTCCATTTCCCCCCACTCCAGGTACTCGCACAGCAACGCCGTGAGCAGATGGCCTGCCACGACGTCAACCATTCACCACGAAACAACGTTACAAGGAGGAATATGTTACAATGGGACACGACGGCTGGAGAAAACAAGTACTATCTGTGCATGTTACGGTGAGGCATGAAATAAATGAGCAACGGATGGTAACCGATCAGAGAGTCACCAGCAGCCGTTCTACCGTGGAAACTCGATCGTACGCCCGATCTCGTCTTTCATCGTGCTAATTATCGTCAGCTCACCCGTTTTGGAATCGTGCAGGTTCTTCGCCTGCTCGCTGCAACCGCCTCTCACGGCGCGTTGCTCATCGCCGCTCGCCGTCTTGTCCTTGTCGTCTATCACCTCGAATATGCTCGCTCGCAGCTCCGCCTGCCATCGCGAGCCAAGAGGCACAAATTTCCAGATTTAAGAGCATCAGTCACGATTCACGAGTCACGGAACTCGGTAGTGCGATCAGTTACGAAACACGAGCCACGACCCTCAATAGTACTTGCTTGAGTAAACGGATACGAGTCTCGGTCTCTCGCCTACTCACGTGCGTGAATAAAACACCATGAGCGACACACCTTGAGTCGAGCCAATACACCCTTTTTCTCTAAAGCCTTCGTCACAAGAGTTTTCAGCTCTCCCATCTCCTTGTTGTACTCGTCTAGCGGAGTCGGGTGATTCTGAAGCGTCGCCATTCCCACGTGTATTCAACCTAGATTCGGAAGTTGAATTAGCTCGGTCAGGTCTAGCAAATTTCCTAGTGAAAGTTAAACTTACGCGTACTTAGGCTGCACTAAGATACGGTAAGTGTGAGTGACGCCAGTGTAACTTGAAGACCTAATTTACCGGACCCAGGTACACAATAGGCGAGGAATACTAAAACAAACTAGCAGACCAAGCAACCTCGTTCTCTCGAAACTGCTGAAGGACTAGGGAACGAAGAAGTAAAGTCGGTGATTGATGGAATGCGGAATGAGGTGGAGAGAGGAAAGCTACCAAGCCATCTTACCAAATGCTTTTGCCGTGTGTTCATTTTCAACTCATCTACCACGGTTCTGCAGTTTGCGTTCCGGTTCAAATCGGTGAAGTAAAGGTAGCGCTAAATACCGACCGAGATACTTGTTCAACCGTACTGGGGGATCAGCATACAACCAGATTTCTGTTCCGTTCGTTTGCTTCAGCTGACACCCAGCACACGGGTGTGTGACGTGAGGTGAGGTGCTTTGGATTGCTTGACCCGACAGAGACGGAGCGCAACGGTCTGAGGTGCAAGAACTGCTGATGAAGCGAAATCAGCGAAATGAAACGAACAGCAAACCAGGCTGGCGAAACGGAAGAAGATCGCCAGCCTGGTATGGGTGTCAGACTGTGCGCAGTATTTTGGAACCGCGCAAATGAAGAGTCTTTCGGGTTGTCCTCGGTAGTCCTGATACGGGGAGGGTGAATCCTTGGCGGGAAAACCGTCTGACAGGCTTGAACCAGAACCCGCCGATGAAAGTCCCAATACTGAATATGGCTAATGGAGAAAAATTCTAAAGTCTTCTAATATAGTTTGGATATCGAGCACAAATCTACGCGCTGCTTCGAAATCATTTCCAGCATCTTATTTTCCTGTCTATCTCTACAAAACAACGCCCTTCTACGTTAAGAAATTACAAAAACTACCAGCAACCTGTCACAAGCCGGCGTGAATAGACATGTACATACTATTGGCATGCGGTTTCATATCCGCAGGAGAATGATCCGGCGATGGCAAATCCAACGGTGGGGGAATGGACAAAGGAGGCAGTCCCCTCTTCCGAGCCCACTGCTCCCGAATCAGCCTTGCAGCCTTACTCACAGGAGCACCCGTCTCCCTCAGCTCCCCCAAACCCAGCAGCAAACCTCCCAAACTGCCTTCTGAATCCCCAATGCTCACACTCCCTTCATCCCTGCCTCTCTTATTTGGCTGCCCAGACATGCTAAATGAAGAGTTGGCGGAACGTACGCGAGGCGAGGCGCAAACATTAGAAACACCCTCCGTTCCGAGGCTTGAGATGGCAGCGGCTGCTTCTCGAGCCGCTGCCGACGCGGGGAAGAGCGGGAGCTCTGTAATGGCAGCAGCGGCATTCAGACAGGCATCAGAATGAACCGGCAGTGGGAAATCGACCGCGAAATCTGCGGCACGCTGAGCATCAGCTGGCGAGGAGTCCGGAGCGACCGCAGGCCCGGCAGCCCACGTGAAGTCGCTTGCCGAAGCAGCCGCCGAGCCTGATGCCGAGCTTGTTCCAGGTCCGGAGAGGGGCGCCGAGGCTGAGAACGAAGCGGAGGCGTGGACGGGGGCGAGTGCGAGGGAGAGGGTGGATGGGGAGCGGGCGAAGCTTGTGGGGTTGGGAGGGTAGGTGGTGACTGGGGAAGGTGTAACAGGGGAAGATGCGGCTGGAACAGGCACAGCTCCTGCCGGGGTTGGAGGCGCGATAGCATCCATACCACCCACACCAGCCGTACCAGCCGTACCACCTGCACTACCCACAAAAGCCATACCATCCATGCCAGCAGTCTCGAACCCAGGGCTTGCAGCGGGCATGGCATCAGCAGTGGCAAAGGCAGGGTGTGACGGAGGGGGGAGGGCCGCATAGTCGGATAGAGGAGGAGGTGGTGGGGAAGAGGTTATGGGAGGATAGAACGGAGGCTGCTGCTGCTGCCATTGCTGCTGGTCCTGCTGCTGCGGCTCCTGTTGCCATTGCTGTTGGTACTGCGGCGGTGCCTGGTACTGCAGTTGCTCCTCCAGTGGAAGCGCTGATGCTGTCTGTGCTGCTGCTGCCTGCGCTGGTGTTTGCTCCCTTGATGCTGGCTCCCCATTGGACGGCTCCCACATGGCACACGCAACAGGATGGTCCAGTGAGAAGCCGCCATCTGGCACGTGAACAGTATCCGGGGCGGCACTCAGTTCTCGAGACTGGTTGTTCCCTGTGAACAAGAAAGGCTGCTGGAAAGGCGGCTGGAAAGGTGGCTGGAAAGGCGGCTGGAAGGCTTGTTGCGGCTCTTCTCCCTCTCGCGCGCTTCGGCCTTCACCCACGCCCTCCTCTTCCCCATGTTCCAGCTTTACCGGCGCCATCCGTGCAATCGCGATCCCGCGTTTCCCCCCATCCCCCCCCGTGCCGGGCCCCCCTTCCCCTTGTCCCCCGCCCGCCACCTCCCCCACATCTCGCCCAGGAAGCTTCGTCAGAAGCTCCTGCTTAAACTTTTCTACAGTCCCCTTAATCGTCTCGGTACAGTCACCCCCGTTTACAGTCACGTTCTGGTCGGAGGACAGGAGCTTTGTGACCATATCGAGCAGCGCCGTTGCTTCGGCTTCAACTGGTGACGTGGCATTGGCCACCGGTGCGCGCTCAACGCCAAGTGCCACCGCCTCATTTGAGGGCGAAGCCAGCCCCGCGCCGCGCGACGCGCAACCGTCTGCTCCGCTCCTTTTTAGCGCGCGAAATTCGGGGAAAGGCGCAAGCTCAGGTTCCCGGGGGCTGTCCGCTTGCGACCCATCCACCTGCCCGTTCGCTTCCGCCTGTCCCCGACCCCGCGCCATCGTTGCGCCCGCACCTTGCGCCGCCGTTTCCCCCGCCCGCTCCCCCTTCTTCACGCCTTGACGCCGCTCACCACGCTTCTCCGCGCCTGCGCCTGCTGCCTTTGCGCCGTCCGCCCTGCGCCCGCCTTGGAGCGCCCAGAGCTCCGCCATGATCGCGGGGAACGTCACCTCCCCCTCGAACAGCGCAACAACCGGAGATCCTCCGCCTTTTGCGCTATCGGCGCCGCTGGAAGAGAGACCGGCGTAGAAACTTGACGGCGCTGGCAATTCCGCAGCAGAAAACGGCGCATCAGCCGGCCGAGTTGAAAGAGCCGTTACTCTCGGCGATTGCGCGCCGACCGCGGGATTCTTTTTCGCCGCGCCGCCCGCGGAGCGTCTTTGCGCGGAAGGCGGGCGCGGGCTCGCGGGGACCTTGGACTGACAGCGCTGCTCGTTATGCGGCTTCGCGGGTTTCTCGCCGGGTTTTGCCGGTCGTGGCGACGGCTCAGCGCCGCCAGCCGACGGAAACCGTTTCTCGGACGGATTTCGACGACTTTCGTTAACAGCAGCGAGATCTGCGCCCGGCCCGAAGAGAGCAGTCAGCAGCGCGTTCGCCTCCTCAAGTGCGCGCATCTCCTGCGGCGACGGCGCGGGCATGGCGGAACCTCCACCCAGCGCCGCCGCCTTCCCGCGTGCTGGAAGCACGCCGGCGTGAGCGCCGCCGCGTGGAATCGGGGGAGTATTCGGGGAAGCGGGCGGCGAGTGCTTGGCGGAAGGCGGAAAATCGTGCCCCTTGGCAGGAGCGGTGTTCGCCTCCAGCGGCGCGCCTTGCCCGGAAGCTGCGTGCGGAGGGTGCGCGGGAGAGGCAGAAGCCGCGGAAGCGGCGCAGGCTGAAGGGCGCGTGAGGGGGAAAGCAGTCGCCGGCCATTTGCACTCGGTCTTGGGGGACGCCGACTCAAACGGCGGCCATTGTTCCGTCTTGACCTGCGCCGCTTTGCGCAAGGCGTCCGCCCATCCTCCGCCCAACGCGGCCATACTGGATCGGTAACAGTACACAATGGTAAGTAATACAAAAAGAATTTTTGAAATCCAACAACGCGTGAAACTAAGCTGGTAATAGTCTCCTGTGCGAAGAAAGTTTAGATCTAAGGAGCATATGGTCTGGAACCAAGCCGTATCGGTGCCGACTGTTCCGGCGTTCCGCCTTCGAGCGCATATGAGAGGAGATAACTGAAAGCTTGGGACTGCACGTCTGCCGCGACTGACGCTGCTCGTATGTCTCTTGAACTTTACGTGTCTCGGAGGTCGGCAATCGGCAACTGTTCCGCCACAAGTGGTGGGGGAACTGTGCGTGTGAGGAGTGACTGTGTGGGAGTCTGGCAGGGCAGGTAGTAGTGGCGCAGATGAATTACGCGCGGGGAAATGAAGCGGTGCGGAACCCAACCCGATGCGGAAAAAGCTGGGGGAAGGTGACGAGAAATCAGGCATAGCCAAATGTCTGGTGTCTGGCAGGCTTGCCCTTTCTTCTGTATGTGATTGCTGAGTGCCGAACGAAAAAAATGTATTGTTTACACCGAAACTTCACGGACCTGTGCTAAGTGGGAGACGAAACACAGGGTGTGTGATCTCTAAAAACCAACAACCGAGGTTCGGTTTCACTGTTAACAGCCATTCTTAGTATGTTTGGCAATCGAAATGAAAAACGTTGACTTCATGATTCCATGATCTGCCCGGAGCCGAAAGAGTCATCAAACCAGTGATGCGACGCGTTGCCTGTCATATCTAGGTGATAGGAAATAGGAAACGGGCTAGCCGCCGTATGTATCGGCTATTCAAGATTCACCTGACAACACAGCAACAGACCCCTGAAGCAGAAACCCGACATGAAGCTGGCACCTGAGTCTCAGCTACACGAGGTCATGAGTGCCCACTTGTAACATCAGGTACAAGAAAACAATATGAAAAACAAATAACTATATTTCAATGGTTGTTCTTAGGACAAGAGTCCACATTTGACTCCCGGAACCCTAGATCCTAGCGATATGTTACTGCGGAGGAAAAAAATCCTCACGAAACTCTGATTTTTCGCCAACCAACACTTTTGCACTGGCAAGCCTGGTTTAAAATATTATTTTCTAAAACCATGTAGGACAAATGTGGACACCTGTTTTTAACAAAGGTTACCCATGCAACACAAATTTGCAATCCAGAAACACTACAGCATGTTGCAATAATAAATGGGTCATAGTATGACCCTTTGGAATTAGCGCACATGTGGAACCTGAAAGTAGCGCCAGCCAGAGCCAACCGCGCCTGCTCAAGTTTGCTTGGCGCACATGTCTGCCATGAGACCAGTTGTTGGGAGTGAACAACCGCACACCCGACAGCTTGTCTAAGTCCCCCAACCGACCAAAAAGGTTGGAAACGTTGAGCTTGTCAAAACAGTAGCTAGAACTTAGTAGCCATAGCTAGGGTTGAAGGTACTAGCATGAGTGTCGAGATAGTTGAGCAAAGGAGAAAGGTGATTCAATAATGAGCAAGATACAAGATATAGTGCAAGGGACAAGGGAATGAGGTGCACCACCAATGTAACACTACACTAACTACTGCTACAAGCAGTTTATATAAGAAATATATTTCAACACACCCCCAAAACTGCTTGCAGCAGGAAGGTAATGCAGAGACACCCCTTGAAGGGGTACACCAAGCGCAGCAGAAGAGAGGGCAAGTGAGGAGGAGGAGGGACTATGAGAGGAGAGGAGGTAGGAGGCGGCAGCTGAAGCTGCTGGCACACGGGCGACTGGAGCAACTGGCACACAGGATACCGGAGCAACGGCTTCCAAACTACTGGAGTAACTGGCTCTGCGGCTAGACGAGCAGCTGGAGCAACTGACCCTCGAGCGACTGGAGCAACGGGCTCACGGGCTACCGGAGCAACGGCATCCGGACTACTGGAGCTGCTGGCTTCATGGCGGCTACCTCCTTTCAACCTCCCCCCATTGTCCCACACCCCCTTTTCACACCCCCTTTTGCATCCCTAGCGCCACTCCCTCGGCTCCCCCACACACTCCTGTCAGAATGTTATAATTGTCTAGCCTGCAGTGGGGTACTCCATAGTGAGTACAGCCCAATTAGGGTTTGCTATATGTATCCAACTGCTTGCTAGTGAACATCCTCCTTTCTTCATTCTTACTTCCTACTTCTTCTTTCTGACAACTCCCCCCCTCAGCGACAGTTGCAGCAGTGGGGAGAGAGAGGAGGAGGAGGAGGAGGAGCAGCAGATTACTCACACCCGCCACCCCCATACCCTCCCCCCCACGGTTGCATGCGCAGCAGGGAGAGGAAGGCGAAGTGGGGGGGGCGGGGGAAGAAAATGCCCCGCGGCTACAGAGGGGCGGCGCGCGGGTGCACGGGGCGGCGCGCGGGTGCACGGGGCGGCGCGCGGGTGCACGGGGCGGCGCGCGGGTGCACGGGGCGGCGCACGGGTGCCACGGGGCGGCGCACGGGTGCCACGGGGCGGCGCGCGGGTGCCACGGGGCGGCGCACGGGTGTAAGCAAACCGTCGCGCACCCGAGGCGCGCGACGGGCAGAAAACCGCCGCGCGCCCGGGGCGCGCAGCAAGCAAAAAATCGCCGCGCGCCCGGGGCGCGTGGTGGGCAGAAAACGTCGCGCGCCTGGGGCGCGCGACAGGCAGGAAAATAGTCACGCCCCCGGGGCGCGCGACTGAAAGAACAGCAGCGGAAGCGAACGGTGGGCCCATTGAGAAAGGTCCTAGGAAAGTAACCACTCTGATAGCATGTCAAAACAGTAGCTAGAACTTAGTAGCCATAGTTAGGGTGGAAGCTACTAGCATGAGTGTCGAGATAGTTGAGCAAAGGAGAAAGGTGATTCACTAATGAGCAAGATACAAGATATAGTGCAAGGGACAAGGGAATGAGGTGCACCACCAATGTAACACTACACTAACTACTGCTACAAGCAGTTTATATAAGAAATATATTTCAACAGAGCTCTGCGAACTCGGTGCAGACTGAATAACCATCCGGTTGATCTTCATGCATAGTGAATGTGAAGGTCGTCGGTCTGTTCATCAAAGTCGACGCCGTAGATGCAGACATCCCGAAAGCCTGCAGGACCATGCTTGTCAAGCCATGGTGAAAGCGGTGTACTGAACGAGCCTCCGAACTCGTTCCCGCAGTTGACGTAACGGGCCTCAAGATAGCTCGTTGTGCGTCGAAACTGTTCATGAACAGCAGACAGATCAAGCTGAGATGGAGGAAAGGCACAGGCAAAGAAAAACGGCTGTCAGTGGAAGAAATACAAGGTACACGAATGCATTATGGTACAAGGGGGGGGCGATACCTATAAACAAAAACTGTACCTCTCGTTGCTGTGATGTCCTGGTCAATACGTTAATCTAATCAAGCACGGCGGCAAGGAAGAGGAGGAGAAAATGAAACCTGTAACTTGTCACCACATCGTAAAAGTTGTAGATTCTACTTCTTTAGCATTGTGAGGATTGCAGGAAAAACTGCCACAAACCCGGCGATGGCATCACCACGTGATAGCATCGGACGTTGTGAATGCCCTGAAGTTAAACAAAGGTTACGGTTAAAACCTCCTACAGGTCCATGGATCGATGATGCCATGGACCAGATCGACCCATATGCTCTGCTATATCACCGACGGTGCTATCGATCATGTTGAAGACAGGCATGCTCTCTACTGCATCCTTTGCTGCAGGGGCCTCACTGCTACCACAACACAAGAACACAGTAAATTATATATCATGAAATAGTTCACCATATAACAAAATAACTTGTTGCCGAAAGAGAAAACCACTTACCTGTGGGCAATGCAATGGCAAGATACGAGGTGGGGAATGCGAAGACGCAGGCGTGCCACCAAGCCCGACTTCGGACCCATCGTCCGAGAAGTCCCATCTGTGCTGATGCCCTGCACGCGATCCGACTGCAAGTGGGCCAACATCAACCCCAACAACGACGCTGCATCCGCCTTCTCGACTTTCAACAGCCCCATGAACTCGATTGCAAGCCGTGAGTCGCGGATGAACATGGCAAAGAGTATCATGTGTTTACCTCTGCAGCGGACGGTGCTCTCGTCATACGGTATACCGATGTAAAGACTGGCGAGAATATGCTCGAGCTGTGTTGTCTGCAGACACGTTGCTGTAGACTCGTCAGCTCGCCAAAGCCGTCCCTGAAATTTGAACAACCAAAGGTAGGTGTGACAAGCCTTTTAAAATTACACGGGTGAACAAGAGCAGTTAAAGGAGTAACTTACGAAGTGTAGTAAGTCCCATATACTTTCTTCGGAAAGCCGACAACCCCTCTCTTGGACATGTACCGAACCAAGTTCACCCTAGCCTCCATGGGTGCTGCTTGCCAGGTGACGAAGAGGAGAGCATCCAACAGAGCGACAATTCGTGTTTTCTCGCCGTCGTGCGCGGACGGGTGCTCGCCAATCCGTGGCTGCCTCGTCGCTCCAAGGAGTGCATTGTGCCTCTGGATGGCAAGCTTGTGCTTGTTGGTAGCGGCACGACGTTTGAAGGCCTGCCTTTTGTACGTCAGCTCCAGTGCCGCCTCTGCCGTACTTGCCTGACTCTCCTGCATGGTCAGACCGCTCAAGGTTTTGGTTAGTTGCAACCAGGCAGAGACACATTGCCAACGTGACTTGAAGCGATCGAGAGCAACAGCGTAGAGCTCCTCGTTTGTCGCAGTCGCCGCATTTGAGGCTGCAGCTTCGGGCACGGGAGGCAGCGGGACGTCGGCAGAAACCGTCGACGACGTAGATGGTTGACGACTCCAGATGAGCTTCAGCGAGAAGCTGGAGTCGCCGATGGTGTACCTGCCGGTGGAATCGGACGAGAAGCCAGTGACCCGTCAGGGTGAGTTGACCGTGGGATCGGGAGAAAAGTCGGGGCGAATCGGGGCGAGTTGACGGTGGAATCGGGAAAGAAGCCGAGAACGCATCAGGGTGATTCGACGGTGGAATTGGGACTGGCATCGCGCTCGCCATGAAAGGTCACCAATCGAATCTGGGGGTCCTGATGTGACGGTGTGAATGGGTGTCGCAGACAAAGATTTAGCCTTGCTACGCGTCGGACTGTTTGCTGCTCTCGATAGCGAGCACAAAAGGAGGTCGAAACCAATACGATCAATTTATGTTTTGAGGTCGTCAGGGTCGTCATCGTCGACAATCCCCTCGACGGGTCCTGTCATGGCGGTAGTGGTGAGACAAGAGCTGAAGCACAAACTGAGGGGAGTCTACCGAGTTAGCTAGTAGCAAACCTAGAAAGAATGGGGTGGAGACGGCGAGATGAACAAGAAGACGGGAGAACCACGTGGTGAAACCCTACATGCAGAAACGGTGGCCTCCCTTGGGCCATCCAAGAAACTGAATGTGCCCCCTGCTTACTGCACGTACCACCAACGGCAAGGTTTATTACCGTGATGCTATGGAAACTTGCGAGTTCGGGGCACGTGATTGGGTGCCCCATGTAATTTTATGCAGCTGCCAAATCCATTGACAGATTGGCAGATTTTCGTAGCAAGTGCGATGCCAAGTACAGTGACGACTCCGTTTCCCGTGATTGACGCTGATGGCGGAAAATTTTCGCGAAAATTTCGGCAAGTCCCAAGAATCAATGCAATTTCACCAACAGGAAATGGTTCGATACACTAGATTCGAATCAGCGTTTCAGGAAAAAAAAATACAGCGTTTCAAAAGCAATTCATGATTTATCGAGCCTGGTTAACAGTATTTTCATGTTGCGTAATCCAGTATGACAAATAACTGAGTGTGCTACTAACCGTTGTTCATTTTAGTAATGAGATGGATGGAGGAGCTTAACAACGAAAATAAAATCTCATAAGAAATACACAAACCAAGTTGTTGACATCTCCCTTGTAATGTAAAATCACCCTATACCGAGAATTCTTTGTTTGCGAGCTCAGCGACCTCAGTCGATTATTCGCACTTTTCGCTGGCCGCTCAATCTCCACCTTCTGGTAACCTCATGCCCCATCAGAATGGTCCGTGCGACCATGAAACAGAGCTCAAGCCCGTCGCATGTGCGAGCTTCCCCATACGTCTACGTCGCACGTCACGGAAAAGGCCAAGCAGCACTCCCCCAACTACCATTTTTTCACTCCTTCGCGCCTCACTTGCCTCGATCCGTCAGGGTTTCGTTTGGTTTGGTTTCTGCCCTCGCTCTAGTCCCCCGCTTATATCCCTCTCCTTCCCCGCTCCACTCTCGTTTATGTCCCTCTCCTCCCCTCTCCGCTCTGAACAATCCTCACAAGCAACATTCCCCTCACCGCTCTCACACCTGTAGCCAGCAGCAAGATAGGAAGGTCGGTTGTTAGGTTTTCTGATCCGTTCAGGACGGGGAGGAAGCAGGGAGTTCGTGAACTGAGCTTAAGACAGAACGTTAGTCTGCTTCGCTTGCCTCCCTGCTTGGTAGACAGGGACGCAGGAGGAGTCGAAAATGAGTACAGCGAATAAGTTTATCAAATGCGTTACTGTAGGGGATGGTGCGGTCGGTAAAACGTGCATGCTGATCTCCTACACGAGCAACACCTTTCCTACTGTAAGTCAGCCGAGCTGACCGACGTCTAGCGAGCTGTATTAGCTAACATTTAGCATGCGTAAGATTGTTTCCGAAGTCTTCGACATTTTTCTTAGTGGCCGCTCAGCTTGGCGAACATTGAGTCGATTTGTGATGGTTATCGCTGGTGCAGGATTACGTTCCTACCGTCTTTGACAACTTCAGTGCCAATGTGGTGGTGGATGGCCAAACTGTCAACTTGGGACTCTGGGATACAGCAGGTTAGTCCACAGTCCCTAGAGATTATTAGGTACTGCGTCCCTAGCTGCCGTTAGGCCCGTCTTCGTTAGTGACCATTTGGCACTGCTCTTTTCATTCAGGCTCCGGCGGAAATTTTGTTTTTGTTATTACTTTTCTTTTCACGGCTGGTTTCCTACGCACTTGCATCTTGGATGCTTTCGTATCGTAACTGGTCCGATCTACTGCAACCAGATGTACTCGTGACGGTTCGTTAAATAGAATCGCTTCCGTGTTGTTCATACTTGACCTTATCCTCATTGTTTCCCATGTCAACAGGTCAAGAAGACTATAATAGACTACGCCCTCTGAGCTACAGAGGTGCTGACGTCTTCCTTCTTGCGTTCTCTCTTATCAGCAAAGCTAGTTATGAGAACGTCTCGAAGAAGGTGGGTCTTTTGTCTTCCGCCTAGAAAATGCAAGAAACGCAACCTGCGAGAGATAGTTACCAGGTTTATGTTGCATACGTGCCATGCCCCTGTGCTTTCCTGGTGGCCGACAAGCCCTGCGGGAAGGAAGTCGGAGATATTTGTCGTAGCAATGCGGCCGTGTTTCGTTCATTTTTTGCCGTCGTACACTCACCACATATGGTTGTGAAGCTACACCATGCCGCCTGCGAACATAGGTTATTGGGCCGATCTATTCCGAAGCGCAAACATAGCCGACCGACATAACCTCATCTCTCCGATTTCTTCCCTACTGTTTGACTGTTGAGCAGTGGATACCAGAATTGAGGCATTACGCTGCGACCGTTCCGATTGTCCTCGTCGGCACAAAGCTAGGTCAGCTTGTCAAGCTTGATTTGCTCAACTGATCAGCTAGGTCTGGTGACATTCGCGTCAGCTTCCTTGGCTGTTGTTGGGTTGGAGAGGCAGGTTGTTCATATATTCTTTGCCTCACTGCCTGACATCAACCAATTTTCTTCCCTTCCCTGACCACTTTCATGTTTTCCGTTGGGTACAGATTTACGAGATGATTCACAATTTTTCAAAGAGCACCCAGATGCAACGCCGATCAGCACTGCTCAGGTACCGCGGTTCTCTTGCATCCTTGCGCCAGGATATACAGGCGGAAATAGCTTCATGTTGTTACGCCTGTTTTGTCAAGGGCCCATTGCTTATTGTTGTTTATCTTATCTGCGGTTTCAGGGCGAGGAGCTGAAGAAGGTGATTGGTGCAGCAGCTTACATTGAGTGCAGCTCGAAGACGCAGCAGGTTCGTCAAGGCGAATTTCTGTCTATATCTATTTATTCCTTCAGCCTCGTTTCGTTTGTCCAAGCAGGGCGTTTTTCATTGCCACATATTTCTTATGGGTTCCTGTCATTTCTTTGTTGGTGTTGCTTGGTAGTCTGTTCCCAGCACATGATAGGGCTGGTAAGCCCTTTTTTAGTAACCTTCAGTGCTGGACTGGAAAACCATGAGGAGGGGAATTGGTCATGAGCTGCCTCGTGTTGAACATGCGCAGACGCAAGCTTGAATGTAATGGCATTTCTGATCTTTGCCATGTTTGGACCTGTTATCACACCCATGCAGAATGTGAAGGCTGTCTTTGACACGGCAATCAAGGTGGTGTTGCAGCCGCCAAAGGCGACGAAGGCGAAGAAGAAGAGCGGAAAATGTGTTATCAGTTAAGCCACAGGGTACCTTGCCACCATGACCATCCATACCTTCTCTTCATCCTTGTTCACTTATTTCATCAGCCGGTGGCCGAGCTATTTGCTGGCTCAGGTGCGCTGCAGGATGGTGGACTAGAAATTCTTATGGCCATTCTGAGTTCTCAAGAGGCATGCAGCTGTAGAGGAAGTCATTGCGAGCGGGTCGATAGGATTGACAGTGAAATGGTGAGGGGAAACGGTGGAAGAGTAAGCAGACTGTGTGTCGTGGGGTTGCGCTGTGAATGAGGGATGTCAGGCTTTTATTAGTAAGGTTAATCGGGTTAGGTTTAGGGATTTTACTTTATTTGTTATTATGGGTCAACTGCAGTATGCTTGTGATGGATCTCTTGGGCAGTCTAGCATTGCGTTAGTCCTAAACTGATGGCAAGGCTAGCTGATTCTCTTTGTGCCTTGCACTGTAAGCTATGACGTTTTGTATGTTTCTTATGAACCGCCGTTACAACGTTCCGAACACCACAACCCTCAATGTAATGAATATGAATTCATTACTGTAGAGGCTGCTCCTAGCGAGGACAACCCCGAGCATTTCGCGTCAGTTTCGAGGTTCGGCCTACACTTCGGACCGAACCACTGCCGAGTCGCCTCGCACCAATCGCGACACTTCCAACCCATCCACGTCCCGAGGTCCTCGCCTACCACGGTTTCGACCCTATAAATGCATGCCTCTTTATCATTCTGGACATTCTGTAATCACGTTCTCTTTATAGAAGTCTTCCGCGCACTCTGTTTAGTAAAACTCATAACACTTGGTATCAGAGCCTAAGTTCCTAGGTTCCCCGTTTTTTAGAGTGTATTACCCCTCGGGGGGGGGGGAAAGGGAAGGATGTCGTGGTGACAGGAGCAGCGCAAGAGCCGGCCAGGAGAACGGGTAGTTGCTCCTAGCGGCCATGAATTTCAAGGCGCTCCTGCGGCACCGACGGATCCTTGCCCTCGACGGTCGAGATGGACCGTGGCCTCCCTCCCCCTGGGTGGCGGACAGCTTTTGCTGTCGTCGCATTTAATGCGTAAGTCAGTTGCATGGCGTTTTCGTCAATTTCGGAGTTAACTCTGTGTGGCAGCTGGCGTCGAAGGAAACGTCGCCACTGCACGTCCGAGATTGACGGAGACGACCGTCGTGCGAGTTGCGTCGGCACGTGGTCGTCAACTGCGCTCGACAAAATCGGGAGTTAATGTGTGCGGCACGTGGCGTCAGGCGTTATCGTCATGTTGCGCGCGAGATTCTCGGAGGTCTTCGGCACGTGGTGAACGTCGTCACTGTGCGCGAAGATTTCGGGTGGCTTCACGTGTGAAACGACAGCTGGCCGGGCAGGCCAGGCGCATGGTGATTTGCGTCGGAAAACGCAAACGGCGAGGAGAGACGGCGTGACGACTGCCCGAAGAAAGCGGGGGTCTACCGTCGTTCCGCCCGGGTGTGGCCGGTGTGGCTGCAGGAGGGTGCGTCGTTGGCGTTTTCGGCAGGTGCGGCACAGTGTGGGACGGAAGTTATTTTCGAACCGCCGAAAAGTTAGGAAAAGGCCGCCTACGACTAGACTGTCTACGTTAGGGTCACTTCTGCGCCTGCAACAAGGTCGGCCGAATTTTTCGGAACAACAGCAGCAGCCGACACTGTACTTCAGGCGGCACAGGTTCCCCCTGATCAAGGGAAGTTGCGCCGCAGACAGGGCAGTACACCGACGGGACAACGGTTTATCGCAGCGTCTAGACCCGCGAATTTCGCCTGGTCTACCGGTCACAATAAACGGAGTTGCGACAAATACGGGTCTGGCGAGAGAAACGGATTCCGAGCTTCAGGAGGGGCGAAAACGACCTACTGCGACGACTTTTTGCTGAGGGCCGAGTTTTGCGGCTAAGCGGCGGTAGCAGAAGGAGCTCCCTACCGGCCAAAGTCTACCGACGTTTCACATACCTCACGCCCAGAAGGCCTCGAAGGCAAGGTGTAAGTCCTATTGGCCACTGGATCCAAAGGTGGGGCCCTGTGTTTAGCCCTGTACTGGCTAAAAAGCGCGGGTATTGCGCCAGTTCGACAGCTGGGCGTACAAGAAAATTTCTGGGAGCGACACTGTTTCGGCCCCGACAAAACCGGACCATCGGCAGCAGTTACCCCGCCGAAAAAGTCGGAGCTGAAGCAGTTGGTGCAGCTGTCGGAGTTTCTCCTAATTCAACGGTCTACCCGACATGGTGTAGCGGCGAAGAAGGGGCTTTCCGAAGCTGAGGAGTTTTAAATGCGATAGACGCGGTGGGCAACGAAGCGGCCGGTCCGACTGTTTGATCCGATAAACATGACCCGGCTACGATAGCGTTCGCGCCTTCACCGAATGTCAGAAAAATCACGGGCAACACGGAGATAAACCTCATCCGACAAAAGCGGACGCTGGGTGAACGGCGGCAAGCAAAATTGTCGGGGGGTGAAGACAAAAAAACAAATGGAGGGAAATTTGTGGGTGCTCCAGCAGATCTCCAGAGTGAAAGGTTGAGCCCATACACCAATCCACCGCGAATTTCGGAGTCTATTCGGTAGACCCCCGAAAGGGTTTGATATTGTTACATGGAGGCGCGGCGAGCGGTGTATCGCCAAGGATACCTGGGATTCGCTAAGTCATTTCGACGAGTACGAAGACGGGTGAACGTCGGAGTACCAGGGTCAACGGCGGAAACGTCGGGGTTATGCGGCGGAAAATACTTCGGGACTGCTTCAACAACCATGATTTTCAGGGCTACATTTCTACGGTGGGAGACGGGTGAACGTCTGCTCGCCAGGTGATTTCAGCGTTTACGGTGTACTTCGAAGCCATCTGGGGAGATTCTACGGCGAGATCTGCGGCGTTGATGCGGGCTAGGTTCCGTGAATTTCGGTCCCGGTAGACCCATAGTTCTGGGTTCCGCACAAGAAGCACCTCCTGTTGGTGGGTGGCTAGTGTGGTTAATCGCAGGAAATAAAAATGGCGACGGGTGGGCACGCTAGACACACCGGTTCTTCACAGGGATAACCTGCAGGTGACCAAGACGTACAAGTGTTTTTCGACACCGACATTTACGGAGAGTTCGAGTATCGGTTTTACAAGAGTTCGGCAGACGACCGACAATTTCGTGAAACGGCGGAGTTGCAGCGGCGCTGGGTTAAGCGCGCGAAAACTGCCGTGGTGAGCTTCATGGCGGCAAAACCTGCAGAGTGTCAGGGGTACCAGCCGCAACACCGGTAAAATGTATCGCAACAGGTGGGGGAAGGAAGGACAGCTTTTTCGCCTCTGCCCCGAAATTCTCGGCGAGTAACGACAACGTCGCCGAGGCAGCTGACGTCATCGGCAGTTCGAGTTGAACTTCGAAAAAACATTTGCGAGGTCAGGGGGAGGAGCAGCAGCTGTTTTTCGCCTCTGCCCGGGAGTTTTCGGAGAAAGGCGACAAAGTCCTCGGCGAGTTAGGACAAAGTAGCCGGGGGTGCTGACATCATCATGCACCTGAGTTTGGGTTTCCGACGGAGTTTGACAGTCTCCCTGAAGTCAGTTACTTGATCCGCCATTTTCGTCGAGTGTCGCTGATGCGCTACAACGACTTCGTAATTTTCGCGTAGACTTCGACGATGAACTTAAACGATCCGGAGTCACGACTGATGGAAAATTGGACTGGTTCGGGATTTCTCTACTAGCGACAAGGTGGCCAACAAGTTTACGCCAGCGACAAAGTTTGATTTGGGTTGCAGCTGCTGACAGCTGGAGATGCTGCAGCAATCGAAGAATTTGATCCTGCCACTGCAACGAGACAACAAACGGGATTTCGGACTGCAGATGCTGCCAGCCGGGGATGCTGCTGCAGCAGTCGCAAGAAAAGGACAACACGAAGGTTTTTATCAGTGCGGAAATCCTTCGATGGGCTTCGACAAAGTTTACCAGAGTATTTTTCAGTGTTTTCAGCAGCGGTATTTCACCACCGACAACGTTCTCGACTGTGCAGCCGCTAACATTTCAATGGGGTTCATACACTCGGTATGATTTCCTACACCCGGCGTACAGGGTGATTTGTAATTTCGTGCCCGTGCAGCTGTGCAGACTTTTGGTGGGCAGTATTTTCAAAGGGGGGGGGAGAGAGTGCTATCGCACTGTATTCCCTTGTCAGTTCCTGACAGCTTCGCCTGACAAACTCAGCATGACGGACGGTCGCGATGGTTTTATCAACATCAACGGTTTACGATTGACCGACATCTGACACCGTGTCAGAATCCCGCCAACTTCGCCAGCGTTCATACCGTCCGATTTACATCCGCGGCACCAACGACTCCCATTCATCCGCGGAGTTCAGTTCGACAGTTTAACGACAACCATTCGATCAGGATCGATGGCTGACCTTCCAACTCTTTTCAAATTCGCCAAGTCAACTGGTCAGCCTCGCGTCAACTCGAAAGTCAACATGCTTCCGCGCCGTCAGATCAGTTTCGACCGAGATCTGCAGTTTTCACGCTACTGCAAGACTCGCCTACGTATAAGGGCACCTTATTTAGAAGGTGGGAGAGTCTCAAAGTTAGCGAACAACGGAATGTGTGAACTAGGGAAACAAGGGATACAAATAGCAACCCTAAAAGTGTTGTACTCCCTAGAGTGCTACTAACTGTAGCCTAAGAACCTATAATAACATTTGACACACCCCCATAGGCTAAGTGAGGGGCATCAAAGCAAGCAGGGTGAACAAACGGTCACAAGACCAGTCAATGCAAGAAGCAAAGCAAGCTCAGGGTGGATCTCAAGGACACCACACAAATTCCGAGCACAAGTAAGCGGCCACAAGGCCAGTTCAAGAGTTCACTAGGATATATATAGCAAAGCACAACAAGCAGAGCAAACAGCAAGTCTACAGCAACCGAGGGCCTACCTCAACAAGCCCCAACTGCACACAGAACCTGTGGTGGTCACCAAGCGCCAGGGCCTTGGTGAAGACGTCTGCAGTGTTGGCCTCTGAGGCCACAAAGTCCAGGCGTGCCTGGCCGCGTCGCTGTAGCTCTCGCAGAAGGAAGTAACTCACGTCAATATGCTTCACTCTGCTCTCCAGTCGAGGCTCTCGACACAGGAGGATCATGGCCTTGTTGTCAGCGTACAAGGTCGGTGCAGAGCGAGGCCGCTCACCAAGGTCGGCGAGCAAGAAGGTCAACAAGCGAAGCTCCTGTGCCGCCATGGCACCAGCGTATATCTCTGCCTCTGCACTGGAAGTAGCCACAGACGACGACCGTGTAGACCTCCACGACACAGCACCAGCACCCAAACTGAAGCAGTAACCCTGAGTCGAGCGCTGAGTCTCCACGTCGTCAGCGTAGGAAGAGTCGCAGTGACCAGTCAACGCCACTGGCTGAGTCCCTCCAAGCACAAGCCCCATGCCTGATGTAGTCGCCAGGTACTTCGCCACCCTCACAGCAGCTGTCCAGTGGACAGGACGGTGTCTCCCAGTCGCAACAAAGCGAGAGAGGACGCTGAGGGGAAAGGCGAGGTCCGGCCGAGTACAAGTCATCAGGTACATGAGGCAGCCCACCAGCTCTGCGTAGGGACCACTGGACTCAAAAGGCTCGTCGGGAAAGGGGCCAGTGAGTCTGTGGTCAACAGCAAGAGGTGTGGGCTGTGTGGTGGAGAACTGGAAGTCGAACCGCCAAAAGACCTGCTGCACCATGTGTGACTGAGTCAGTGTGATGGTGCGAGCGGCTCTGTCCCTGGTGATCTGCAGGCCAAGGTAGCGTTGCAGTTCACCTAGGTCAGTGCACGTGTGTCTCTTCTGCAGTTCGGACTTCACCTGAGCTAGAGCTGCCCTGTCTGCTGTGGCAAAGACCAAGTCATCGACGTACACTAGTATAAAGAAAGGAGTGGAACCAGTGCGAACAAACAGCGACGGGTCGGCAGAGGAAGGACAAAACCCAAGGTCACGAAGCGTGGAGCGAAGAGTGTCGTGCCACTCACGGGGCGACTGGCGGAGACCGTAGACTGGCCGTCTCAGGCTCCACTGGGTCCCAGGTGGGAAGGTGTCAGTGAAGCCAGGAGGGCGGCGCAGCCAGATCTCCTCGTGTAGTCGGCCCTGGAGAAACGCAGTAGAGAAGTCAAGGGAGTGCAGCTCGTAGTCTCGCTGTGCTGCTACGTGCAGTAACACCCGAAGAGTAGTCATCTTCGGGGTCGGGGCGAAGGTCTGGAAGAAGTCAACTCCCTCACGCTGACTGAAACCCCTAGCCATGTAGCGCGCCTTGAACACAGGCGGTGATCCAGGCGGCCGCTTCACCTTGAAGAGCCACATGCCATCGACTACGTTCGCCCTGGGAGGGGGAACTGCGTCGACGTACGTGCCTGTAGATCTCCAAGACACTAACTCCGAGGCCATAGCCGCTTTCCACTGTGAGGCCCACGCCCCTGACACTGCCTCGCGGTAAGTGCGAGGAGTCGGTATGTCAAGGGCGTCGGGGTCTCCCTCAGGGGATAGCAGCATGGCACAGACAGAGGGGGAAGCGGCTGCCCAGTACTCCAGCTCAGACTCTCTGTCCTCTAGGACGTCACAGCCAAGGGCAAACCCACCCCCGACGGACAGAGGACGGGAGGGAGGAGCTGGCACCACACGGGTGGTGTAGTCAAGGCGACTGGCGGCAGCAAACTCAGCGACAGCGGCAGTGAGAGCCGAGACAGACGACGGAGGGAAACGAGAGTCGGTGACAAGAGTGGCGAGGACACGAGAGACAACAGGACGAACAGCGCGGTAGTAGTCAGTGACAGGAGTAGGGGGGAAAGGGAGAGAGGACGGAGGCGGAGACGGGAGAACGGACTCAGGAGGAGGACGGCGAAGAGACGAACAAAGGAGGGCAGTGCGGAGGTCGGTAACGGGAGACGAGTGACGAGCACGCGGAGGACAGGGACAGACACGAGAGTGTGGGACAACAGGTGGAGGAGACTGCGGTGGAGGAGAAGACCAGACCGCCGGACTGTCGTCAGGAGGAGGAAACGTGGGACCAAAACGCTGGAGGGGACGGAGTGTGAACAGGAGGAGAGGAGGGAAGACCAAGGGCCCGAAGGCCACTCACGGGTGGGAACAACTGCCGCTCCAGAGGGAGCTGCTGTGGTCGCAGCTGCGGCGGCGGTGTCTGCTGCTGCTGCTGCTGCGGCTGCTGCTGCTGCTGCGGCTGCTGCTGCTGCGGCTGCTGCTGCTGCTGCTGCTGCTGCTGCTGCTGGTGGTGGTGGTGCTGCTGCTGCTGCTGCTGCTGCTGCTGCTGCTGCTGCTGCTGCTGCTGCTGCTGCTGCGGCGGCTGCTGCTGCTGCTGCTGCTGCTGCTCCAGCAGGTCCAACTGCCGCAACTCCTACCGCTCCCTCTCCAACAGCACCTGCTCCTCACGCTCACGCCGACGGGCCGCCTGGAGACGTGTGTCGTGGCGGTGGGGAGGCGGAGTGGACTCCGCAGAACCAGTGCCTCCAGCTCCAGTCTCCTCAGAACCAGCACCTCCAGTGCCAGCGCCTCCAGCACCAGCACCCCCAGAACCAGCACCCCCAGGACCAGCACCTCCTGTGCCAGCACCTCCAGCTCCATCACCCCCAGAACTAGTACCGCCAGTGCCAGGACCTCCAACTCCAGCACCCCTAGGGCTAGCGCCACCTGCGCCAGCACCTCCAACTCCAGCACCCCTCAAACGAGCACCCCCGGACCGAGTACCGCCAGTGGCTGCACCTCCAGCTCCAAAACCAACTGAGTCCACAGTAGCCTGTCGCGGAAGTACCGAAGGCTGCTGAGGGGACTGTGAGGAGGACTGCGGGGAGGGAGCCGCTACCTGACGCGCGACCGAGGGTAGAGGGGTAGCGTGAGACACACCTGACGGGGCAGGACCAGGGGGGGGTGGGGGTACCGGAGGAGCGGGAGCAGGGGGAAGAGAGGGTGCGAGGAAAAGGGGGGGAAGGGGAACCGGGAGACCTCGACAGGGGTACCGGGTGTAGTAGGACACTGACTCGTCGAACCGGACGTCACGGGAGTCTAGGAACTGGTGGAGGGGCGGGTGGTAAAAAGACCAGTCGGCCGAGGCTACCGGGAAACCAAGGAAGACACAGGGGACGGCGCGAGCCGAGAGCTTGTCCGCAGAGGTGTCGCGGACAAGCGCAAGGCAGCCCCAGACACGAAAAGCTGACCCAACACCAGGGGACCCGGTCCAAAGACTGGTCGGTGAAGCCTCTGGCCGCGAGACGCGCGGCTGGAGGTTCAGCTGGTGAGCGGCGTAGCGAACCGCGTAGGGCCACAGAAAATGGGGCGCACGGGCATGAATCATGGACGTGCGGGCGATGTCCATGACCAAGCCAATGCGGCGCTCAGCAACCCCATTCTGCTGTGGGGACTCTGGCAGCGTCCAGGACTGTACGATGCCCTGCTCGCCGCAGAATCCGGCAAGAATGCCTGAGCGAAACTCACCCCCACGGTCAGAGTGGAGACAGGAGACACGACGGCCACGAGTGCCCTCAGTGGCTAGAAGCCACCGGATCAGCGTAGAAGTCACCTCGGACTTCTTCGCGAGAGGAAACACCGTGGTGTACCTGGAGAAGTCGTCGACGACCACCAGAAAGTAGCGCTCCCTCTCAGGTCCCTGCGTAGGTGCAGGGCCCCAGACATCCAAGTGGAGTGTCTGGAAGGGAGCAGTGGCCGGACGAAGGGAGGAGGAGTGCGGAGTGGCACGAAGACGGCCGGCGACGCAAGGAGTGCACGGCGGCGCAGGCGAGGGAGGGAGCGACAGGAAGACGCGAGGGAGACCTGAGACAAGACGGTGACCAGCCATAGTGCGGAGGTGGGGGATCGACGCGTGGCCAAGACGGTGGTGCCACAAGACGGTCCGGTGGGTGAAAGACCGACACGAGCAAGACTCAGCAACTAGACCGGACACAGCAACATGACCGGACACAGCAACCTAACCGGACACAGCAACCGGTGGGGACGCAGTAACCTGACCGGACTCTGCTACCGGGGGGAACGAAGCAACCTGACCAGACGCAGCTACCTGCGGGGGCGGAGTGTGCAGGACGAAGAGACCTGAGTGGGGCTCTCTGGTGAACGTGGCAAGAACTGCCCTGGTGGAAGAGTCCGTACAGATCGCAGTCCTCCCGTGCGCAGGAAAAGTGACTGTGATCCCCCGGTCCTGAAGGTATCCAACACCCACCAAGTTCCGAGAGAACGAGGGGATGTAGAGACCAGTGAGGAAACCAGAGGGGACAGCTGGGCACGGGAGGGTGGTCGAGCTGCGAGCAACTGCTGGTCCTGAAGTAGGATCAGCCAGGGCAACTGGGACTGGAGCCGAAAGAGGTGTGACAGTGGTGTGGTCGCGGAAGAAGCACTGAGACGCGCCGGAGTCCAGCGTGAAGGAGAGCGACGCAACAGCAGTCGTCACGGCCGGGCTAGTGACTACACAAGCACCTACACTAAAAGCACAAGTACCGACACTAGCAACAGGCAAAGGTCCTAAGCTAGGTACACGTAAGCCAAGAGATCCGTACGTGACAGAATAAACAGCATCTATAGACATATCAAACACAGGGTAACCACTACGAAACAGACCGGGCCAGATCGAGGGAGCCGACTCAGGCCCAAAACGCTCACGGTAAAGGTCGTCGAGGCGGCTGTAGCAGCGCTGTGCAGAGTGGTCAGGACGCCAGCAGGTAGTGCCAGCGCCAGGGCCGGTCAGGATCCGGTACTGGCAGGGGCCGACGTCGCGGCCACCGCGACGAGCCCCCCAGCTGGCTGGGCCGCTGCTGCAGCCAACGCGACCTGAACCACCAGGCCCCCACAGCTGCTGAGGGCGCCACAGCTGCTGAGGGCGCCCCTGCTGCTGCGGAAGCCACTGCTGAAACGGCCGCTGCTGCTGTCCCTGCTGCTGGAGAACCCTAGTGGACTCCATGATAAAAGCTAGCGGGGTGCAGGAGCGGCAGGGGCTAGGAGCGACAGGTGAAACTAGGCGAGGAACGGCTGGAGTACGGAGCAAACTGAGCTACGAGCGAGGAGCGAGAACGGCTGGAGCACAACTGGCTGGAGCTAGAAACGGCGAGCTAGGGCTGGCTGGAGGTAGGAACGGCCGGAGCTAGAGACCGTAGGTGCGGCTGTCGGCTGCCGCTAGTAGAGCCACTGGCAGTGGAACGTACGTGCGACAGTAGGGGCTGCAGTACTGACGGCTGCGGGATGCAGGCAACTGTGCAGGTCGTCCGGCAAGCAGGAACGCGGCCGACAGTTGCAGGCCCCCACACGAAACCCTTTTTTTTTTTTTTTTTTTTTTTTAGGGTTTATTTATTTATTTATTTATTTATTTTCTGGCGCTAAAGCGCTCCGGGGCGCGCTGCCTGCAGGGTGTGCTGCCTGCGGGGCGCGCTGCCTGCGGGGCTGGGGCGACGGGCCAGGGCGCGGGCTGGGGCGACGGGCTAAAGCGGGCGCCTGGGCGACGGGCTAGGGCGGGCGCCTGGGCGACGGGCTAGGGCGCGGGCCTGGGCGACGGGCTAGGGCGGGCGCCTGGGCGACGGGCTAGGGCGGGCGCCTGGGCGACGGGCTAGGGCGCGGGCCTGGGCGACGGGCTAGGGCGGGCGCCTGGGCGACGGGCTAGGGCGGGCGCCTGGGCGACGGGCTGGGGCGGGCGCCTGGGCGACGGGCTGGGGCGGGCGCCTGGGCGACGGGCTGGTGCGGGCGCCTGGGCGACGGGCTGGGGCGGGCGCCTGGGCGACGGGCTAGGGCGGGCGCCTGGGCGACGGGCTAGGGCGGGCGCCTGGGCGACGGGCTAGGGCGGGCGCCTGGGCGTCGGGCTAGGGCGGGCGCCTGGGCGTCGGGCTAGGGCGGGCGCCTGGGCGACGGGCTAGGGGCGCAGGCTAGGGGCGCTGAGGGCTCTAACGCGCGGAGGAGGAGGGCGCTAAGGCGCGGAGATGGCGCGGAGGGCGCGGAGGGCGCGGAGGCTAAGGCGCGGAGGGCGCGGAGGGCGCGGAGGGTGCGGAGGGCGCGGAGGGCGCGGAGGGCGCGGAGGGCGCGGAGGGCGCAAGGGTGCGGAGGGCGCAAGGGTGCGGAGGGCGCTAGGGCGCTAGCTAGGCTAGGCGAGAGGATCGACACCTCCTCTGATACCATCTCAAAGTTAGCGAACAACGGAATGTGTGAACTAGGGAAACAAGGGATACAAATAGCAACCATAAAAGTGTTGTACTCCCTAGAGTGCTACTCACTGTAGCCTAAGAACCTATAATAACATTTGACAGAGAGTGTAATGAATATGAATTCATTACTGTAGAGGCTGCTCCTAGCGAGGACAACCCCGAGCATTTCGCGTCAGTTTCGAGGTTCGGCCTACACTTCGGACCGAACCACTGCCGAGTCGCCTCGCACCAATCGCGACACTTCCAACCCATCCACGTCCCGAGGTCCTCGCCTACCACGGTTTCGACCCTATAAATGCATGCCTCTTTATCATTCTGGACATTCTGTAATCACGTTCTCTTTATAGAAGTCTTCCGCGCACTCTGTTTAGTAAAACTCATAACACTCAAGGTTCAGAACGATTGAAGCTAGCTTTGGCATGTCTTGTGTCATGGTAACCACCTCGGTGGTCTCCACGCGATTATTGACTTTACGTCTGTGGCTGTGGAAAGCCGAACCCCTTCTGACCAAATCGTTTGTCGGTGAAGCTAGCCAGCCATGGCAGGGAGAAATCCAGGCAGGCGTGATAGTTCAATTTTGGCTCTAACCCCACTCAACCGCTCTGAACTTCTGAGTGAACGCTTTGCTACACAAATCCTACCCAACCGCATTGTACAGCACCGATCCCTCACCACACACCCGTGACACCGTGAATTGTATTGTAGGTTGGTAGTTCGGTCGGACCGAGTGTAGATTTCACTCGTCTCTGCGAAAGCCCGTGTGGATCTGCCTGCATCGTCGATGTGTGTACTCTCACGGTGACGTCCTGTGGAGTTTTCAAGGTTGATGCACTGCGTGTTCCTCCGCTTTGCAGCAGTTGGCACTTAGTCGCTTTGCGCGAAGACCATGTTATCTCCGCAGCAAGTTGTCGTCGTCCTCTTAGCGGCTCTCCGACTAATCGACTAACATTAGGACAGACCTGTTGACTGCAAAGTGCTACCACGCTAGGCTGATCCACAAAGGGTTATTCTCTCTAAATCTCTGGCTCTAAAATTCTTTTGAAGGATCTGCTAACCGCAATGACATTACTCGACGTGTCGGCGGAAGCCGTACACGCAACAACCCCAGCGAGTGCTCAGGCAGACGCTGAGGCCGTTCTGCAAAAAGGTTGCGGCGAGTACGGGTGCGTACACTATCGCCTGTTATCGATTCAGTCTTTTCTTGTTCCTTTCTTCGTGTCCAGTTCCCGGGGTCACGTCCGACCAAATCCAACGGAAACGAGTGTTTTTTAGATTTGCATAGAGAGGTTGTAAGTGTGGCCTTTTGTTTTCCTTCAGATGCTCACACTACCGGAGAAGATGCAAGATCAAGGCTCCGTGCTGTAATGAGGTGTTTGACTGCCGGCACTGCCATAACGATGCAAAGGTGCCGTCCCTGCTGATACACTGGACAGTCTGCTGTATTCGATACTGATCTCCTCAAACGGATAGGTCTGATGTCCCGTAACGAAACGTTTTCCGTGGTGACGTGACGAGTCAGTCTGGTCAGATTTCGCCGTCCTGGACAGCTATCATGTTACTGATCTGATTGAATTTGTGCGATTGAGTGTGAGCAGAGTCATTCAGAGGACAAAAGCCGACATGAGATCGCTCGGCACAATATCGAGCGGGTAAGCCCGAGCAAGAACTGGAGGAAAAGTCATAAACTCTTGCGTTCCCCGACGTGCCTGTTCATTTTTTGTTTTTTTTCCGGATCTTCTGTCGTTTCATCCCCATTCGTGGTTTGTGCTCATTTGAACCTTCGTGCTGACCGGAGAGCTTTGTCATCCTGCTGTTTGTACTCGTTTTCCTTGTTGCAGGTAGTTTGCTCCTTGTGTTCGACCGAGCAAAAGGTGAGGTGCACAGATTGTCTCCTTTTTCTCACGGACGAATCATGATTTGATTGCACACGGATGCGTTTCATTCAATTTCAGGTGCTCACGATGCAACATGCTTTGTGCAAGCCTTCGGCTTCTGAAGCATGTGGGAGGAAGTGTGACATTGTGGATGGAACGGAGAGCCGTCTTTGTTTGTCATTTTCTCTCTCATATGCCCTGTTTCTTTGCCATTGTACACCTTTTTTTCGCCTTGGTTGGTTCCTCAGGTGCAGCAAGTATGCGAGGCATGCGGCGTGTGCATGGGACGGTATTTCTGCTTCAAGTGCAAGTTCTATGACGACGAGGTATGTCAGGTGATTCACATTAAGTCATGGTGTAGATAGCTTAGACAACTCAAGCTTTCATCTGCACCTGCTTGGTTTTTGAGGCAATTAAAAAAGTTGGATAAGCTGCGTTCACTGAAGCTTTGCTTTCCTTGTGCAGGTTGCAAAGAAGCATTTTCACTGTGACGAGTGCGGCATCTGCAGAGTTGGTGGCAAGGACAAGTTTTTTCACTGCGACAAGTGTGGTAAGTGTAGGTTCAGTGTGATATATGCAGCTTCAGCGTGGTGAGTGCGGTGCATGCAGGTTACCTCTCTCATTGTCGCCACCTGCTTACTCTTGGTTTGTTGTTGCCCTAGCTCGCTGTCCCATGCACTGACAGCCAACATACGCTGCTCTGCCACCATACGTCTATCCGCCACGCAGGCTGCTTCATGCGATCCTTGAGTCCATCAAAATTAGAGAACCATATGTTGACTCTCTACCCCTTTCCCTAACTCGCTACCGTGCATTGCCGCCCTTCTCTGGCTCCACACCTGTATCCCTGCAGGCTGCTGCTATGCCACCTCGTTGAGAGAGGACCACCGCTGTGTGGAGAAATCCATGCATCACAACTGCCCTGTGTGCTTCGAGGTGAGCTGTTTTTGTTTGAGTTGCTCTGGAGACCCTGGTGCTGCATGACTGTGGCATATGCTCTGGCTGACATGCCTTTTGTCGCGCGAGTGACACTTTCTTATTTTCTCTACTTAACGTGCCCCTGCTGCCTGCCTGCACCCACTCCCCTGGCAGTTTCTCTTTGAGTCGCTCCGAGAGACCTCGGTGCTGCGCGAGTGTGGGCATACAATCCACACAGAGTGCCTGGACGAGCTTCGGAAACACAACAGGTGAGTGAGGGATGTGAGCGAGGGTTTCAGTGGGGAGGTGTAACTCAAAATAGGTAGGGAATGGAGGAAAAGGGGTATGGGTGCCATTCTTGCTGTAAACCATCCTCGTTGTTGAGATTGCTAAGTCTTTGTGAAAACTTGTGTGTGTGTGTGTGTGTGTGTGTGTGTGTGTGTGTGTGTGCGTGCGTGCGTGCGTGTGTGTGTGTGTGTGCGTGTATGTGTGTGTGTGCATGCATGTGTGTGTGCAGGTATGCGTGCCCCATCTGTTGCAAGACCATGTTTGACATGTCCCGAGTGTGGGCACAGCTAGATCAGGAGGTGAGCACAGGCAGAAAGACCGTATTGTTTACATGAAAAATGTGATATTGATTTCAGGCGTTGCCATGCGAGACAGGTTGTAAGCACAGGCAGAATCAGGGGATGATCTTTTCCAATTCAGATGCTACTGTTGATCTGTGAATGGTGCTCCAATGTTGGCTTCGAGTATTTTTGGAAACTGCTCAGATTTTTTTGTTCCTGGGCTGCTTGTGTGTGTTGTCATGACAGGTTGCTGCAACACCCATGCCAGAAGCGTATCAAAACCAGATGGTAACTGTTTCACGCTCCCACATGCCTGTGCCTCATGCCTTTTCGACACTCCGCTCCTCCAGTTCGCCATCTAATGTTCCACTTCTTATTTGTGTTCTTCAGCTTCTTCCACTTCTTTCCTCCTCTTCCCTCCTCTTCGCTCCTATTCTTCCTTTGGCATTCTGAGTCATTTTGAAACTTCACCTGTTTTTTCCCTGTGAACACCTTGTCTCCCTGAACCCTCTTCAGACGCCTATCCTGTGCAACGACTGTGGGGGCAGCGGTTCTGTGCCATTCCATGTGGTGGGGCACAAGTGCCCGCACTGCGGCTCCTACAACACTCGCCAAACACAGTAGACGCACGGTGCAGCACACCGGGCGGGCATGGCTTGGCGTTTAGGGCGGGAAGTGGATGTTACAGCTCACATGGTGCTTGCGAAACCACCCATGTGCTGCAGTCGAAGGAGCCATTGGGCGGGTGAATGAAGAGTGCTGCTCTCTCAGGCAACCCCCAGACACCACCCAAGCCATCCCCCCAGCCACCACCGCTAGGCATCATGGCACCACCTCCACCCCAGCCTTGCGCCCCATCATGATCCCTGTCTGTCACCATTCAATACACACATGTACAGGCATCACCATCATCATCACCATCTCAGCCTTGAGCTGTGGCTCAGATGAACCCAGATCCCCATTTGAGCTAGCCAGACCAGGCTCTAGCTGTATCTTATCTCTCCCTAGAGCAGGCTTGGATGATCAGTGGCAGCATGGAGAACCCTCAGCGTCATGCTGACATTCTATTATTAGCAGCCAAATTGTTGACATTTGAACCTTTGCATTTGTATTTGTGCTGCAGCTAGGGCTGTCTGTCATGCCGGCAATGCAAGTTTGGGCACGCATCTTGCTCGCTTGTGAAGCTGCCAATGGAGTGATGCAGCTGCTGTCAGCTTAGGGTGTCCAATGGGCAATTGTCCAACATGTAATAACTGGTTCCAGATGCTTCTGAAGAGGTTCAGAGTGGTGCTAGGCAGAAGCTGGGTCAAGGTTTCACCATGAAGCCATACACTCAGTTCAGGGCACCGGTGAGATATAACGAGGGAAGTTCGGTTGGAGAACAAAAGAGCGCTCCCAGGTGGGCTTGAACCACCGACCTTATGGTTAACAGCCTACGCTCTAACCAACTGAGCTACGAGAGCTGTTCCTGTTCCACACTGTAAATTATATAGCAATATAGGTTGTTTTTATATCAAAAGGCAGCACACATTTAGGCTCCTTGGTACGCTGCATTCCCGGCAGCCATGTGGGAGGAAGGCGTGCTGCTCCACGGCGGGCGAAAGCGATGGCGCCACGGCAGAGCTCGCGAGGACGGCGTGCCGCAGTACATTCACGATCGCCTCATGTTACTGTGTTACGAAAACGACCCGCTACACCTCACCCCCGCTATAGACAACCACAGGTCCGCGAATCCCTCCGAGACTCTCCCCTCCTCTTCTGTTCGACTGTTCTGCTTCGACCACCCAGCTCTGAGCACTCCGCAATTCATTCAGCTGTGACTCACGCGTGTGGCTCATTGGTCCTCGCGACGCGGGATCCGCGAGACCCGTCGCGACAGGGGTATCCGTGGCGTTCCCCTTCCCTCGACGACCCACATTTCCGCTGGTTTAGGTCGACTTCAATCCAAACAATTTCGGAATCAGAGACGTCTCAAAGCCAAACTATCTCGGATTTCAAGACGTCCCTAAACTAGGCTCCTATTCTCCCATACCCTTGCTCCCATGGGTTCACCGATCGAGCCATCATTGATGGGTGTGATGGGGGGAAGCACTTCTTTGATGTTCAACGCTCAATTGTTCACATTCGTCTAGTTTTTTCCACATTCGTTTATTCTGCCTCCTCCACCACTCAGCACTCCTCTCTCTTCCCTTCCCCCTTTCCCCCTAAAAAGGTGTATCAGGGTGATGACAGAGCCAGAACGCATACTCGTCTCTTCATTGCCCACAGCTACTCTGCCAATGCGCTACTGCTGAAGTTCTAACCACCCCGCACCACTCATCACCCCTCACCATCTCACCATACCCGTGCCCTGTCCTACCCCCAAGAATCCACCCCCCCCTTCCCCTCCCACCCATAGGTACATACATCGGGGTGATGACAGAGGCAGCGTGTAGCTCAACTTCCACGAACCTTCCCCCCTTTCCTCCCCGACCCCACCACCAAAAATCACCCCTCACCATCCCTCAACACCCCTCACCGCCCCTCACCACCCATTCATCCTCTCTCAAACAGGTACATCGGGGTGATGACAGAGGCAGCGCGCATATTCGCACACAACTACTCTGCCGACGTGCTGCTGCTCAGACCTTTATCATCCCTCACCACCGCTAAGTACCGCTCTCCTGTATTCCCCCATACCATAGGTACATCGGAGTGATGACAGAGGCAGCGCGCATATTCGCTCACAACTACTCTGCCGACGTGCTTCTGCTTAACTTTGGCCCGCCTCTTCCTGACTCCGAGCTCTACTCGCTCTTCAACAAGAATGTGTGCGAGGTAATGGGTGGTGGTGAGCGGTGGTAAAGGGTGGTGGGAGGCGGTGAGATGTGGTGAAAGGCGGTCCTCCTTCCTGACTCCGAGCTCTACTCGCTCTTCAACAAGAACGTGTGCGAGGTAATGGGTGGTGGTGAGCGGTGGTGAGGGTCGGTGAGAGCTGCCGCTGCTCTCTATCACTTCCCCGCCCTTGCATGTGGCTGGGAGCCTTTTGGGACTGGCCTTGAGGGCCCATGTTGTGTCCTCCTATCAGGGGTTTTGAGGATTCAAAGAGCCTCTCACTGACTGCTGCTCTCCTCCTGTACCCTGCCCTCCTTGTTCACAGCCGGGAGCGCCCTGGGACTGGCCTCGAGGGCCCATGGTGTGTCCTCTCGACATCATCTTTCGAGCCTGCTCCACCATGCACACATGGTAAATACCATGCACAGGCACTGTTTGTTTGTTTGCTTGCTTGTTTTTACCTTTGAGGCTTGCGGGGGTTGTGTGGGAACCAACCCTAGATAGCTGATGAGGCTTGTGACACGGAATCGAAGCGACTTTTGAGTCAACTCAGAAGTCACCGAGCAGACAACGACCAACTCCCTTTTTCCCTCTTCCTTTCACTCCCACTCTCCCTCCTCCCCTCCCATCAGTCTACCAGCAGACAGTGATCACGTGGCAGTGCTACACACGCGAGCAGTCCCAGCAGTAGAGTCGGTTGCCTCACTCTGTCTCCTTCCATCCTGCTCTCCCTCCTCCCCTCCTGCCCAGGCTCGCAGCAGACGACGACCATGTGGCAGTGCTACACACACGCAGCCCCAGCAACGCGGGGGGAGCATGCTTCCTCCGCTTCATTGCTGCGTGCTACCTCTCCCACAGGTACTCTTGCCCTTCTCACCAGTACTGTGTGACACTGTAACGAGGTGTGACACTGTAACGAGGTGTGACACTGTAACGAGGTGTGACTCTGTAACGAGGTGTGACACTGTAACGAGGTGTGACACTGTAACGAGGTGTGACACTGTAACGAGGTGTGACTCTGTAACGAGGTGTGACACTGTAACGAGGTGTGACACTGTAACGAGGTGTGACACTGTAACGAGGTGTGACTCTGTAACGCGGTGTGACACTGTAACGAGGTGTGACACTGTAACGAGGTGTGACACTGGAACGAGGTGTGACACTGTAACGAGGTGTGACACTGGAACCAGGTGTGACACTGTAACGAGGTGTGACACTGTAACGAGGTGCCGCCTCACACACAGATGCCCTCGCCTCGCCTTACTCTCTCCCCCTCTCCGATCCGTTGTTGTGTCCTCCCTATACGCTCCTCTCTCCCCTCGCTCCTCACTCCTCGCTGCTCTCTCCTCGCTCCTCGCTCCTCTCTCCACTAATCTCCCTCTTGCAATGCTAATACTCCTGACAATGCTTCCAAGTCCCCTGTTCCCTTCACCCTCCCCCACCCCAACCACTCACGGCCCCCCTTCGTCCCCCTCTTCCCGTTCCCCTCCACAGCTGCCGTCTCTTATCTTCCCCCATCCTTGCCTATTTCCCTCCCCCTTCTCCTCCCTCATCTTCCCCATCCTCTCCCATCCTCCTCCGTCCTCCCTCGTCCCCCTCCCCAATTCGTTATCCCTTCCCCCACTCTCCTCCCCCAATCCCCTCCAATCACCGCAGAGTTTTCAGTTTTGAGGCGCCTCAAAAGACGCAGAGTCTCCAGTGCGTGGAAGGCCCTTGCTTTCCTCTCCTCCTCATCCTCCCACCCTCCCTGTCCCAATCCCCCTCCTCCTCCCCCTCTCCCCACTTCCCCTCCTCCCCCTTTCCTCCAATCCCCCCCCTTAATCCTCCCCCAACCAGCGCAGAGTTTCCCAGTGCGTGGCAGGCCCTTGCTTCCCTCCCCCAACCCCTCGGCCAACCAGAACTCGCCACGTGGCACCCCCTCCCCCCCGAAGAGCCGGGGGAGGGGAAGGGGGAGCATGGGGGGCAGGGAGAGCTTGGGGGGAATGGGGCGGTGGAGCACCAGAGGGAGGAGTGGGGGGAGGTGGTGGGGGGAGGGCAGAGGGGCAGTATGGGGCAGCAGCGATACTGCACCTACGTGGATGAGTTTGTGAAGGCAGGGCGAGGGGATGAGGTGGGTGCTGTGCTGTTTCGGTGCTATGGATGTATTTCTGGGTGCTCAGGGTGTTGTGCTGACCCACGTTGGGGCAGCATGGCCATGCATCGTTCCTGCACTGCAGGCCTCTTCCCTTCCCTCCAACCACTCCTGCCCCCGGTCATTCCCCAACCCTCGTCCTCCATCTCACCCCCACTAGTCTTCCCTTTCCCCCCTTCGTCTTCCTCTCTCCCCACCCTGTTTTCTCCTGTCCAGCCCACAAAACAATCAGTTCCTAATCCCACCCCGCTTCCCCCTCTCTCCCCTTCCCCCTCTCTCTCCCCTTCCCTCTCTCTCTCTCCCCTTCCCCCCTTCTCTCCCCTTCCCTCTCTCTCTCTCCCCTTCCCCCCTTCTCTCCCCTTCCCCTCCCCCTGCCAGCCATCACTCGCCTCTCTGCCACCCGCTGCCCCAATTCTTCGGAAGCTTATCCTCAGCGCATGCCCATCCATCGATGGGGCCGGCGTCTTTCGGCCGTATCTTAAGGTGGGTCGGCAGTTGTCTCTAGTGGCCGGCAGCAGCGAGAGTGTGTAATGATGGGTACACACTTGAATATGCATCATGATGCAATATGCTCTTGTCATGCTAGCGGTTCACATGCATGCATCGCCCGTCCACATGCATGCATCGCCCGTTCACATGCATGCACCGCCCGTTCACATGCATGCACCGCCCGTTCACATGCATGCATCGCCCGTCCACATGCATGCATCGCCCGTCCACATGCATGCATGTATGCTGCCCTGCCGTTCCGTGTGCTGCTAACTGGTGTTTCTTTGTGGCCGTGCGCAGGTGTTTCGGAGGGGAGCAGAAGTGAGCAGCAGTGTCTTGCCTGGGGAGGTGAGGCGTGGGGGAAGAGGGGGTAAGAGGGGGTAAGAGGGGGAAAGAGGGGGTGAGAGGGGGCAGACATAGCAGCTGGGAAAAAAGAAAGGGTTAGATGGGGGAAATAATCTGTCTTTGCTATCCTTCTTTGGCTCTCCTCTCCTCTCCTCCCTCTCCTCTCCTCTCCTCTCCTCTCCTCTCCTCTCCTCTCCTCTCCACTCTCCTCCCTTCCCCTCCATTTCTCCTGTACAATCTCCCCTGCTCTTCCTCGGATCTCCTCTCATCACCCCCGCCGCCCGCACAACCCCCAACCGCCAGGTGCCGCCCTCCTTCCCTACGGGCTCAGCCTGGATGGTGCCCTTTGAGGTCAACGCGCCTGTGTTAACCTTATTGCGCCTCTGCTGTTCCCCCCCATCTCATCCACTCCCCCGTTCCCCCTCATCCTGCCCGCATACCGCCAGGTGCCGCCGTCCTTCCCTACGGGCTCAGCCTGGATGGTGCCCTTTGAGGTCAACGCGTGGGGCAAATGACTGTGCCTTCCCCCCTTACCTTATTCCTCTTATTCCTCCCATCCCATCCGCATACCGCCAGGTGCCGCCCTCCTTCCCTACGGGCTCAGCCTGGATGGTGCCCTTTGAGGTCAACGCGCCTGTGTGGGGCGACTGTGCATTTGCCGTGCACCACTGGACAGGTAACACCTGTGCATTCGTCCTATCTGTTCTACAGGAAGACTGTGCCTTGTCGTACACATCTGGACGGGTAAACCTCTGGGCGGAAGGGGCCGCATAGCTATCGTTTGAGGCGCCTAAAAATAACTGTTGAGGCGCCTCAATAGTTATCAGCTTGGAAGGACGGATTTTGAGACGTCTTTAAAATCCGCTCGCGGGACTCCCTACCTGGTTGACTTTTGAGTCCAGCTTCCAAAAGTCGAGCGGATTCTGGAGACGTCTCAAAAGTCGATTTCGAGACGTCTCCAAAATCCGCTCGCGGGACTCCCTACCTGCCAGGCAGGAAACAGCAGCAAGGAGGAGAGGAATCTCGTGTTTGTCTTTGCCATTTGAGTCACTTCTTTGCAGTATACCGCTTGTCTGTGTGCCCCTCCGGTCTCTCACTCCCAACCCCCGTCGCCTCACCCCGTGCTACTCACCAGGCAACAGTAGCAGGGACGAGAGTGAGCCTGTGTTTGTCTTTGCCCTTAGTGGGTCGACACTCAGAAGTTGGTGCTTCTCAGGTCTCCTTGCCTCACCCACTACCTCCTCTCTGTGTTTGTCCTTATCTTTGCTGCGTCTTTCTAACTCCCAGGCAACAGCAGCAGGGACGAGAGCGAGCCGGTGTTTGTCTTTGCCTTCCACTCGGCCTTCCTACGCATCGGCCTCACCCGGATAACCCTCCACGAGGTAACGCCTTCTCCTGTACCGCCCGACTGGATTCCCCTAACGCACCAGCCTCACTTGAATGACCTTTACAAATCAACACGTGAGTAGCCCTAGCACCAGTCCCCCTCCCTCCCCTCAACCCCAACACCAGCTCGAGACTGTGCCTACGGGGGAGGCATTCTAGTACCGGCAGATAGAGATGCTGCATCCCCCTCTCTGCAGGGAGTTTTTGAGAATTCTCAAAAACACCCTGCGTCCCCCTCTCCCTTCTCTCCCAGCCCTTCACATCCCCTCCTCCTTCCCCCACCCCTCACCACCCCACCATCTTGACTGTGCCTACGGGGGAGGCAATCAAGTGCCGGCACACCCTAGCAAGCAGACCCTGCCTTCTCTTTTCCCTTCTCCCCCCCCTCCTCCTTCCCCCACCCCCCACCTCCCCACCAGCTTGACTGTGCATACGGGGGAGACGTTCAAGTCCCGGCAGACTTCTTTATCGATGTGCTTATAGAGATGCCGCAGCCACATGGCGGCACGCCATTGGCCGACGACGCCCACTCCGACGGCGCGCCAGCTGGCGCGATGCTGACGTGGCAGCAGCTGCTGGCGGCATACCGGGACGAGTTCGTGGAAGCTTCCAGGAAGCAGCGGATGAGCCAAGGGAGGGAAGAGACGCAGCAACGGAATGCAGCAAGGAGCGAGAGGGGGGGAGAGGAGGCGGTGAGTGGGAGGGGCAGCGCATTGGATCAAGGGAACGAGGTGAGGGGGGCCTGGGATTGGAGAAGCGAAGCCAGGGGAGCTTCGGAGCAGCAGACATTGGAGCAAAGATTGGAGCAGAGACACGAAACTGTGGGTGGGAGGGGCGCGAATCTGCAGCCGGGGAATGAAGCGAGGGAGCAGCGGAGGAGCCTGGCTCGCAGCCTGGTGACAGAGGTGCAGGCACACCCGCTCCTGCGCCACACAGGACAGCCAAGCCACCCAGGCATGCCGGTCATGCAGCCCGTGCCGCCCGGAATGATGTTCATGCCGCCCGAAGTGATGTCCTCTCAACACGACCTCCCTACCACCCCCACAACGCCTCACATGCCGCCCTCCCCCCACTCGCCGCTCCCACACTCGCCCCTTCCCCAACTACCATCCCTTTCCGAAGAATTCAGCCTCTCCCATTCCTCCTCCGCTGCCTCTCCCGCCGCAAGCCAGCCCTCTCAGGAGCTTGACTCTCTAGCAGATCTGCTCATCCGCATGTCTCTGTCCACAGGCTCACGCCATAGTATGGGGGGTGGGGGGTTGAAGGGGGGTGAACGGCATGGCATGGGGGGTAAGGGTGTGAGCTTTGAGCAAGGGAGGGAGAGGCACAGCATGGGGGGTGGGAATGTGAAGGAGAGGGCTGGGGGTGAGGGGAGCATGGTGGGGGGTGCGGAAAGGATGGGCCAGGAGGGGAGTATGGGGGGGAAGAGGACAATGGGGGTCGCGGGGGGGATGAGGGGGGAGGGGGGCATGGGGGACGCGGAGGGGATGGGGGAAGAAAACCAGCGCATGGGGAATGGGGGAGCCTATGTGAGCGCCATACGTGGGGAGGGGAGGATGGGGGGCGCGGAAGGTATGGGAAGGGAATGGGAGGGCATGGGTGGTGGGGATGCGATGGGGGGAAGGCGGGAAGGCAAGGGCATGGGAAGTGATGATGTGAGGGTAGTGAGGGAGGGGAGAGAAGCAGGAGGAGAGTGGGGAGCAGGAGCGGGTGAAGCAAAAGGAGATCACTTGAGAACAAGTGCTGCTCGTTCTGCCAACCACACGACAAGAGGAACCGAACCACTTGCTTCTCCACCTGAACCGTTCTCATTATCACCCTCAACATCAGCAGCAGCAGCAGCGGCATCAGCAGCAGAATTACCAACACTAACATCATCATCTAGAGAAGCAGCAGGAACAGCAGCAGGAGCAGCAGCAGGAGCAGCAGCGGAGGCACGTCCTCCTCCTCCCTCCTCTCCCCCTCTCAAACCCACACCCGATCAACCTACCCAAGCCCCCCCTCCTCCCCCAACCCTCCCTCCGCCTCCCCCTCCCCCAACCTCCGGCCGTCCCCCCCCTCCCCCTCCCCCTATCCGCCTAGCCTCTGGCAAACTGGCTGCGCCTGGGATGGGGAGACAGCAGGGGGAAGGGGAGGGGGGGAGCGCGGAGGGGGAAGGAGACCTTTTCCCCCCAGCGCGGCCCTTGCACTGGAACAAAGTGACTAATGTGAAAGGGACAGTATGGGAGGAGATAGAGAGAGATGGGGCGGGTAAAAAAGAGAGAGAAGAGACAGTAGGGGATGGGGGAATTAAGGGAAGTAGCAGTAACGTTCTTGTATTGAAGGTGACACTACCAGATGACATGAGACGAGCCATCCGGGTGCTTTTCCAGGTGAAAGCAACAAAGCCAGGTGGGAAGTCGAAGACAGGAGGAGGGTTGCAAGCGGAAGGGGGAGGACAGGGGGGGAGGAAGGGACTAGGGAAAGATGAGTTACAAGTGGTTGGTTTGGCTCGTGCTAACAACGTTGCCATCATGCTGACTCAATTCCGCATGCCGGAAAATCAAATCCGAGATCTGATCCTCGCAGGAGATCCCAAGCATGTGCTGCCACCTGACCGCCTGGGCCTGCTGCTTCAGGTGATTCCAACAGAGGAGGAGGTGGCAAAGTTCAGAGCAGTCTCAGGCGCTGCTTCAGGTGCCATGTGTGCACCTGAGCGTTTCCTTTGGTCCATATCATTGATCCCAAGAATGAGGAGGAAAATCGAGGCGCTAATGTTTGTGCGGCATTTCCACACCATTGTCAACGATGCCCGGGCAGTTATAAAAGTTTTCTGTTCAGCTGCCCGAGAGATCCGCAGCAGCAAGGTTCTCCGGGCAGCATTGGCAGCGGCGCTTGAAGTGGGGAATGAGCTCAACCGAGGCAGCTCGAGGGGTGAGTCGTGGTGACGAGGGGTGAGACACAGTAGAGAAGGATAAAACGGGGTGGCGAGGGGTGGGAGGGGTTGGAGAGGGATGAGACAGGAATCATAGGTCTAATACGGAAAGCATTGGGGGTTGAGTGGCAAGAGTTGGGAACGGCAGGCAGGGAAAAGGAAAGTAGCAAAACCGGTGCAACAAAACCACCACTCATAAGCTCCTCTCATACAAAACCCCACATGCATCACTCTCCAACCACCTTCCCACCCTTCTCTGCCCCACCTCCTTCCCCCTTAAATCCCAGGTTCGGCTCGCGGGTTCTCTCTCGATTCCCTCGCCCGCCTGTCAGAGGTGCGAGTCACTCCCCCCTCCCACCGTGCCAAGGGCCTCGACTCACTGTTCACCGCCTCCCAGGTGGCTTTTGAGTCGGCTCAAAAGTCAAACTCCTCCCAGACTCTGCCTCCCGGGCCTCGATTCTCTCGCACACAATCCTCCCCTGTCATACGCGCCAATGCCGCCTCCTCCTCCTCCTCCTCGTCCTCCTCCTCCCCTTCCCCGTTTTCTTCCTCTTCCTCCTCCTCCTCCCCCCGTCCCTCCTCCCCGTTCCCCACATCCTCAATCCTCGCTGCCACCACACCTGCAGCCTCCCCTTTCCCTTCCCACCCTTCCCACCCCTCCCATGCTCCGCCTCTGATCGCCCGTGCAACAACGCTTCTCGACGTGGTTGTGATTATAACGAGGGGATGCCACTCAACCGGTCCAGAAGGGGGAGAGGAGGAAGCAGGGGAAGTGGGGAGCAGCCTTGTGGGCAGTGCAGTCAGAAACAAGGGAGGGGAGGGGGGAGCAGGGAGGAGAGGGAAGCTTACAGTAGAGCTGGCAGCAGTAGGGGAGGCTGTTAGGATGTCCCAGGCTGACGTGGCGGATGCCACGTCAGCACTGGACACTGGTCTGCGATTGGTGGATGAGGAGGTGCGGCTTCTGCAGCAGGAGAGAGAAGAGGGGAGGCTGAAGGAAGTGGAAGAGGAGGAGAAGCAGCAGGTAGAGGGACAGGGGAAGGGGCACGATAGTATGGGAGAGGAGGAGAGGCAGGAGAAGGGGAAGGAGGGAGAGGCAAAGGAAGAGGCAGGGAGCGGGAAGAAGAGAAGGGAGGGCGGGCTGATGGCTGTGTTAGCAGAGTTCAGATTGAGTGCAAGGAAGGAGAGGGAGGAACTGGCCACGGATGCCGAAGTGTGCAGGTGAGCACAATGCGCTGCTGAGGGAGTTGCGTATGGCTGTTGGGAGTGTAGTATTCGCTGTATAAATTGTTGTCATCCGTAGTAGTGTAGCGTACATACATCCAATTTCGCAACATCCGTGTGTCAACGTCTTGGTGAACTTGGTGTGCGCATTGGCATTCTGACCGTCCTGCCTTTCCCTCACCAGGTCAACGCTTCGACAGCTGGCATGCTACCTTGGGGAGTCAAAACCCCAACCCTCGACATCAGATGTAAGGTTTTCTTTTCAGTTTATGTCCACCAAGCTTCGTAGCACAAATGTCCCTCAGTACATTTCACTAAACTCTTTCCTTAATTTCCCCACACTCAAGGTTGTGTTTGACGTGTTTGACATTCGCATGGGGTGTTTTCCTGTGCAGGCACTGTTTGCATCGCTGTGGTCGTTCGCCTCTCTCTTTGATCGAGCACAGGCGACACTTGACATGTGACTGCGACCTTACATGGCTCACTTAACCATCACAACTGACGAAGGCTTGATGATTCTAACACCATGAAACATGTGGAGTAGATGCTATGCATCGAGTGGAGGGGAAGTCAGTTTGTATGGATCTCGTAGAGTTAACACGGCCTTTTCACTGAATTGTTTTCTGGTTGTTGCGCAAGCCTTGTAAAGCATGATGTAACTGCCTGGAATCTCAACATATTCACTGCCAAGTCAACAATGTTAGTTCATCTTCAAAAGCTCGACAACTATAGAGGAGTGCCGTGGCTTGCTAGGTATTGTACTTCGTGTTTAGCTTGTAGCTCGTCTCGAATTACCTCATAACCGTCTCGGTCTGGTTTGTGACGACTATCGAACTCAAGCCCTAGGCTAGGCTGGTTGAGGTTCGCTCTGGGCGACTGGAGGTTCACCGAGCCGTGTTGTCTGGTTCGTCTGGCTCGTTTGTCCGCATGCCCCTTCACCCTGTGAAAGAAGCTTCGGTTCCGCCACCGCCAGCAAAGCACAGCGGACCGCCATACCCTGGACGCGACTCGGTTCAAGGGCTGGAATGTGGAGGTGGGGCCACGGAACTTCGACATTTATCGCCCCCATTTGCACGATAAATACGCGAGAGCAAGGGCATTGCAAACAGACCAATTCGAAGCAGCTCAGAACAACTCGACTTCTCACAACCCAGCACAGCTGACTCTCTGTACTGACTGGTATCCCCTCCGCTACCTCTGAACCGCCTCCAAATTCACTGCACCTGGGACAACGTAACTCATCATTGCAACTCCAGACATGGCTCTTGACAACGATTCTACGCAGATTTTCAAGTCGACGCAACAGCTCGCGTCCGACGAAGACATTGAATCAGGAGCAGAAACTCCCTCCTCTCCACACATCCCCCTTCCCGTTTCCACGTCGCCACAGGGAAAGTCGCTGCCCCTCTTTTGCTGCGCGCCTCCGCTCGCAAAGAACGCATTTTCCGCTAGTCGCATCGCGGACGAGGAAAATCCCGGGGAGTTCACCGAGATTTACCCTTCCGATTTGCGCATCGCCAACCCTAAGGAAGTAACCACCACTGCAGACGAAATAGAGAAGCTTCGCAAGGACGAGAAGGATCGCCAGAGGCGTCGTCGCCGAACCTGCTGCTGCCGCGTCGCATGCTGGTCGCTCATCGTCCTCGCCGTCGTCATCGTCGGATTAGGCGTCGCAGGGCTCGTCGCATACCTGACAGTCTCGAAGCAACAGCCGGAGGTGAAGGTCGAGCAAATCAACATCCTCCGCGTCGGCATCACAAAATCCGGCGGCGGCTTCCTCGGCCTCGAAAACTTCCGCCTGGGCCTATCCGCGTTAATAAACGTCACCGCGCTCGTGTATAATCCCAACAACTGGGACGTGGAGGCTGAAGATATCAGCATCGACGTTAAATTCTTCGACATGCATGTTGCAAATGTGACCCTGCCTGGCGTTGTGGGCATGAGCAAGGGTGGGAGCGCGGAGTTGACTGTCCCCCTCGATATTGTCGACGCGCCCCTGGCGACGCTGAGTCCCGCGAGCCTGCTGACGACGCCGCTGCTGCATGGGCGCGCGGAAATGCGGGTGGTGGTTGGCACTGCAGCGCGCGTGAAATACTGGGGCATCTCGTCGCCGCGCGTTATGGTGCATGTGGAATGCACGATGCAGCTGGACCCGTTTTCCGCTAAGAAGTACAACGAGCAGTGTACACCCAGCATCTCGCTGTGAATGGGGCATGGCTAGGTTAGACTACTCTCGCCATACTCCCCTTAGCTGCTAGCATGCAACCTACTCTACTCGGAGATGCACCTACTTTCCAGGCTAACACATTTCTGGGTACGGTACTCTTTGCCATACTCCTCTTAGCCTTTAGCATGCACTCCTGGTACCGTATTATTTGGTTGTCCCTATTCCAGGGACCTCTACTCAGATGCACCTTAGTTTCTTGCTTTTTTATACTTCTGTTTTCTTACTAATGCAATATGCAAGCAACATCAGCTGGATCTCATAAACAATGCCCCTTCCACAAGAATTGTGTGGTGCAGGAATAGCACATGAAAGGCCCAGCAGTAAGTTCATGAAACGTGTTGTGGTGCAGCATTTCACCCTGCATCTCATGTACTGGTCTTGTTCAAGATTCCGGGTATGTACGAATTGCTCATGCCAATCGTGGCCATGTATGCTAATACGGTAAGCACTCTTCTTCAGTCCCCAAATCGAGCATGCCTCAGCTTCCTGAAACAAGAGAAGTGCATGCCAGGGGAAGTCAGAAAGGTGGAATTTGGAATAAACCACAAGAGGGGCTAGACCAAACCAGTACTGGTAAGAGCTGGCATCGTTATCTGCAGCAACACAAGGACAAACTTCATACAAATAGAAAAGCAGTAAGGGTTGGACGCACCTTGGTGGATAACCGCCAGGTCCTCCTTCACGAGCACGAGGTGGCGACACCTCACTCGCTGAAAGCGGCCGCCCATATCTCTCCCTTCCATCCCCCACCTCCTCAATCACCACTCCTCGCCTCAACACCGCATCCCCGGCCTCTCTCACGCTCTGAACCACAGCTGCTTCTGCTGCTGCTCCTGTTGCATGTAACCCATGTGCTGCTGCTGCTGCTGCTCCATGCATCCCTCGCTCTGATCCCATCCCATGCACTCCTGCTCCTGCCCCTACCACTATTACAGGTACACTTTCCCCTCGAGATCTCCCCGACACTGTAGCAATCGCAGCTGCGGCTGCTGCTGCTGCTGCCGCCCCTCCTGCTCCAAACGAGTGCCTGGACGCGATTCCTGCTGCTGCCGGTGCCGTTGCTGATGCAGAGGTTTGCCGCTCCAAACCTGCTGCCGAGGCTTGGTAAGAGGCTTGGTAGGAGGCTTGGCGAGTGGGTTGGGAGGTGTAGGCAGGATCGAGAGGCAGGTTCCCTGAGACAGTGGCACGGATGGGAAGGGAGGAGGGACCGACGGAGTGGGAGAGATACGTGAAAATTAAGGTCACGGAGAGGGAGAGGAGGTGGAGGAGGAGAAAATGGAGATGTTGTCAGCAGGACTGATGACACGGGTGGAAAAACTACCAGCAACACCTCAGCACCACCAGCAACCACACCAGAAGCACCGCCCCTACCCGCACCCTTACCTGAGTGGTGCACAGATGATTCCAGGGCAGACGAGATGAACTCAAGTTCCTTCAGCCCTGATAGCCCCACTGCCCCGCCTGCTGCCGCGCCCTTCCCCGCGGCTAGCTGTGGCACGGCCATCTGTGACATGTCCGCCAGGCCCTGAGGGTCGATGGGATGGGAGAGAGGAAGGGAGAGGGGAGAGAAGAAGCGTTTGATGAGAAGAGGAGAGAGGCCAAAGGTAATGTGCCCTTCCCCGCGGCAAGCTGCGGCACGGCCGGGCCATCTGTGACATGCCCGCCAAGCCCTGAGGAGATAGGAAGGAAGAGAGGAAGGCAGAGAGGAAGTGAGAGGAAGGAAGGGAGCTGAGAGGAAAGGCAAGAACGCCACGACCTTGCTTGTGGCAAGCTGTGGCACGGCCATTTGTGACATGCCCGCCAAGCCCTGAGGGGAGGAGAGAAAAGAGGGGAGAGGGAGAGAGGAAGAGTTTGAGGTATGGAGGAAGGAGGGCGGGACTGAAGCGCCCTTGCTCGTGGCAAGCTGTGGCACGGCCATCCATGACATGTCGGCCAGGCCCTGAGAGGAGGGAGTCAGGTGGGGAGAGGGAGACGGAAAGAGAAGGTGAACTCAAGCTCTTTCAGCCCCAATAGCCCCACTGCCCCTCCTGCTGCTCCCTTCCCCCCAGCAAGCTGTGGCACGGCCATCTGTGACATGCCGGCCAGGCCCTGCGGGGAAAAATTCAGGTGGGGAGAGGGAGACGGAGAGACGAGGTGAACTCAAGCTCCTTGAGCCCCGACAGCCCCACTGCACCTCCTGCTGCTCCGCCCTTACCCGCGGCAAGGTGTGGCATGGCCATCTGTGACATGTCGGCCAGGCCCTGGGGTACAAAGATTTGAGTACACAGAAAAAAGAGGGAAGCGGAAGCTGAATCATAGACCGTTCACCTCACTGGACCGCATCATCCCCCCACTGAACCGCATCCACTCAACCCCTCCCGTCCCTTCCCACCACTACTCACCTTCAGTAACTCCTGGTTGCCGGGGTTGCCCTGAAGCCCTCTGCTCACGAAGCTGCACAGCAGCAGCACCCCGCGCGTGGCAATGTCCTGCTTCTGCTCGAGCGAGGCCAGCTTGGTATCCTGTGAGGAAGATCAGAGGGGGAAGACAGGCAGCGAACACATTACAAACACAAATGAGAGCAGCAGCAGCATGGCGTGCGGGTGTGCAGGTAGAAATGTCCCGCTTCTGCTCGAGCGAATTCAGATTCAAGTGCCTGTTGCTATACCACAGACAGCCCCCCCTCTCCTGCTCACGATACCCTTCACCAGCCCATGCATGCTTATTGGCGCCTCTACACAAACACCCACCCCTAAAACCTTCCTCGTCCCCCCCCCCCCCCTCTCTGCACTCACCATGCCCTCCACCAGCCCATGCATGTTGTCAAGGTCGCGACTCACACTGGTAACCACCCCCTTCACCTCAATAACCTGCAAAGGGGGAAAAGCAAAGGAGCGGCTTTAAGATTCGGGTTAAAGGGCCTCAGGAAATGCCTCGACTCACACTGGTGACCACCCCTTTCACCTCGATAACCTGCGAGGGACGATTAGGGAGGAGGAGGAGGAGGAGGGTTCTGGGCTTTAACGAATCTTGACACAAGTTCCAGGTTCAGGGTTCAACGAATTTTGAGATTAATTCCGAGACTACGAGGCTGTTGAGTCGACTGTCGACTCGTTGACCAGAAGTCAATTAACGACGTTAACACTCACTCAGCAAACGGACGGATCTTTAAGGTGTTACACTTGCAAATGGCTCAAAGGTAAAACACAGACAGAGACTCGCATGCCTTTCACACTTACACCCAGATACTCTACTCCACTTCCTTCGCTACAGTCACATCCACAGAGGGTGATTCACGTCCTCCTTTACAATCGCTTAGGCCATAAGATACCAAAAATAGGCCAGGTTGCTTAAAGCATACATAAAAAGCTAAGGCTACCAACTGTATCTTCAGTCCCTCAGCCACCGACTTGGACACTCTCTCTTTTCTGATCACACCTAACCGCCCTTCATTACTACCCCCCCTCACTTGCTTCGTTACAGTCACATTCTCTATAAGACACAACCCCCCCCTTCTCACTTATGTCCTTCTTTATTATCTCTTGCATCTTCAGCCCCTCAGACACCGACTTGGACACTCCCTCCCTCGTGGTCTCACTTAACCACACTTCATAAATAAACCCAGCCCCTCACTTGCTTCGTTACAATCACACCCTCAGTGAGTCACTCACGTCCTTCTTAATAACGGCCTGCATCTTCAGCCCCTCGGCCACCGACTTGGACACTCCCTTCCTCCTCGTCACACACCTCACCACCACCCTTTATACACGTACCCAGCCCTCACTTGCTTCATTATAGTCACACCCTACATGAGTCACTCACGTCCTTCTTTATAACGGCCTGCATCTTCAGCCCCTCGGCCACCGACTTGGACACTCCCTCCAGCCGCCCCGCCAGCTGCTTCTTGGCCGTCTGCATGTGGGATGGCAGGAGGGAGGGGGGAAGGGGAGACAGGAGGTAAGGGGAAAGTGGGGATGGATGCGGGAAAGGCGGGGCCTGAAACAAACACCCCCTCCAGCCGCCCCGCCAGTTGCTTCTTGGCCGTCTGCGTGTGAGGAGAGGAAGAGGGAGAAGAGGGGGGGGCGAGGAGGGGTCGGGACGGGGGAGGAAAGATTCAAGGGGTTGAGTGAGGGGATAGATGTGGGAAAGAAGGGACACTCCCTCCAGCCGCCCTGCCAGCTGCTTCTTGGCCGTCTGCAGGTGGCATGTCCGAGGGGGAAGGGGGTGGGGAAGGTGGTTGAAAGTCAAGGGGAAGGAGATGATGGTGGACAGTGGGGGATGGATATGGAGGACAAGAGCCACCCCCTCCAGCCGCCCTGCCAGCTGATTCTAGGCCGTCTGTAGGTGGGAATGGGATGGGAGAAAGGAGAGGGGGAGGGGGAGTAAAGAAACGAAATACTGTTTGCAGCTCCGTCACCTTCTCCTCCATCCCTTCATTGCCTTTCTCACAGAAATAAACCCCACTCACACACAACCCCACTCACACACAACCCTATTCACAAGCGCCGCTCACACACAACCCTATTCACAAGCGCCGCTCACACACATCTGGAACCGCCAGCCCAACGCTCCACTCACATCGAGGGCTGTTTGCAGCTCCGTCACCTTCTCCCCAAAGAGCTTCACTGCCTGGTCCATTTTCCTCCTCGTCACATACATGAGGTCGCTCACTCGCCAGCCCTGCACAGGGAGAGAGGGAAGACAGACAGACAGACAGACAGATAGAGAAGACGGCAGGGAGGCAGGGGGAAGAGGGGAAGGATGAACCGTCTCATCTTCTTCCCCATGAGCTTCACTGCCTGGTGCATGCCCCTCCTCGTTAAGTACATCAAATCGCTCACTCGGCACCCCTGCGCAGCAGACGGGGTGAAGGAAGCAGCAGGGAGCAAGGGGGTAGAAAAGTATGTAGGAAGGAGGGAGGGGAGGAAGGAAATGGCCAGGAAGCGGGGAAGAAGCAAAAAAAAATGAAACATCTTCCCCAGTGCCTTCACTACTTCGTACCTGAGAATCTTTGTCACACAACCTGCAGAATGGCATTCCGTGCCATGCCGTGCCATACCGTGCCATGGCAACACCACCATGCCAGCACCACTGTCACGCACACACACGTAACTTCCACCATATGACCCCATAGCCAACAGCATACAATGCCAAAACTACCACCACGCATGCACACGCACCTTCCACCACATGACCCCATAGCCAGCTGCACCAACGACTGCCACCGGCACCACATACCCCACCCACACACGAACACCGCCATGCCACGTAATGCCATGCCAGCACCACCATGTCATGTCATCCCATGCCATGTCATGTCGTGACATGCCATGCCAGCAGTACCATCACGCACACACACGCACCTTCCACCACATGACCCCATAGCCGGCTGCACCAATGACTGCCACCGGCACCACATAACCCACGATGCTGCCTGCTCATACACACAAAGAACACAAGTGCGAAAACGGGCAAGAAGAAACACAGCCTCAAATACCCCACGAATCACATAGGTGTGTACAAGAAAAGGACGCTCACACATCCTGACAACAAACAACCTACAGCTTCGAGACGCCGACCCAAAGGTGACAAACCGAATTCTAGAGTTTGAAACGCCGACTCTAACATTCCAATAGACCTCCTTTCTTCATTCTAGTGGAGGCGGCGTGTAGACTGCTTCTGAGGAACCTGACCGAAAACAAACTCTTTACCCTCTCAGAGGCGACTCACCTTTTAGGGCTCCTAAAAAACCTTCTTACCTTGATGTTGTTGTGCAGGCGGCGTGTTGACGACTGTGATTGGTCGAGAGCTGGTGGATAGCTGCTGCACCTGCAGGCTCAGCTTGTGAACCTGCGAGGAAGGTTCCAATGGGGTGGGTGCGGGCGACACAGATGAGGTGATGATGACGTCAGATGCAGGTTCAATGAAAGCAGCTTCTACACTAGACAGGAAAAGGGGTGAGAAAAGGGGAGAAACGGGGCTTTTAATCACGTGGGAGCGAGCCTGGTGTATTAGTATTCAGAATCATGTTATACTATCTATTGCTCACCCTTTCAAAACGAAGCGCCTCCAAATCACGTGAAAAACAAAAGTAATGGAAAAACTGCACCATACCTGGCCCACCAAAACAGCGGCAACAATGTGCCTGATCGATCAATGCAGCAGCAGCCACAGCAGGAGGCACCTTACCTGGTGGCAGCAGCCACAGCAGGAGGCAGGACACCATACCTGATCAATTAGTGCCATGTTGACGTCATCTGAATGGTCTCTCTTGCTGTCGGATCCATCATCTATTGACTTCAGGTGCTTCGATACCACCTTCCCGGAACAAACAGGGGAAAGAAAGGTTGAGGAAGGAAAGAGGCGGAGGTGAGTGTGTGTGGGGGAAGAAAATTGTACAGGGGGAACAACTGCCAACTACAGCCCATAGTGATCAGACAGGTTGCGAGGCGTCCGAAAGAGAGAAGGAGGCCCGGAAGGAAGAGGTATTGTCAGCTATAGCGCATGCTGATTACTCGAACGTCTATACCCTGGCGATAACTCAAACGTCTAGACTCGCAGGTTTGTTGAAGAGTTAAAGGCGGACTGCGGTTGAGAGAGGCTCGTTGGAAGCGGATTACGGTTGAGCAAGGTTCTTTCACAATAAAGCGTAAGATCGGAATAGCCACGGCAAGTCCGAGAGAGGGAGAGTAAGATCACATGGCGAGGTTGTACGAGAGGAAGGTAAAGATCGTTAGAGGTCGGGTAGACTGTCGGGAAAAGCAGAAAACAGATCCACTTTCCACTCCGTTACGAATGATGACTAAAACGCGTATGGGGACGGACGAGGGGCACGTACTCGAGTGATATCACGAAGGAGATCCGCGAATCCGGCGGGACCAAGAACGCTCATACCAGCTACGCCTGCGCGTAATGAGTAGCGAGTATAAGCGGGCGCAATGAACGGCAACGGAATTCAACGCGGAAAAAAGCGACTCGATTGGGAAACGAGGTGTAATAACTCCAAGGCCCGAATCTCAACAAGAACGTCTTTGACCATATCGAGGAAACAACTGACGAAAATAAACAAAGCTCGAAACTTCTCGAAGCTAAGAGCTTCTGGAAGGAGCAAATACATAGAGTCTGACACCCCTTGTGTCGTCATAGGTCAGACGCCTTACCTGCACCAACGATCAAATACAGCGTCAGGGGTTTGGTGGCCATTGCGTCCTCCTTTCGGAACCTCCTATAACGAAACCTAGCCTGCCTCGGTCTCGCTGCACGCAATCAGCTTCTAAATCAAGATCTGCTTTCTAGAAGGTCTAAACTACACGAGAACTTTGCCGGATTGACCATTCCCAACGCTCGTGGCGCTTCAAAAACGAAGTGTGTTGTTAGGGTGTAGAAACGACTAACTACTACCAAGGCGAGAGCTTAGACGAGGCTGATAAAGACGCTTCGACCAACGCGACAGATCGACGTGACTTCGAGAAGCTATCGAGCAACGGAATGCCAGCACAGCTTAGCTATGGCGAGACGAATAGACTCTTGAACTAGAACGGCAGTGGTCTCTGTGAAAACAGGAACAAGAAACACGAAAGCCGAGTCAGGCGGCTACGCTGTAGACCTTTCACGAAACTCGACCTTGACAAACAAAGCTTGAGCTTGAGTCCTCCTGACTTCTGACTTCTCCTGACTCCAGTCGAACAAAGCACCCGCCAAAACAGCTTCACCATGTTCTATCAAGCTTGCTTGTTTGGCGATGGCTTGCTCTTTGCCAAGATTTCTTGGAGGATTCTGCTACTCCACAACGGGGATACAGTGTACATGGAATGGAACAACCTCGAGGGAGAAGTTTGGACCAATGAAACAGCAGCACTGGGAGGTCATGGAACCACTCCGAGGGAAGGGCTCGTGCGGCCTCCTCGCACTACAGTCAACTTGTGTAGCTTTTCTACAGTAAAACAAAGCGTTTGCTCACCCCACATGCATATGCTGAAAAGAATGTGCAGTTTCTATTATGGATGTGCTTGATTCGTGCTAGTACTATCACACAATTCAATAATGGTTTGCCTTACAGGATTCATGTTTCTCTTGTCTACTGGCTTACCTATTATCAGCCAAGCATCTTTGTATTATGAACAAATTAGACCTGGAACCATGAATAACACACACATGAACTCTATGCACACAATGTGTCATGGGCATCAGGAATCTAGATGCCACCCACTTCACTCATCCACATCCCCCCCCCCCCCCCCCCCCCCCCCAAATCTATTGGGGTCTCTCCAATAAGCGCTGTAATTTCTGCTGCTCTAGCACATACAAAAGCCATCACATCAGACCCCCAAGCCCCCAGACACACCCTTCCCCCGTCATTCTCACAGACACCCCATTTTCACCACCACCCCTTGCTTCCCGCACCCCCATCAACCCTTCACGCAAGTCGAAGGGTTGCCCATGGGAAGAAATCCCGCTTCACACTCACAAAAGAACTTCTGGTCACTTCCCTCCAAGTGATTCAGCACACACACTCCCTTGCCCCCGCACTGCCCCTCGGGACTGCCGGTCCCGCAAAACTCCTCGCACTCCTTCGGAGGCCGCTGCTTCACTTCGCATGAATCCGTGGAGCTCAGGCAGTTATCGTTCACGTAGATGCTTTCAGGGTACTCGTACGGGCAGACCGTTGACATGGCAGGAAGGTTCTCCGAGCCGGGCAGCTGAATGTCCAGCGAGTAATTTCCGTAAAAGAAGTTTCCCTCGAAATCCAAAAGAGACCGAAGCATGTAACACGATGTGGTGTCCAAGCCTCCTACACCGTTAATACCGCAGCCTCTAGAAAAGCGGGGAAACTGAGGCAGAGGCCCAGTCAGGAAGTTGTCTCCAATTTTCACCGCGCGCGCCTTGTGCGAAAACAGTTTAAATGAATCCGGTACAAGGCCAGAAAACTGGTTATTGCTTAAATCGAGGTTGACTAAACTGGGGAGTCGCCCGAGGAAGTTGGGAATTGGTCCGGTCAGCTTGTTCCCGCTAACGTCCAACACTTCAAGACCGGAAAGATCCGCAATAGTAGTCGGCATCAGATCCGAAAACTCGTTATTCTTCAAATCGATGACGGAAATCTCTTTGCAGCTACCGAGACTCCTCGGGATCTTTCCGTAGAACTTGTTGTTGCCCAAAAAGAGCGCCTGCAGCGACGTCTGCCTTGGGACGAATCTTTCCCGAAAACTTATTCCCATCAAGACGGAGAGTCGACACCTTGGAGTCACTGGAGTAGAAAAACTCGATCCAGGGGACCTTCCCTTCCAACAAGTTATCGCTCAAGTAGATTTCCTGCAGCGACGTCAAGTTGGAAAATATTCCTGTAGGGATGCTTCCAGTAAGCTTGTTCCCGCGCAAATCCAGCGTCGCGAGATCGTGAAACTTTGTCAGCTCCTCAGGAATTTCGCCTTCCAGATTTGCGTTCGGCAACTCCAAGGCCACGACGCCGCCGTCAGAGTCTACAGTAACCCCCCACCACTGGTGCTCCCCTTCCGTATCCGACCATGTTTCAGCTTTGAAAAAATCGGAGCCCCACGCGGTCTTGAGCGAGAGAAGGGCCGCGCGCTGCGCGTCATTCGGCTGAATCGGCGAGCTTTCGGAATCGTACTGCAGGAAATCAGACTCTTCTGCCGCGGACTGACGCAGGAAGTCTGCCTGTTCCGCCTCAGAGAGATTCAGCAGCCCCTTGTCGTCTAAACCGTCATCCTCGCCGTCGTGCAGAGCGGAGTCGCCGGTCAGCTGAAAGCTGTCGGCAGCTGGTGTCGCTAGCTGCCGTCTGTCTGATACGGCGGCGACAAGTGCGGTGCGAGGGTGTGAGAAGGTTGACGAGAGAGCGAGAAGGGCGAGGACGGAGTGGAGAACCTTTCGAGTCATGGCGGAAGCAATTCAAGAACTCTCTCGCCTACGTGGGCACTATTTGCCGAGGTCGTTTGCCTATGAGAAGTCCACGATGTTGAAAGGTCCTTCGAACCTCCTAGAAATCGTTTGGAAATCGTGCTGATGTTTCTCCTTCAAGCGGTCCTCAAACGAAAGCTGGAACGCACCGCTCCAAGTCTATCAGGCGTTCGCACAAATCAAGTGTGGGCAGGCATGTGTGTGGCTGTGAAATGGAGCGGAAGGAAGGGGATGGAGCGGTGGTGAAGGGGAGATGTCATAGGTTGTCAAAAGGACTGACTTGTGTTTGGTAAAACGGTCGAGTACGATGCTGGGGACTTTGGAGGGTCTTGTACTGCGTCACCGTTTCAAAACGCAACGAACCTCTGAATTCTGGTGCATGAATCAACGAACCTCTGACCGTGTTCTCCTCCGTCTCCTCTTGAGGCACTGGTGAACAGGGGGAACGGGCGATTGGTGCTTGCAAACCAGTGTGGGAGGAGGGAGGGACTGAATGAACTTGAGCCAGTTTCTGGCAAAGGTGATATGCTTCAGGAGATATTGCTGATTTTTCTCGGCGAGTCGCAGGTGTAAATGCGTCTCTGACGGCAGGGGGATTTGCGACCTTTGGCGATGTATTTCCCAAACATGGTATAGGGAAAGGCCAAGAATGTGCATTTTCGCAGAATACCCTACCCAACCATTTTAGTGTTTAATTGGATCACTGAGACAAACATCTAAAACGTTCTCAACCACATCTGGACGTACTCTCCAGGAGAGCCCTTATACGAAGGTTACCAAAAGGTCATGTTACATCACCGTTCAATCGCCCACGCCCCGTGGTTGATGGCACGACACGTCGTTGCTGGCACTCACCCCTCCACCAGTTCTTCCGGCGTGGTTCACGTGTGATTCCCATCACCCCATATCAAGAATAAAAGCGCTACTGCACTTCAGCAGCATCAAAACAATAGTCCATATTATTGAGTCAGCCAAAAACGAGACGATTCCATCACTTTCTCCCTCACCTTGGGGATGTGATGAGGGAACTGGAAAAGCAGCAGCAGCAGCAAGTGCAGCAGCAGGACTGACAGGCTTTTTGCCTTGAAGTTTGCCCGCCAAAACCGAAGGCAGATTTGCTGGTGATTTGCACAGCAGGCAGGTCCGGACAAGGCGTCATAGTCCTAAGCGAGCCTTTAGGGAAGCGAGCGTCTTCGACGTACCTTCGAGCGTACGACAGACTAAACGGTTCCGGTAGCGGTTGTTAAGCATTAAAAAGTGTGAACCCAGGTTCCACATCCTATTCACCGTGTTCTTAACGTAAGTACGCAAACAACTGAAAATCGAGTCAGTACGACTCGCGGTTGCCATCGTAACTGTGCTAAACCCGCCCGCATACTCGCGAATATTCTTGGACATCGAGCTCCTGTTGTTCGTAGGCGAAAGTTTAGCAATATCCCAGAAGGAAATCACTGCGAGGCCTGTTTCACAGTTACCTGGTTACCTTCATCGTCGTCGTACTGACTTGCGTGGGTAAACTTTTATATTACCAATAAACTTCTAACATTCGCCATGTCAGCTACGGCTGTGCGCGTGGCACCTAACAGCGTCGTCGTCGTGCCGCCGTTCGAGTGCGCGTGGCTGGACGGCGCCGGCCTGCAGTTCGGCCGGCCGGGCCGCGGGTGCGTGGTCCTGGAGGTGCGCGGCGAGAACGACGCGACGGTGGTGATTAAAGACACGCGCGACGGGAGCCGGCACTATCGGACGGACGCGGGACGAAACTACACGGTCGTGTTCGGCAGCCATAGGAATAGGCGGCTTAAGCTGGAGGTTGATGGGGTAGCTGTGGCTGAAACAACTAATTTTGAGTGTTTGCAGTCTGGTATTGGCGGGGGGGCCGCCACATGGAAGAACAGGATTGGTTCCAACAGCAGCGGCGGTGGTAGCTGCGGCAGCGGCGGCAGGAGTAGCGAGGTCAGCAGCTGCAGCAGCAAAAGCAGATCGAATTGCACGTGCTTCGCGTGTACAAGCCATGGTAGTTTGACCAGCTTCGCGCACTTGCCGCTTCAATCCGTTGCAAGGCTTTTAGGTTCTAAAAGTGATCGTACTGTGGATCAGTATAGCGGTGTAGATACTGTAGACGGCGGTGGGCCCCACATGGCGATCGCCCCGTCGGAATTCCGAGCCTTTTGGATAAACGTGGTGGATGGGCGGATCGCGGTAGGCTTGGGTGCCGAGCCTGGCAGGCGGGTGGTGCTCTTATACAACGACCGCAACCCGAACCTGGAGGTGAGGTTCGTCGGGCTGAGCACGTGGGATAAGCACGTTGGATATAGGAACATCCGTGTGTTGCCACATGTGAGGATACCTAGGTCTGTGTGGGAGACCATGGGCGGAAGAGCCAGGGAAGACTGTTCGATTCACAGCAGCAGTAGCATCAGTACCCTCAGCAGCAGCAGCAGCATCAGCAGCACAGGCAGTAGAAATGGCAGCAGCAGCTTTAGCAGCAGCAACAGCTGTAGCAGCAGCAAGAGGCATTTAGATCATAGCAGTGAGAGTCTTGATGGCAGCAGTAGTGGCACTATTGGCTACAGTCACTTCAGATGTAACCGAGTCAACCTTGACAGCACCAATGGCTCGTCGCCACGTGGGTTCTGGGCGTCTCTGGTCAACTCCTACGAGTTTTCAGACATGGCTTTTGCCATTGGGGGAGATGGTACTGCTAGTGGTGCTGCTGATGTTGCTGGTACCGCTGGGGCTAGTGATGCTAATAGCAGTGCTGTCGCTTCCAGTGTTGACGGTGGTGCCGACAGAAAAGTCAGAGGGACACGAATCCCAATGGCTGGGGAGAATCCAGGGAACATTCCCGTTCCCACCTCCTCCTCTCCTTGCCTGTTTCCCGCTCACAGAGTGGTGCTGTCAGCAGCATGGGCAGGCTTTGAGGCCTTATGCAGGCGCTTTGGATCTGAGGGGTGTGTTGCGTTGTCGATGGGAGGAATATCAGGGAAAAGTGATGCCAATGCGGCCGGTGTGGGGGCGAGTGGGGGAGATAGCGTGATAAGAGGGGGTGACAGAAGAACCCTGACAGCAGCAGCAGGAGTAGCATTAGCAGCAGCAGCAGCACTCGTCGCAACTCGACCCGCTGGGTCACTACAGGGGCAGGAGGGTGAAGAGAAGCTAGCTGTGGTCTCCCTGCCTCACGTCGACCCCGATCTCTTTCTGCTCCTCCTTAGATTCTATTACATGGGCCAAGTTGAGGTGATGCTTCTTCTTTCTCTCTTTCCTCTCGCGCTCCTCTCTCTCCTCTCCTTTCTCCCTCCGCTCCCAAGTGAAGCTAGCTGTGTTGTCTGCCTCGCGTTGACTCTCACCACTTTCTGCTGCTCCCAAGATTCTATGACTCGTACCAACTTCTCCCACCTCTCTTCTGCCACCCTAGCTGTGTTCTCGTTGCCTAATGCCTCACGTTGACCGCGACCTCTTCCTGAGCTTCCTCGAATTCTTCTCTTCCTTAAGCCATCTTCTCCCCCCTCTCACTCTCTTCTTCCCCCCCATTCAGGTACCCCTCGCGCTCGTCCGCCCTCTCCTCTCTCTCGCACACGACTTGGGGGCGCAGGAGTTGCTTCAGGAGTGCGAAGCAGCACTGCAGACGCATGGCATAGATTATGGGGCGCCTGGAATACGTCCAGATGCATCTGCATCTGCACCCACCATGCTGGGCCCATACTCCGCACTTGCACCCGCCCACACGAGCTCATACTCTGCATCTGGACATACTATGAGTGCTACGAGTGCCACGACTGCTACGAGTGCCACGACTGCTACGAGTGCCACGACTGCTACGAGTGCCACGACTGCTACGAGTGCCACGACTGCTACGAGTGCCACGACTGCTACGAGTGCCACGACTGCTACGAGTGCCACGACTGCTACGAGTGCCACGACTGCTACGAGTGCCACGACTGCTACGAGTGCCACGACTGCTACGAGTGCCACGACTGCTACGAGTGCCACGACTGCTACGAGTGCCACGACTGCTACGAGTGCCACGACTGCTACGAGTGCCACGACTGCTACGAGTGCTACGGAATCCTCTGCTACAGAAGAACCTCTGGCACCAAGGGCCTCTGCAGTCGTAGCATATAGGGGTGGCTCTACGGTCAGTGCTGCTCCCAGTGCTACAGCTGCCGGGAGGGGGGATGCGGGCAAGTCATCCCAGTCAACCAAGTCAACGAGGGCTGTAAAGTCAACGCCAGTCAACGGGCTTGTGTGTCTGTGTTACCCAGTGGGCAAGAGTCTGCAGCAGCAGGAGCAGTCGGCCTTTAGAAATGTTGATCAATCAGGCTCACAGGAAGGGTGCTCCCAAGGGCCGTGTGTGGAGGAGCAGACGAGCAGGGGTTTGAGACAAGGAGATGGTGCAAGTTCAGGTGCAAGCTCAGGTGCTTGTTCAGGTTCAGCTTCAAGTTCAGGTCCAGTATCAGCTACAGAAGCAATGGGTGTTCCGCTCCATTTCCTGTCGTCTGGTAAGCCGTGCCGTCTGTCTCAATACCTGCTGTGTGGCTGCTGTAGCAGCGGCGATAGGGGCATGTTTCCAACGGGGAGAGAGTCAACTGATGGAACAGAATCAAATCCAGGAGCCTCCCCTGCCAGCAATCCTGTCGGATACACTCAAACTCACAGTCATGATTGCAGCAGCTACAGTGACGTGAGCGTGCGGGCGGCGCAGCCCGGCAGCACTGTGTTTCGAGCACACCGCGTGGTGCTCTGCGCCTGGAGTGCCGCCTTTCACAAGGCGAGTGTTTTCTCCTGCTCCCTGCTCTCCCTGCTCTCCCTGCTCCCTGCTCTCCCTGCTCTCCCTGCTCCCTGCTCTCCCTGCTCCCTGCTCTCCCTGCTCCCTGCTCTCCCTGCTCTCCCTGCTCTCCCTGCTCTCCCTGCTCCCTGCTCTCCCTGCTCCCTGCTCTCCCTGCTCCCTGCTCTCCCTGCTCCCTGCTCTCCCTGCTCCCTGCTCTCCCTGCTCCCTGCTCCCTGCTCTCCCTGCTCCCTGCTCTCCCTGCTCCCTGCTCCCTGCTCTCCCTGCTCCCTGCTCTCCCTGCTCTCCCTGCTCCCTGCTCTCCCTGCTCTCCCTGCTCCCTGCTCCCTGCTCTCCCTGCTCCCTGCTCCCTTTACGCCAGCTCTCTGTGCTTGTAGCACTAAATTTCGTACTAAGGAGTAGGTATTTCTTAACCTCCTTCCATACCCGTCTTCTCTCGTTCAATCAGATGTTGACAAGTGGCATGCGGGAGGCCACCTCGCACGAGATTGTAATCGGAGGTGCTTCTAATGAAGCTGTCGCCGCTCTCCTGCACTTTTTCTATTCCGGACAGCTCCCCCCTGTGCGCTCATCACGTGCACACTGCAAACACCTGATACAGTCACACCCAGCACAGTCACCACCGTTGCAGTCGCCCCCAGTACAGCCACCCCAATTACAGTCACCCCCACTACAGTCACAATCTTCGACAGCAGCAGCACCTGAGAGTACTCAGTGCGTGTTGCTCTCGCTGCTGTGTCTGGCTGACCGCTTCTGCATCCCAGCCATGCACCATGCAGTGAATGAGCAGCTGCTGACGTGTGTTGATGAGGTGAGCTCGCTTCTGCCTGGTTGACCGCTTGCTTCTGCATCCCAGCACTGCAACATGCAGTGAACCAACGGCTGCTAGCATGTGTTGATGAGGTCAGTGAGATGCTATCTGTCACAATTATACCATCCCTTCCCCTTACTGCTGTCGCTGCTGTGCCTGGAAAACCCTGCTTGTATGACATGACATGAGAACAGATGAATAAACATACCCTTCCTCCCTTACCCTACTGCTCTCTCCCGACCCCCCTCCTCCCTCTCTCTCCATCCAGACATCAGCATTTACCACACTGCGAGTCGCTTTGTCAATCCCCGGGGAAACCTGCTCGCACCTGACAGCTGTCGCCGCCTCATTGGCCGCGGCGCGGTTTGAGCGGTGCGCCGATGCCGATGGGGATGGCCTGAGAAGGCTGCCTGCTCCTGCTCTCGTTGCTGTGCTGCAGGTAAGTTGTGCTTATTGCGCTTATACCACTGTTTTGTTTGTTTGTTTTTTTTTTTTTTTTTTTTTTCAAAACCCGTGCTTGCCCTCCCTTCCCTGTCTGCCTGTTTCATTTTGATCTACCAACATCATGATTACCACCCGTTTGGTTACCACGTGTGTGGTTACCAGAGCCCCTTTTTTTGGGTGGCCAATGAGAAGAGAGTTCTCGATGCCGTGCTGACGTGGGCCATGCAGCGTGCTGACGTCAGCAGCTGGGAGGAAGCGGAGCGAGTATTGGGGGAAATGTTGATGAGAGAGGAGGAGGAGGAAAAGTGGGATGAAGGGGAGGACGGGGGGAAGGAGGAGGGGGAGGAAGGAGGGGACAAGGAGGAGAAATCTGGGGAGGAGGGATGGGGGGAGGGCAAGAAGGGTGAGGGTAAGAAAGTTATGATTGATGGGAAGAGGAGGAACGGTATGTGGGTGAAAGGGGAAGAGAGAAGGGAAGGGAGGGGGGACGATCCCGTTGTAGCAGGGACTGCTTATATCGAGGATATACTTCAAGCTGAGCTTTTGGGTCGGTTACAGTTGGAAGGGGCTGAGCCCATGCTGCAACAGGTGAAGGATGAAGAGGGAAAATGGGAAGAAGAGGAGGACGGCAATGAAGATGAAGGAGGGGAGGAGGAGGAGGACGAAGTTTCTGGGTTGCTGCAGCACGTGCAGTTCATGTCGCTCCCTGATTCGCTCCTCGTCAGGCTCAGAGACAGCCTGCTTGCCACGTGGCTGCCCACCATTCGCCGATACGTATGTGCCTTTTTTGCCACGTGGCATCACCTCTTTCGCTCCGGAGCTTGTGTTAGTCGCTTTCCTTTCCAATGTCAGTCTTGTCAGCCTTTTTTTCTCCGTGTGTTGTCCCTCATCTCCCTTATGCCCTTTGCCCATCCTCTCTCTCCTCCGCCCCCGTTCCTCTCCCCTTCTCCCCCCTTCTACCCACTTCTCTCCCCCTTGCTCTCCTTCTCTCTCCCCTTCAGGCCATCAAGGAAATTGCGCGTCGCAACCCACACACCAACGTACCCAGGGAATCGCAAGGCCATCCCTCCTCCTCCTCCTCCTCTTCCTCTTGTGCCACATACCGCCTCTCAGCTTCTGAGTCATCTGAATCACAAAGGAACGACAGTTATTCAAACAGCCTTCCCGAGACATTTTCCCACAGTCTCTCTGGCAATCTCTCTCACAGTTTCTCTCCCCCAGATTATTATGGGCATGCTTCAAGTCTCTCCCTCTTGGGTCACCAACCGCAGTCCAATTCTATAAGGTTAGGTTCGATTCAGTCGGATGATATCCAGGTTGATCTCGGCCGTCGGATCGTTCGCTTCGCGTCCCCGGACCTCCCGTCCCGACCCTGGCCGACAGGCTCGGCGGCTGCTGTGCCGCGGGCCTGGTCCCTTGAAAGCGGTGGAGAGGGGTGCGTGGCAAGAGAGAGGGGTGGTCAGGCACACGCGTGTGCAGCAAGGGATGGGGGTGAGATGCACGAAAGAGGCGCAACAGATTCTCAGAGACCTATAAGTGGTGGGTTGAGATGGGTGGATAGGGAGGTAGTAGGAGAGGAAGGGGCGGAAGGGGGTGGAGAGCGGTGGGGCGGGATGGAAGGGGAGGATCAGAGGGGAACGAGAGCGGGGGACCGTTTCAAGGCATTTGAAAAGTCGGGGGAGGGAGGAGATGCTGAGGTGGAAGGTGGGGGAGAAGGGGGACGGTGGCGAAACAGGGAGAGTCTGGGAAGGCAAGACGGAGCAAATGGGTGGAGGAAGAGAGCAGGGGAGAGTCTTGAGATGGCTCACAAGTTGGAAGAGAGAAGAGACTGTGAAGGGGGAGAGGGGAGAGAGGGGGGCAATGTGGTTGGGGGGTTAGTGCAAAGTGTGGAGAGAGGGGAGGAGCGAGGGGAGGAGCGAGGGGAGGAGCGAGGGGAGGAGCGAGGGCTGAAGAGAATTGGTGACGAGAATCGTGTGGAAGAGAAGGCAACTGACAAGCAAAGGTTGACAGGGAGGGGGTTGACATGTCGGGAAGAATCCATGCCGCCAGGTCGGGTTTCTTTGGCCGCTAGTGACAGGATGGAGGCGGGTGGAATAATAGTGGGGGTAGTAGACACTGCAAGCCAAGAGGAGGGGATGAAGTGTGACTATATCGAACGGGAAAGAGTGACTATATCCAGAGCATTAGGAGGGGGGGGAGTTGGTGACTGTACAGAGAGGGAGGGAACGCCGATGGCAGGAGTTGAAGATGGGCGGAGGGGGAGGGAGAGGAGCGATGCTTCGAGTTTTGAGTCGACTCAAAACTCGTCTCATCACACGAGGAGCGATGCTTCAAGAGGGTTTGGGATATCGCGAAAGGCCGGTGGTCCTCGGTTCAGTCAGCAGCTACTCACGCAAAAGCTGCTGGCTGCTGAAAGGCTGTTGGCGGGTGTCTCGAGCGCACCTCGCGTCCTTCAATACATGCACGATGGGGATAAGAATGGTGTGTGCTTCCATGCGGGCACTTCCTACGGGCGGCACCCCTGGATGAACCCCGTGCTGCTGGAGGTGAGTCAATGTGTTGCAACATGTACCTTTACTACCATGCATGCATGAGCGCTCCTCGTGTGCTGCAGTGCATGCACGATGGGGATAAGAATGGTGTGTGTTTCCATGCGGGTACCTCGTATGGACGACACCCCTGCATGAATCCCGTGCTCCTAGGGGTGAGTTATCTGTTACAGCATGTAGCTCCTTTTAAGACGTCTCAAAAGCTTCGCTACAGTGCATGCGTGCCACAACAAAGATACGAACGGTGTGTGCTGCTACCCCAACCCGCCCCCTTACTCCCTCCCCTCCTTCTTCCATTCGTCTCATAAACCCCCCCTCTCCCGTGCCCGTTTACCTTGCACCCACCCCTCTCCCTTCCCTCCCAGACCCTCTCAGTGGCAGCCAGCAGCCCTTTCGGCCCCTCTTCCCCGTCCCACTTCCCCCAACTCGTCCTTTACCTCTCCCTCCCCTGTCCCACTCCCCCTCCCCCCCACCTTACCCTCTTCCCTCCCAGACCCTTTCAGTGGCAGCCAGCAGCCCCCCTTCGCGCTACACCGATGGCAAGGTCATCGCCTCGGGGGACTATGTGGTGAGTGTGTGTGGTAGAGTGCGGTTGGATGCGGTTTAGTGCGGTGCCATGCGGTGCTGTGCAATGCTGGTGCCTAGCATGTGGTTCTCTCGCCCTCTTAGTGGCAGCCAGCAGCCCTCCCCCGCGCTACACTGATGGCAAGGTCATAGTCTCGGGGGACTATGTGGTGGTGAGTGGTGTAGAGTGCGGTTGAATGCGGTTTAGTGCGGTGCCATGCGGTGCTGTGCAATGCTGGTGCCTAGCATGTGGTTCTCTCGCCCTCTTAGTGGCAGCCAGCAGCCCTCCCCCGCGCTACACTGATGGCAAGGTCATAGTCTCGGGGGACTATGTGGTGGTGAGTGGGGTGTGCAATGCGGTGAAGTGCGGTCCTTATATGCCCAAGCACCACCCCTGCAGTGCTCGTCCTTTGCCGGGCCTTGTGTGGAAGGGGGCTGCTCATTTCTTACTCGTTCTTCTCCTTCCTTCTCCTCCCTCCACAACCCTTCCGTACCCAACTCCACCCCTGCAGAGCTCGTCCTTTGCCGGGCCTTGTGTGGAGGAGGGCTGCTCGTTTTTACTCCTATCCCTCTATCCCCACAACCATTTTAGATTGACTGAAAGGCCTTCTATTTCCCCCTCACACAACCCTTCCACACCCAACCCCACTACTTCAGAGCTCGTCCTTTGCCGGGCCTTGTGTGGAGGGAGGCTGTTTGACGGCGTGGTGGAGCATCGATCTGGGGGAGAAGCACAAGGTGAGGGTGAGGGAGTTGTTAGGAGTGCTTTGAAATGGGAAAACAAGGCATGCTCTTGAGTTGCTGCAATTTGTCCTTTTTGAAATGCATATGCGCAGGGCTCTCTCTGTTTTTTGCTTCTCTCATTCGTTTCCCCTATCTCGCGTTTCCTTTCTCCCGTCCCCCCTCGTCCCACTGCTCTCATGTTCCTGTCTCTTTGCTTCATTCGTTTCCCCTTCCCGCTCTCCCCACCTCCTCCCCTCCTCCGCAGCTTCTCTGCAACTTCTACACGGTTCGGCAGGACGGCAGTCCCAACTACATGCGCTCCTGGTGCCTTGAGGTGGGTGCTGCAGGAGTGGAGAGGGGTTGGGAGGTATGTCACGATTTGCTCCGAGTGCTCAGCAGGACGGCAGTCCCAACTACATGCGCTCATGGTGCCTTGAGGTGGGTGCTGCGGTTGAGGAGGGATTGAGAAGGGTTGAGAGGGATTGGAAATGGTTGAGACGTATGTAGTACGGCAGCCCCAACTACATGCGCTCATGGTGCCTTGAGGTAGGTGGTTGAGAGGGTGCAGGGAGACGTGTGGTGTGAGAGGGTGTGAGAGAGTGTGGTGTGAGAGGGTGTGGTGTGAGAGGGTGTGAGAGAGTGTGGTGTAAGAGGGTGTGAGAGGGTGTGGTGTGAGAGAGAATAATGTGAGAGGGTGTGATGTGAGAGGGTGTGATGTGAGAAGGGGGGAGAGGGTGTGAGAGGGTGTGAGAGGGTGTGAGAGGGTGTGAGAGGGTGTGAGAGGGTGTGAGAGGGTGTGAGAGGGTGTGAGAGGGTGTGAGGTAAGAGGGTGAACCAGGATTGCTGCACCCAACTACAAACACTTTTGGTGTCTACAATTTCCTGTTCGTATGTGACTGCTCAAAATGGTGAAATTAACCTTACGCGTTTCTTCTCCCTTCCCTTCTTCTCTTGCAACCAATCACAGACGTCCAACAATGGATCTGATTGGACAAGCCTTCGGCGCCACTCAGATGACACCTCCCTCTGCCGCCCGGGCCAGTATGCCTCCTGGCCAGTTGACACCTGCACCGCACTCAACCCCACAAAACCATCCAAAAAACTGTCTGATAGCACGTGTGATGTGATTGGCTCAGGGCAGCATGCCTCCTGGCCAGTTGACACCTGTGCGCCACCTGCCAAACCATGCGACGTGATTGGCCCGGCGAGATTCTTCCGGATTCGCCTGGTGGGCCCCACAAGTGCAAAGCAGAATGCGTGGAACCTGTGTTTGTGCGGCATAGAATTGTATGGATTCTTTTTCTGAATGCGATGATACTACTCAAAGTGTTAGAGTAAGGACCTTGGATAGAATAGGAGGTGCTTTGGTAGAGTTGGTAGCGGAAGACTTGTAAGAACTCAGATCATAGTGAATGTAAATGACCAAGTTGATTAAAAGATAGAATACAGGAAATATAAATAGTCCTAGTCTAGCCATGTACTCTAAGGGGTACATTCCCTTATTATAACTGTTTTACAGGCAATTCTACAGTGACTCTGACTGTTGCACTACTTTCTTGTTACCGAGTCGCTGCATGTAACCTGTACGGTTACGCCTGTTGCCATTCCTCGATGGTAGGTCAAACGTCGGTCTAGATGGTCAACAGTCGCGACAGTTGACTCTTGCGACTGTTGACCTTCCTGCCCTTGATATGGGCTGATCCGATACTGCGGATGTTGCTGCTTCGATAAGGTCGGGTGCGATACTGCTGCACCTACGGGAATGCCAAGTACAATTCCCTTCATACTCCAACACTCCCCTTCATTCCTGGAGGTGCGCCACGTGGCTTTTGCGAGTGACTCCGCACAGATCTGAGCAGTACTGGAACTTCTGACGTGGCAGTTTCTTCGTGAGGAAGTCAGCTGCCATTTCGCCAGTTGGACAGTAGGTGAGCTGGACTTTCCCTTTGTCGATTTCGTCCTTCACGAAGAAGTAACGCAGGGCGATGTGTTTCGTGCGGTTGACGAAGCCTGGCTTGTTGGCGATTTTGATCGCGCTCTGGTTGTCGCAGAGTAACTTGAAGGACCCGTTCATCGCCGTCTTCGTTTCCTGCAGGAGTTCCGTGAGGTAGAGTCCTTCGCGAACCGCCGAGCTTGCTGCGATGAATTCTGCTTCTGCTGACGAAAGGGCGATAAGCTCCTGTTTGTTGGAGTTCCAGGAGATGGTTTCTGCAGGCTCGAGCTTGAAAATGAAGCCTGTGCGGGACCTCCTGTTATCTGCGTCCCCAGCATGGTCCGCGTCTACGTAGCCGGTGAGTTGTAGAGGTGCTGTTAAGTTGGCCTTGTAGGTGAGTCCGACGTCAGGCGTAGAGATGAAGTACTGTAAGGCGCGGCGCAGGTCGGCTAGGTTCTCCCCTTCAGGTCGGCGCAGGTACTGGGCGAGCTGGCTGGCGATGTAGGACAAGTCCGGGCGGCATGTGACGGCGGCGAACAGTAGACATCCGAGCTGTTGCTGATAGAGACGGTGATCAGCCGGTGAGAGCGGAGTAGTGTCGGGCTCGTGGTTAGGCGGAGGAATGCGGAATGGGGTGGTTACACCGACGGGAGCTATCCCGAACTTCTTAGCGAGAGTCTCGGCGTACTTTGCGGCTGAGAGATGAATTGTGTCCGCGGTTTGAGTGATGTTGAGCCCAAGGAACTGAGTAACCTCGTGGTCGATCGTGACCTCCAGCTTCTCCTGAATTTCGCGTTCGAAGCGATCGAGCAGTTCGTTGTCGTCGCCGGTGTAGAGAAGGTCGTCGACGTAGGCGACGAGCAGAATGAAGTGGCCGCGAGATTCGAGGCGGTACATCCCCTGATCGTGGGGAAGCTGTTGGAAACCGAGCTCGATGAGGACGCCGTGAAGATGCTGCTGCCACAGGCGTGGTGCTTGCTTGATGCCGTACAGAGACTTTTGCAGGAGGCAAACGGTGTCTCCGTCTTCCTCGAACGCATGCGGCTGCTCGACGTAGATGACGGCGTCGACGATCGCGTACAGGAACGCGTTGGAGACGTCGATCTTGCGGAGCGGACGTTGTTTGACGGCGGCGATGCAGAGGAGAATGCGCACTGAGATGTGACGACCGACAAGTGCGAATGTCTGGTTGTAGTCAACAAACTGTGTCTGCTCGAATCCGCGAACTACCCATCGCGCCTTGAATTTCTCGACCGTCCCGTCCGCCAGGGTCTTGATGCAGAAAACCCACTTTCCTGTAAGGATCTTTCTCCCCTTTGCGTGGCGGCGTGGTACCAGCTTCCAGGTTTCACGACGTTGCAGTGCAGCGACTTCTGCGGCCATGGCGGCTCTCCATTTCTCGGCATCGGGCCCGTTGAGAGCTTGGCGAACGGTGGTGGGCTCGACCAGCTGCTGGTTACCCCGTACGGCGACAGCGAGGCCGAGGACGCGAAGGCCCGTGAGGTTGGATTCGGCCGTGGTGGTAACTTCGACCACGTCGTCGTCATCACCAGGGATGTCGCGAAAGGTGTCGCGAGATGAGTCACGAGCTGGGTCTTCGCTCATGGGTGAGTGCATTTCTGCACTTGCGTAATCGTGTTGTGCTTGTAGTGCTTCGTGGGGATCGGTGTCTGTTGGGAAGAATGTGGGAGTGGCGAACTGCTCCGTAACGGGGATGAAGGGTGTTGCGTCAGCTGCTGCTTCGTCTGGCTGTTCTCCTGCCACGTCAACATCGTCCTCATCGTTGGCGTAGCTGTGCTGTCCTTGGAAAAGGTTGTCCAGTGCGTTCTGTGCAGTGTGGTGCTGGCGGTACAGTGGCAGGGTCAGTCTTTCGTAGAAGATGCAGTCACGTGAACGCGTGAGCTGGTGGGTGGCGAAGTCCAGAATTGTCCAGGCATGGTATTCGGATTCGATTCCGAGATGAATGCCCCAGCGAGCGCGATCTTCAAATTTTCCGGTTCGGGCAGTGTGGGGGCGGTACTGTACCATACACCCGAAGACTCGCAGCATGCGTGTATCGGGGTGTTTTCCGGTCCACTCCTTGAAAGGTGAGCTGTTGTTGGGCAGTGCTTTCGAGGAAAGTATGTTGTGCAGCCGAACTGCATGCGCCATGGCGAAGGGCCAATACTTGGTTGGCACAGCCGACTGCTTCATGAGGGCTCGCATTTTTGTCGCGAGGCTCCTGTTGGTTCTTTCCGCCAATCCCTGCTGCTCGTGGGCGTAGGGCAAGGAGACCCTCCTCTTGATCCCTCTCTGCTTGCATAGGGTTTTGAAGTCGTCCGACATGTACTCCAGGGCTCCATCTGTCTGAAACGCCTTCAGCTTGTGCCCGTCACTCTGGTTTTCCGCCATGGCGAGCCAAACTTCGAAGCAGTAGTAGGCGAGGTAGCGATCCTTGACGTTCACGGCCCAGACGAAGCGTGTGCCGGCGTCGATGAAGGTAAGGGTGTACTGCTCCCCTCCAACTCCTTTCGCCGTGAGAACCAGGAAGTCGCTGTAGACTTTTTCCAGCGGTTTGTATCGTTCGGCCCCGGGAATCTTTTCGGCAAAGGGCGTGTGGCGGAGCGCGGCTGCCGGACAGACGGTGCAATTGGGTAGATCGGTTCGTGGTTTCAGCAGCTTTCCATCGGGCAGCAACAGTGCGTCTGCCGCAAAAACATTTGCGTTGATGCAGTTGTTGAGCACCTCGATTGATGGGTGTCCCATGCGTTGATGCCAGATGTCTCCGTCAGCCCGATACCCCTTGGTGCGCGTGTACAGCTCCTTTTCTCGTGCTAATATCTCCTCTGCTGTTTGTTGCCTTGTTGCGTCCGCAGGCTCATCGGGCACGGTGACTTGAACTGCCGCTGCTTGAATTGTCACGCCATGATATGTACCGCTGGAGTCGCCGATGGCAGCAGTATCCATTGTCACCGGCAGCTCCAGTGGTTTCTCTGGACGCGTGGGCGAGGGTCGTGCGTGACGATCTTTGAGCTCCGTAATTTCTTCTCCCTCGGGGTTGGTGTCGCCGATCGCCACTCCCCTTGTCTCGAGGCGAAGATAGTCTCGGCCGTCTGTCGTGATGGGAAGCAGGTGAGGCCCGTACTCCGTTAGTGATTCCTCCTCCTCTGCTTCTGGTGCTTCTTCAGTGATTTCTGGTTCTGCTGCTTCTTCTGCAGGTGCGTCGGCGATGCGGTCCCATCCGGATTCAGCTGCGACGGCTTCCCCTAGTATGGTATTCTCCATGACCCAACGCATGTCGACCGCGTCCCATCCCTCGGTCGTGTTCCAGCCGGTGGGACGTTCGACAGGCGGCCAGTAAGCTTGCATTCTCGTTGGTTCGATTGTTTCGACTGCCGTCCCTGATGTAGTCTCCTCTCCTTCTTCCACTGCTTGTGATCCGGTTTCGGCAGGGTTTGTTGTCGAGGCGACGGGTACGGCAAGAGCGCGGAAGGTGCCGTCGAGTCCGGGTTGCTGATAGTCGGTTTCTTCTGGATGGCTCCACCGTGGCGGCGACGGATGACCCGGAGGGTCAAGAACAAGGATGTGTTCGTTGTCGCCGGTGGTTCTGGGCGACTCGAAGTCAAGCACGAAAACGCCTTCCACGCTTGTCGCCTTTCCGATGAAGATCCCGTCGTAAATTAAATGCATCTCGTTTTCGGTGGTTTGCAGGCTGACTCCGCACTTCATCAGCTGGTGCAAGGACAGAAGGTTATACCGAAGTTCCGGCACGATCAGAACATCACTGATGTGGATGCAGTAACCGGTGTCATGTGTTTCCAGCTGGATTTGACCGCGAGCTCTGGCGTAGATGGTTTGGCTGTTGGCGACAGTGATCTCCACTTCGTTGGAGAGTCGCTCTCTGTTGAGGATGAAGACATCTGAAGACACCACATGTTGACCACAGCAGCTGTCCAGGTACCATGTGTTGACCTCCTTCCTTGCTTTGGCCAGGTTGGCGAGCTTCGGAGTGATGTGATGATCCATGTCATGATCATTTTCGTAGTCGTAGTAAGCTTCTTCGTCATCGTCTACGATGCGTGCAGGTGGAGATTCCTGGATCCACTCCGGTGCTTCCCAGTCATACTGCATCCGTCCAACCGTCAGCTCGTCATAGGTCGGGTCGTTTTCTTCTTCTTCTTCAACTGATCCTTCGGGCCGCTCCTGAGGTGGGTCTGCGAACATATCTTCCCAGCTGCGGAAGAAGCGGTAGTGTGGGTTGGGGCGAGGTGGTCCACGACGCACCATGCAAGTTAAGACCTTGCTTTTCCCTTTGTCGCTTGTGTTCGCAGAAAGACGTGCCGGGGCTTGGGACGTGCTGGCGACGGCTGGCGGTGACACAGTTTGGTTGCGCGCTGCGGCTCCTCCTTGCTGGTGAGCAGCGCCACCCTTCTGGTTGTTGTTGTTCCCGTTCAGCTTCCAGCAGTCTTGAATCATGTGCCCGGTCTTCTTGCAGTACTTGCAGAAGAGTCTCTTCTTGTCCGGTGGCGCTTGAGCGTAAAAGGCAATTTTCTCCTTCTTGTTGCCTTGTTCGTTGTACAGGTCAATTTCCTTCTGCTCGGAGAGAAGCGTGGAGCAGAGGGCAGTTTCGCTGAGGGTTCCTTGCGTGCGAAGGAGTGCCTTGCATTGGCGCCAATCCGGGCTCAATCCAGCGAGGATGATAGTGACGAACATATCGTCAGGGAAGTTTCCGCCGCTTTTCCTGAATTGATCTCTCAGGTTCCTGCAGCGGTTGATGTATGGGCCAGCCTTCTCGCCGGGAAACATCTTGACGTTGTTCAGCTGGTTGAGCAGGCGACTAAGTGTCACCGAATCTGTTGCCATGTGGCAGGTGCGCAGGTGTTCCCAGGACTGTTGCGCGGGCGCCCACTCGTTCTTGAAGGGGCGAATGCTCAGCTGTTCTTCGGGCGACAGATTCCGGATCAGGACGGTGAAGGCCAGGAGAGATTCGTTGTAGTACTGCGACTTCTCCTGAGGTGAGCCGTTTGCTGGGAAGGGGTATGATCCGTCGTAGTACATCCAGATCTGAGCGCCCTGAGCGAGTAGTTCGAATTCGAAGCTCCACGTGTAGAAATCTTGTCCGTCGAAGGGCTTGGTAGTTCTGAGCTTCGACGTGGAGAGGAACTTGCTCTGCATTGAAGCCATTGCCTCGTAATGTGTTTGTTGTGCTTGAGCAGATCCTTGAGCTCCGCGGTTGTCGAAGGTAAAGGATCGCTCAGATCCAGCTCCTTGAGGATCGGGAGGTCTGCGGGCGTAGCTTGAGCCGTCAATGCTCATTGGCTGATGGGTCTCCAGTGCGCTGATGCGGGAAATCAGTTGCTCGAGTAGAGCTGTGTCCACAGTCGTCGTAGTAGAGGCGACATTTGTGGAGGGTTGTACTGGATTCTCTCCAGCTTCTCCGCAGTCTGCGCCTGGCATGTTGATGCCCGTTGATGTCGTTGTTGTTTTAGACTTAAGTTATAAAGAAGCTTGTTGGGAGCCCCCTTAGCAGTTCCTATAATCCAAACTAGCTCTCATACCATGTTAGAGTAAGGACCTTGGATAGAATAGGAGGTGCTTTGGTAGAGTTGGTAGCGGAAGACTTGTAAGAACTCAGATCATAGTGAATGTAAATGACCAAGTTGATTAAAAGATAGAATACAGGAAATATAAATAGTCCTAGTCTAGCCATGTACTCTAAGGGGTACATTCCCTTATTATAACTGTTTTACAGGCAATTCTACAGTGACTCTGACGGTTGCACTACTTTCTTGTTACCGAGTCGCTGCATGTAACCTGTACGGTTACGCCTGTTGCCATTCCTCGATGGTAGGTCAAACGTCGGTCCAGATGGTCAACAGTCGCGACAGTTGACTCTTTCGACTGTTGACCTTCCTGCCCTTGATATGGGCTGATCCGATACTGCGGGTGTTGCTGCTTCGATAAGGTCGGGTGCGATACTGCTGCACCTGCGGGAATGCCAACTACAATTCCCTTCATACTCCAACACAAAGCAATCACCGGATAATATTACCTTATTTCCACGTTCGCTTGGTGGGCCCCACAAGTGCAAAGCAAAACGTCTGGAACCTGTGCTTGTGTGGCATTGAGCTGTATGGATTTAGAGTGTGTTCGTCCGCCCGCTTATTTTCTCCGAGCTGTTCTGCATTCTGCATGGATTGCAAATGTCTGGAGTTTTTCAAACCTAACTTTCTTTGCTATAGAGAGGTGGCTAGGCTTGCTTAGAATGGATTGCAGAATGTACCAATCGTATGTCCAATTCATATTGTTTTCGTTCAAGCATTTTCTGTACAGTGATGTGCTCAGATCCAAAAGAATGTTCAATGTAACGAACTGATGAAGGTCCTTCACGTAACAGGCCGTCGAAGTTCCGCGGAGAAATCCATGGCGGACCTGTCATGGCGGATCTTTTGCGATACTGTAATTGTTGTGATGTGATCATTTGTTGCGGTTCGCCGATTGGGAGATTGAGCAGTGGCCTGCGAGAGTTTACTGGGGGAGTTGGGATGGGGAAGGCCCCACCCCACCAAGGCGTACATGTCGGTGCGACCTTGCCCACTCCGAGTTGGCTTACTCGGAGTAGGGCGTACCGATCACCGCCCTTGTCAAATCATTTCCCGCCCAAGTTCCGACTTACCAGCAATCGACACCTCGCTCTCTCTCTCTTAGCTTCTTGCTAGAAACTCGATCCACATTTTCCTTACTACTAAAGATGCTGGTGCGTAAGGGATTTCGCGCACGCGCTAATTCTCGTAGACAACCGCAATGGCCAGCCGCTCATTTACGAAGCAGCTTTTCGGCGCCACCAGCGTGGCACTGCTGCTCGTGGCCGCGTCGCTTGCACAGCTACCTACGCCCACCCGCGCAATTCCCGTGACCGATTTAGAATCACCCTCGCAGCAATATGACATTCATTTCTCTCTCATAAAGCATCTATTCGCGTTGGACGGGACCAAAGACATCGCCAACGTGACGATATTCCTCCCACAGCTCGACGCCTTATACGCCGCGTCTTCTTCCTACCCCAAGCACGACAACGCGACGCGCAGGTTCGACCAGGCTGTCGCGGAAGCTCTCGCGTGCATGTTCGAGGGGGGCGCGTCAGGAGATCAGTGTGTCGTCGGGAAAAACATCTCTGCGGCGGTTGCGGAAGCGATGAAGGATATCTGGAAGTTTCACATTGTGAAACAATACATCCCGCCCGCCGTCGCGATGCAGAAGGTGAGACTCTGCCGCAGTATATCATGCCTGGACCGCAATTGACCGCAGTTGACCGCAGTGAACAAGTTCCGGGAGGTGAGCGAAGTGCATCCCAACGCTGCCGCATTCCACCGCCGTATTGCACCGTGGCGTTCTAAATCCGATGTAATTCTGTGAGTCACGCCGCACGCCAAGTCTTACTACAGTCACCGTGACTCATTCCAATGCCGTTCTCGTCACGGTGACCGTTTTCAGCAGAATTACTCATCATGCAATCGCTTTTGATCCGTGCGCATGTGATCCTCATCACCCATTGGCAGTACTCATCTATAGACGGGCATTGGGAGCTTCCGACTATGCATGGACAACCGCTCTGGATCTCATACAACCCAAGCTATGGCGGCATGTGGAACATCTCGGGAGTCTCTCCTCAGCAGCAGGCCAGCGATTCGTTGTTCCCCAGACGCACGCTCATCAGCAGCTGTGGTCACGTGTTAGATGATCATGGAACGCGATATGCAGCCGCGTTGGTGGAGAATGGAGACGATTTTTTAGGCGCCTCGAGAAGCACGCTTGTCAACAGATATGGTCACCTGGTGGATGATGGAACGCGGTATGCAGCGGCGTTGGTGGAGAGTGGGGATGTGTTGTTGGATATACCCAGCAGCGAGGTGGTGGTGTATCGAAGCGACGCTGTTCTTATCCCTCATACAAGGGACGCTCTTGACGTGCATGCGGGTACGTACGAGCACGCACACATGCACGCACACATGCACGCGCGTGCCCGCACGAACGCGCGGGGCACGAACGCTTGCACTCCCACACACACATATGCACGCACGCACACACGCACGGTGCATTCGAGTGATCTGAACGAGACCTTAAAATTCGGAGCACGTGCTCCTCTTGCATTGCGCCACTTGATGACTCCAGAAGATGCCTTCAAATCCTGCTCCTTGGTTCTCCCAATCCCCTGCAGGAGCCACAGGATCCGTCTTCCACCTCCTTGCCTGCATCAGCCTGGCTCTCTGTGCACTCCTTCTCTTGTAACCACACTCCTGCTGCTGCAAACACACTGCAGCTCCTGTAAACACACTCCTGCTGCTGTGGCCACTCCCTTGCTGCTGTAACCACACTCCTGCTGCTGTAACCACACTCCTGCTGTAACCACACTCCTGCTGCTGTAACCACACTCCTGCTCTTGTAACCACACCCCTGCTGCTGTGACCAGACCCCTGTTCCTGTATGTACGCCCCTGCTCCTGTAACCACATTCCTGCTGCTGTAACCACACCTACTGTTTCAACCTCAGCCTGCCAGCATAATTAATGATTGAGAAATTTCAATAGTGACTCCCATTACTTTATTAAATAGTCGCACCATGGAGACATGTTGTTAGTTATGACTGGCATGCGTAACTACTCTGAGAGATGGAGACCTTGCAACCAAAACCACATTAAACTGAGAGATTTATGAGGTTCAGTCATAGGCTCTCATAGGCTCTGGTTCATTCATAGGCTCTTGCTTAGCAACAATAGGGCCATGCCCATATCTTAACAGACGAGGCAGTTCTAGCACATGGCTGGCAGTCATAGTATCACATCGCATGGTTCCATTTGCAATGTTGAGATAAGAACTTGGGAGATTAGGAGCTTGGAGGGAGAGTAGCATAGTGAGATGGTTATCGAGGGAGTTGAGGTTGGCCAAAAGAGGAGTTTCACTATGGAATGAATACAAGATATAGGAATGGGCAAAAGGGAGGGTACACCACCAGCAGTTGATGCTAATACCTAAACTAGTACACTAGCTAGCTGTAGGCAGTTATAAGATATGCAATATAATTCAACACACCCCCGTAACTGCCTACGGCTATAGCTAGTGGTGCCTGGCACCAGGTCGCCTGGAGAGCGGTTGCTGTAGCTGGGATAGGCACAGAAACAGCGGTGGCTGACCGGCAGCACCTGTGAACGCCAGGACGGAGGAGGGCGCGGAGAGCGCGGAGGAGGGCTGGGATAGCCGGAGGGCGAAGGATGCTGGTCGCTCGCCATCTACGAGCAAACACAACTGTTGGTGAGGAGGAGGAAGCTGCTGGTGGTGCACAGGAGGAGAGCAAAGGAGAGGCGGCTGGAGGAGAGGAGATAGGAGGAGGAGATGCGGCTGGAGGAGAAGAGAGGAGGAGGAGATGCGGCTGGAGGAGAGGAGAGGAGGAGGAGATGCGGCTGGAGGAGAGGAGATAGGAGGAGGAGATGCGGCTGGAGGAGAGGAGAGGAGGAGGAGATGCGGCTGGAGGAGAGGAGAGGAGGAGGAGATGCGGCTGGAGGAGAGGAGAGGAGGAGGAGGAGAGGAAGTGCAGCGGAAGGAGGAGGAGAAGGGGGAGGCGGCTGCCTGCACATACCCGCCACCCCCACACCCTCTCCCCCCCCCCCCCCCAAACGCGGCACGAACTGCAGATGCACGGGCAGCGATGAGGAGGAGGATTAGGGAGGGGCAGGAGGGTTCAAGGGGGCTTAAGCACCCCCGTAGCCGCGGGCGCGAGCCTCGCCACCTCCCCCCCGCAACGTCCACCGTAGAAGAGAGCGACGGCAGGTGCGGAGGCGGGGAGCGGGGTGGCGATGGCAGGGGCGCTGGCGGCCGCTGCTGGCGCTGGCGCTCGCGACCGGTGCTGGCGCATGCCGCTGGCGCTGGCGCTGACGCTGGCGCTGGCGCTGGGGACCGGCGCTGGCGCTGGCGCTGGCGCTCGCGACAGTCGCTGGCGCTGGCGCACGTCGCTGGCGCTCGCGCTGGCGTCAGCGACGGTCAGAGGCGCTGGTGCTGGCGTCCGCGACCAGCGACGGGGCGACGCGACAGCGCGCGGGACGGGGCGACCAGCGCGTGGGGCGGGTAGCACGGGGCGTTCAGCGCGGGGCAGGCAACGGGCGAGCGCCTCGAAGGGCGCAGCAACGGTCGCCATGGCAACGATGGCAGCCATGGCGAATGAAAAATAACAAGGTCCTTAGAAGGACCCAGCTCTTAATACCATGTTGAGATAAGAAATTGGGAGATTAGGAGCTTGGAGGGAGAGTAGCATAGTGAGATGGTTATCGAGGGAGTTTAGGTTGGCCAAAAGAGGAGTTTCACTATGGAATGAATACAAGATATAGGAATGGGCAAAAGGGAGGGTACACCACCAGCAGTTGATGCTAATACCTAAACTAGTACACTAGCTAGCTGTAGGCAGTTATAAGATATGCAATATAATTCAACATGCAATTATCACATACAGCACCTGAGGAGCATCGCAGATAGGGATACCGTAACATACAAGTGTTGTAGGAGTTCAGTACCAGTAAGCAATGATAATCGACGAGCACCCAGTAGTGTTGTACGGTAGGAGTTGAGTAGCGTCCCGCAAAATAATGAGAATGACATATACTTAGAGAATTCTTTAAGGTGGCTCCAACATGGCTGAGGGTGTAGCTTCTGCTGACCGCCGTGCTTTCCTGCTGCTGAGATTGAAGAAGCTTTCGTCTACATTCGCCGAGGCCCAACTCTCTGCTGCCTCTTCACCTGCTGTTGGTGGTGCTGGTGGTGGTGTTGCCGCCGCTGCAGCTGCCGCCGCCACTGCTGCCGCCGCCGCCGCTGGTGCTGGTGCTGCCGCCACGGCCGCTGCCGCGGCTGCTGTTGTTGCTGCTGCCACCATTTCTGCTGCTGACGGCACCATTCCCAAAAACGCCACCACCATCCTTTTCACCCACCAAACCATCTCGAGTCAGCCAAATCCCACAAGGTGCTATGGCCACAGATTCGGCACCCATGTATCATCTCAACCAAGGCCTCTCATGAAACGAGACGGATTGAGAGCTTTTTTGTTTAGCGTTGGTTGAGAGGATACGTGTGAATGCATAAGAGGATTCACGCTTCTGCCACCCTCCAGATCTTCCAATCTCCCTTCCCTCTGGCATTGACCACTGGGGAATCAATTCGCCAGCAGCTTGGTATTAGTTCACCCAAGCACTCAGAATCACCCATCACCCCGTCTCTTCCAGCGATCAGTCTCTCAGAGTCCCCCGCACCCAATCCATCCCTTCCCACTCTTCCACACTCGTTTGTCTTCCAACCAGCTACCCAGCCAGCCACGTCACTCAAAGTCCCTCCCCTGCGTGGAAAACACGTTAACGAGCACTGCACTGACCACACAGAAGCATGCCCGTGTGAAAAACACCCACCACCACCCGGATCAATCCGCCCTCCTCTTCCTCCACCTCTTCCCCTCCCATGCTCATTCGCACTGCAGCTGGTCTGGTCTAGTAAACAAGGAACTCAAAGACCCTCTCTCCCGTGGCAGTCAGCCGGCTCAGAATTTCCGACCTCTTCTGCCAGGCATGTCACTCAATTTCTGAGTCCAATCACAAATAGGAATGTCACTCAAAGATCCTCTCTCCCGTGGCGAACGCATTGAATATCAAAGCACTGACCACACACAGGGATGCTGGCGTGAAGAACACCCACCACCACCCTGGATCAATCCCCCCTCCTCCTCCCCCTCCCCCTCCTGCTCCTCCCACACCACCCACTCCACCGCTCCCCACTCCTCCTGACCCCTCTCCACCCGAAAACGCCTCAAGAATCAACCCAGAAGCCGCCACACCCACCACGCCTGCCATTGTCCCTGCCGTATTAGACACACCCATCACCACTCCTGCAAACCTAGGCGCTATATCCATGTGGTTCACTGCAAACCCTGCCCTGGCGATTGCACAAGCGCCTAGGGTGAGAGAGGAGCAAAGAACAGCCCCGTTCACGGATTTAAGAACGGGGGTGAGGGCTAGGGCGACTGCTGACGCGAAGAATCCAATAGTGTTGAGGACCTTTCTTGTCCCCCCTACAGTCAGGTACCGTTTCGCGATTAAGTGATCCGCCAGTACACCTCCTATGTTGGAAAAGAGCGTCATTATGTAGTAAGGCATGGCTTTCCCGGACCCTACGTTGTGCAGGCTGGTGTTTAAAGCCTGGTGAAAGTATGTAGGGAGCCAGTTCATAAGGACGTATAGGGCGTAGTGGAAGGTGAAGTTATTAGCTACTATGGCCCACACGGGTGCGCTGGTAAGGATAGGTATCCAGGGAATAGGAGGGTCTTTAATTAGCGACGGCTTGTATGACGTTTTGAGGTGTTTGGGGACTGAGGCGAAGCCTTGACCGAGTCTCTTTAGCCGTTGCTGCTCCTCCTCCTCCTCCTCATCCTCCTCCTCCTCCTCGCTTCCCCCTTTTGCCCCTAGCCCTAACGCGGAGATTGTGCTTGATGTTAGTCCCCCTCCCTTCCCGCCTCCCCCCCCTCCGCCACTCCCCCCATTGCCCCCCCCCGCGCCTCCCCCTCCGCCTCCGCCTCCCCCTATTCTATGCACCACTTCTGATTCCAACCCTGTTCCGCCTACTCTCCCCCGTTCCCCCTCCCCATTCACCAGCGGAAGCAACTCCGCTTCACTTCCCTTATGCCCCCCCATGCCGCCCCCCACAGGCACATGCGCGAACGCTGTCGCCCCGCCAGGCGGATCCGTCGCATATTTAACCCATAAAATAGTCCACGCGACGCCCATGGCTGCTACTAATTGGAACACCGACTCGGGCCCTCTAGAAGCTACTAATCCGGGTAGTATCTGCATGGCTATGCCTGCTCCTAGGTACATCCCCGACATAGACAGACTCACTGCGCGAGATTTCTCGTGAGGGGGGGTCCACTGAGCCAAGACGGTGTGTATAGCGGGAAATATGAATCCTTGGGCGATGCCTACTAGCAGGCGGATTATTACGAGTGTGACTGTATTGGGGCCGCTGCCAGTGCTGTCAGGGGGTGACTCGGTGGGCGTGAGAACGCATAAAACGGACCAGGCTACAAACGAGTATGTGAGGACGCGCCTGCCACCATATTTTTGGGACGCCCAACTGCCTGGGACCTGGGAGCGAGTGAGCAGGCGGGGAAAGGAGGAGAGAACGGGGAAGATCAGATGGCAATTAGGAGCAGCGGAGCAAGCTACAAACGAGCATGTAAGGACGAGCCTGCCGCCATACTTTTGAGATGTCCAGCTGCCAGGGACCTGAGAGAGAAGGGGGAAATGGAGGAGACGAGAGGACGGGGAATATCAGATGGCAATAGCAAGCAGCGGAGCAGGCTACAAACGAGTACGTGAGGATGTACCTGCACCGGGTTTCTGAGTTGTTATTGAGCATTTTGCGACTGACGGAAGCTGGAGGGCTTGCCTGTCACGAGTTGTTTTTCCAATTTTCTCAGATATAGTGAGGGCGCCTTACCTTCGACGATGCGTATCCGTAGTAGAATGCCGACACGACCCATCCCTTGGTCGCTTGATTCACTCCCTTCAAACCAGGGTACAGTGGGAGCTTCTTTAAAAAGGGTAGAAATATGTTATTCCCTTGTTTTCCAAGGGTAGAGAGTGCGGCGTACCTGCGACGATGCGTATCCGTAGTAGAAGGCCGACATGACCCATCCCTTGGTCGCTTGATCCACTCCCTCGCGGATCGCGATCGCCGTGTACGCGATAGAGAACCCGACACGTTCGATGTAGCACACGGCGGAGCAGACCAGCGTTAGCAGCACGATCACGTATCGCTGAGGGAGGATGAGGTGGAATAGCGCGGCCGTGCTGCCGTTGCTGGTGATACCAGGAATGTTCACGATACTTCCAGCCATGGCGGATCCGTTATAAGCCGCTGCTTAACGAGTCTAAGTGTGAAGTTAGGGATCAGATGACGGGCTGGCGAGTGACGTTCAGCTGTAAGTCAAATGGTATGCGTTGGTAATAGCGCAAAATGCTAGCAGTGAGCTACTGGTAGCGAGTTGCTAGTAACGCATTTGCTTGGATCGCAGCTGCTTATAGCGCAGTGTCAAAAAGCGCACAGCAGAAACATCGGATCCGGCAATACGTCGACGGCTCGATGTCTCGGGAATGAGGAGGTCGGAAATGCCGAACACGCTGCCGGGTTTGCCTTCACTCCAGCGCAACGCATGTGCCTGTGGCTTATGAGTGTCAGTCAGCGTTATTAGCTTAGGGTGTCAGCCAGTGGCTCACTGGTGTCAGTGTTGGACGTCGCACTGCTCGTAAGTCTCGTTAATCGCACTGGTTTCAGCGAATCGGTAGGGTCAGTATCGCGGATGTCAGTGATCAGGGGTCTGACGCTGCTCTCCCCCACTTAGCAGCAGCCAGCTTCTTAACGAGACCGGCGTTAACGAGTCCAGCGTGGAAGGCTTCAAGTGAGACGAATTCACACAATCAGCCGACGGAATGCAATGCGGAAATTGTAGGGTTTGCTGCTGGAGAATGCGGCAAGAACGAAATCAATCAGAGACTGGCAATGGCAACGGGACATGTTAATCTGAGGCCTAGAAATCCAAGCAAGATCAGAGTATCAACGAGTGTCCGCCTGATAACGCCAAACAACAATGCTGACTGTGCTATTTCGAGAAAAGGAGCAAAATAGTGGGATTTCTAAAGACGTCCCTACATTGCCTACAATCAGTTGAATCTCATCTCAACAAAACCAGCTTCTGAGTTTCCTCTCCAGCGTGATGGAAATGCTGGTGCTCATTCCAACTACTTCACATATGATCGACGAAGAGAACCAGTATTGGAGTTCCCAAATTTTCGGGAACGCCGAGCTTCGTGCTGCCTCAGTGGCAGACGTTAGATCTGCCACGTGGGTTGGAAACTGATAGCTCATCAGTGACCGAATCTCGAAAATGTCAAGGCTCGGAATTCTCAAATGGGAAAGGCAATTCACCTCACCTCGTTTGGTCAGGTCACAGAATTCATGGCCCTGTTCGGTAGCCTTCCAGTCACACTGGGCCCACTCGAACTGGAGAAGCCTACGACATGTTTCGTAGCCTCGGGCGTCCACTCACACTGGAAGGAAATCTCCTCCAAAAATGCAAGAAGGTACCGTGTATTTCTCGAGAAATTACTTGTCGAAACTTTTACTTCTGTACGAGGCTGCCCAGCTCACAAACAAAAAACAGCCCGCCAAATGGAAAACCCTCGATATGGATAAAAGAAAATCACGAACGGGCACGATCTCTCATCGTTTGAACGAGCGGGCTGAAAGACATAATTTGACCCGATTCGAAACTAATGCAGCGTTTACCCTGCAGCATGCCACTCAGAGCGGGCCTGCCTGAGTGGAACTGGAAAGCAGAAATGGGATTGACTTTCACTGACGGTCGAGCTTGCCTGAGCAAGCATTTTCGTGGTAGCGTCCTCAACTTCACTCCAACTGGGTTTTTTACGCGTTCGGTAGCCAAATCGCACTGGGCAGGTATGGTGTTCTACTAACGATTTGGTGGGCTTTAAGGTAAGTTGAAATTGGGCCGAGGAAGATCACATGCACCAACCGCAGTGTGACTGGGTGGCTACCAAACAGGGCCCATTACTCACAAGGAAACTCACCAGGGTTCCAGCGTGCCCTAGTGTGTCTCGTTTGGAGTAGGGTCTGCCCTGCTCCTCACGCACGGTTACGACCGTTCTTGGTGTTGTACGCTTGCTCCTCGGTTAAGTAAGAGAACTGGCCTTCAATTGCAAAACACTTGCAGCGCTTGTTACCCTATTTTTGTAGGCGAATTGACTGGCTGGTTAGGAAAGTGAGCGGCGGCACACCCACGATTTTGCCCCTAGAGCAAATGCAAAACATTTTGCTGGTACATGAGATTGTTGTGTGTGACGAGAAATTGCAGGCATTGGAGCTTCGTCACCGAACCAGTTTCCGAGCCTTGCTTGGTTCGGACTGAACTTGCGATTTGTCTTTACTTCGCACCCCTCGCTTCACACCTCGTCAGATTGTTCACCTCGCTAACCAATCGCAGCCCAGCTCCCCTCACCAACTGCAAAACAATTGAACTACTTGAGATCCTGGCTTAAAAAAAAACCAGGGCGGAATTTACATGGGAAATCACATGTCCCTTCGAGGTTTGTGTGGGCTGCTATGCAAATATCACATGTCCCTTCGAGGTTTGTGTGGGCTGCTATGCAAATGTGTGAGCAAAAATGAGCAAAAATGTGATGAGCAAAAATCAGGGACCCTTCTAGAAATCAGTAACTTTTATCCCTAATAAATTGTGTTGACGGAGGGTAACAACCGGAGTAAATCTCCACCGAGGTTGGTGGTGGTGTGGTGAGGATGCTTCCATGCACGATTGTGCAAGGATGATTGGAGGAATGAGCTGAAAGTGACGTCAAATTGCGGCGTCGCATCGCAGGAGGTTGAGCGTTACGGACATATCCATTTGACAGATTGGATCAGATTGCGCTGATCATACAGTCGAAACTCCAATACAGAATTGACATAGATTACAAGACCAGTAATTAAAACACGACCAACTTTCTAGTACCAGTCCACATATTCGCCTTCTGCTTTAGGCCTTCGCTTTGGCCGTGGTCGACGATTGTTATCATACGTGGCCTTTGCTATGTATGCCTGAATGTCAAAAGCACCTTCTTGCAAGGGTACCATCCCATCTACAATCCTGCACATTGGATAAGCGGGTGGGCACAACAATTTTTGTAAAAAGGAGGACAACATAAAAAAAGGGCACAAAAAGATCAACAAGTGGCTTGGGTGATGCGAGGAAGAGCAAAATAAGAAGAAAATAAAAACAACATCCCAATTACCACAAACAGCACATACCCTTGAAGCTTCTCAGTTAGTTCAGCATGTTGTGCAGACGTTACATAGTGTATACAAAGCTCCGGGCATTGTCCCACAGCCAGGTTGACACAGTAACGAGCCCTGTCCTTAGTCTCCCCTCCCACTGTCCACCCTGCACAGTAGCAATGTGATTATAAACAGAGGCAGTATAAACATCAAGTGAATACAGCCAAAGAGCATATCAGTGATACATCACATAGCAGAACCTGAAACATATTTTGGTTGTGCTCAGAACAGTGTACACTTACAATGAGATGGTTTAGGGAACTCATAACATTGCCACGCAGACAAACCCTGGGAAGCACTTTCCGGAAACCATGCTCTCAGATTTCATTGCAATGCTGTGATATCAGAGAGCATGCAATGCACCCAGTAATGCATACCAGCACCTACCTTGGAATGCTGTCTTAGGGGACACAGCACGGGCCCTGGCAAATGCTATTGACTAACATGCAAGAAATGCCACAGGCTGTAGCAGAAACAGGCCGTCGCGCCTACCACACCACGCACCTTGGAATGCATCAGGGGACATGGCACGGGCCCTTGCAGTGTCCTCCGCATAGGAGAAGAGGAAGGGCGCTGTCACTATGCAGCTGGAGCGACAGGCTGTAGCGACAGGGGTTGTAGCGCTTACCGGCTGTAGCACCCACCAGCACCATTTACCTTGGAAGGCATCAGGGGACATGGCACGGGCCCTGGCAGTGTCCTCCGCATAGGAGAAGAGGAAGGGCGCTGTCACTATGCAGCTGGAGCGACAGGCTGTAGCATAAGGGGGAAAAAGGGGGAGTGGGGGGAAGGGGGGAGAAGGAGTGTGTGAGACTAGGAAACGAAGACAGCAATAGTGCAGCTGTAGTGACATGCTGTAAGGGTCGAGGGGTGAGAACAGGCAAACGGAAAAAATATTCCTTGCAAAGTGCAGCTAGAGAGGCAGGTTGAAGCAGGGGGGGCGGGAAGCGAGGGGAAAGAGGTGCTTGCAAGAGTTCGAAAGAGAGCAACTACAGTGCAGCTGTCATGAGAGGCTGTGGTGGAGGAGACAGGGAACAGGCGGACTGGGCAGCTGTAGCGGCAGGCTGTAGCGGGGGGGAAACTGAGGAGAAGCAAAAGAGGGTGCAAACGAGGAGCAGGTAGTGAGGAGCAGAGATGGAGGTTGATGAGCTGGCGTTGACTCACATTGACCAAGGCAACGAATTTCGTTGACCCAGGGCCATAGATCCCCCTCCTCCTCCTCTTCCTCTTCCTCCCTCCTCCATCTGCACGCACACGTTCACACAGGCAGCACAACCGTATAGGCACACACAAGCGCACACACACACACACACACACACACACACACACACACATGCACGCACGCACGCACGCACGCACGCACGCACACACACACACACACACACACACACACACAAACACGCACGTGCACAAGCAAGCACGCACACAAGCGCCCAAGCGTTATTTTAGTTTACTTGCACTTGCACAATTTCACATCAACCCACATGGTTATGGGCACGCGCACATGCATGCACGTGCACGCATGTGTACAGACACTCATGAGCTCTGGCACATCCATGCATGCTATCTCACTTTCTGCCTCGGAGCCTCCCGCAGGGTTTTTTATCTGCTCTAGAAGCAACTGCAAGAAACGACTGAGTCGGCTCTAAGGTCACCTCGTTATCGGCTCACCTTCTGCCTCCCGTAGGATTCTCCGCCTCCTCTAGAAGCAACTGGGGGGAATGAGCATGTGCAAGAGGAACGGGGGAATACAGAATGAGAACATGAGAGGGGGGTTGTGGGGTGATTTGAGTCGACTCAAAAAACGAGCATGTGCAAGAGGAAGCGGGGAATACAACATGAGACCATGAGAGGGGGGGTGTGGGGGCGACGGGCGGGGTGGGAGAATGGAAGGCGGAGCGAGGAGGGAGGAGGAGAAAGAGGAGAGCGTGCAAGGGGAAGAATAAGAGCAGTGGAGAGTGGACGCAGAAGGTGGGGACGGTGAAAGGGTGGGAGGGTGGGAGTGGGAACGGTGCACCTCATATGCGAGCACGAGTGGAGAGTGGGAGGGAAGGGAGCTGGAGAGTGGGAGGGAAGGGAGCGGCTCACCTCGTATGCGAGCACGAGTGGAGGGTGGGAGGGAGAGAGGGAGGGCGCGAGGGTGTGAGGGCGCGAGGGTGTGAGGGAGGGAGGGTGTGAGGGTGCGAGGGTGTGAGGGAGGGAGGGCGTGAGGGTGCGGGTAGCTCACCTCATAGGCGAGCACGAGGCGGGTTGTGATCGCCTCAGCGTCTAACTCCCCTCGGTACACGTCGGGATGGACGTTCTTGATCTGACGGTTGAGAATGGAGAGGAGGAGTACGGATGCCGTTCATTTTTAGTCGTTAAAGAAATGGCAGTTGAGAAAAGAATGCCTGACATGCTGGTGTAGTACGAATGCCATTCGAAAACGGATACTATTCGTAAACGGATGCAAATCCGACAGCAACGAACGAATACATCGTCTCGGCACCTCGTCGCCAAAATCAATACGCCACGTGTCACATCACCTGCCTTGGCGCGAAAGGCTGCTTTAATCTCATCGACGGAGGACCCTTCCGCGACGCCTAGCAGCTCCCACGGGTCGGTCCTCGTCATCCAATCCGTGTCCGGGATATCTCCGCCACGATTCGCGCGGCATTGCGTTTGTCGCGCGACGCGTCGCGGCTCCGACTGCAAAAACGGTGATGCGGCAGTGCGACATAGGGTTACCCGATTACGGTATGACGCTGACGAGGAGGGTAGAGGCGTCACGAATGTCGTTCGGAAAGCGGACGAATGCATGGCACTCATTGCTCGAGCAGACCTGCGCGACGGCTCGGAAGGCCTTATGCAAGCTCGAGATAACGCATGCGTCAGCTATGTTGCTCTAGCGACTAATTTTATGAACTTTGCTGGGTAGGTGCTATTTCACGCAAGATGCTCATCTATGTGCTTCCTCAGGGTGCCTACTCATCATTCAGTGCGGTTTCAATAGCTTTTATGCGCACCATACAGTACCGTGGCACGTGAAAAAATATGACCATGTGGGGTATTCCTTGAAAGTGGCTGGAACCACTGAAGTTGACGCGCTTCGCGTCCTATAAGGAGGATGATTCATGCACAAACCCGAGTCCTCGATATGGAGAAGCTGTGACACAAAAACCACGGTGACAGAAAGTCCTTTATTTGCAGGTAGAGAACACGCCGAAATATGTGTTTACTTTTCGCTCTTCCCTTGCTCCAGACCAGCTGACAACGCGAATCCCAGAAAGTCCTTCCACTGCAAAGTAAATCATCAATCAGCGCCATCCTTGATAAAGCACCAGAGGAGCATTTTGTACAGGGCAAATAACAGCATCACGGAGGTACACCCTAATACCATTATGTCATAACACTTGCTGAATAAACGAAGCGTTTTCGCTCAATGTGTGTTTCTCCTGCTCGGCCACCTTCCCCGCCCCTGAAAACCCTAACTCGCCTCCATTCTTCCTTCCTCTCAGCTCGCGTATTCTCCGCTCACACTCGCTCTCGCCTCTCCCTGCCTCCCTAAGGTTCGTTTATTACGCGATCCGCCTTTAATTAGGTCGTTATGCGGCTCTATCGCTTCGTCCTAAAGTATGTTTTAGTCTTTTTATGAAGAGTCGCTCAGGTTTTAGGCGTTGATTGGACCGTCCCTGCCTGTTCGTGCATTATGCCTGAACTTGACACTGTTAATCAGTAGCGATCCGCCACGTGTCACGCCATCCGTTGCGCCACTTAAGCAGGAGTTTCTCACGTCGCGTCGTTGCATCTGTGCCGTCGGATTCTTGTGCTCTTTGCAGCGGCACCGTCGATTCCCGCGAGCCACCATGGGTCACGAGACGGTCTGGAACTCCCACCCGAAGAAGCACTCCCCTGGCGCGCGCCTCTGGTCAGTAGATTCCCTTATTGCTTGGTTGGGTGAAAGTTAGGGAAAACTGTTGGCTTACCGTTAGGGTCTGGAACTCGCACCCGAAGAAGCACTCTCCTGGCGCGCGCCTTTGGTACGCCAGCGTTGCATTGAGTATCGCGCGCCACAGCGTTACATCGCTGGATAAAGTGCTGGTCAGTCACTGTTACAGGGAGTGTCGCGCGGGGTAAGTCAGTGTTACGGGGAGTGCCGCGCGTTCGTAAAAAGGTTGCAGGGGAGTGCTGGTTTACCGTTAAGGTCTGGAACTCGCACCCCAAGAAGCAGTCTCCTGGGGCACGCCCCTTATCAGTCAGCGTCAATGTTGGTCAGTGACCGTTAATGCGCCGGGTACTGTGTCGGTGCTGCGTGGCTTGTTTTAGGGTTAGATGAATACACGTGGAGGTTACCTCCCTCTGGTGGCTGGAAAAGGTTACGGTAAAGTGGTGGTTGACCGTTAGGGTTAGGATGAGTACACGTGGATCTCGCCTGTTGTGAGCCCGGAGGTTACGCGTTACTCTGCGCGAAAGGTTTTCATTGAGGGTATCAATAAGTGGTGAATTACCGCCGGCTATTTCTGGCGCGCGAGAATGATTGAAAATGATTTTGTCGTGCTTTGCACTGATCCGTCTGATCCGTGTACCAGCGCTTTAATATGCGCTTTAATTGGCTCGCGAGCTCGTTAGTGACGGGTATGATCCGAAATGCGCTTTGCACACCCGTAGTGCATACAGCTGTCTCGCTACCCGATCTATTCTCTAATAGCCCCTTCGTATCAGTGACATTCTCCCCTCTATCTCGCCCACCTCTCGCCCGTTTCTCGTATTTGGGTTCAAGTTGTATTTCGACCATTTGCAAACACTTCCAAATTCCCCTCGTGTGTCCTGCTCTCCCTCCTCGTCCGCCCCTCGCGTTTCGCTACTTACCGTTGGTCCCTCCCCTCCCCTCGCTCGTGTCATTACATTAGCAATGGCTGCCTTCGAGAATTCTCGATGTTACTTTTGAGAATTCTCAAAAGTGATGTACGGTGGTTGTCACGGCACGATCCTTCAGGTTGGCATTGATGTACCCCCTTTCTTCCCTCTTCCCTCCATTGTCTCTCTGTGTTGGCAGCCGGGTGTGCGGTAACTGCCACGGCATGATCCGCAAGTATGGCCTCAACTGCTGCCGCCAGTGCTTCCGCACCTACTCCAAGGACATCGGCTTCATCAAGGTACAGTAATATTGCGGATATTGTTTATAGCATCATGCGCTGTATGATGTTACAGTAATTTGGTACAGTAAAGATACCATGTTGACCTCAATTGCTGCTCAGTGCTTCCGGACTTACCCCGAGGACGTTGGCTTCATCAAGGTACACATGACTCCTATGTATGCTCTAAGAAACTACAAACATTGGCATGCTAAGGTAACCACAATAGCCGCAGCTGACAATGTTTTTGCACGTACACCAAGGACGTTGGCTTCATCAGGATACACTGCTGCGTTGTAATTCCATCATGTTAATCAACAATGCAGCATGATTATGTCTCGCTTCATCATCATTGTCCCGGTCACTTTTCACATCACGCGTCATCATCATTGAGCCCTCATGTGCTGTGTACGCTCATGCTTGATGCCAATGTCAGCTGATGTAGTATCCCATGCACTATTTGTGGCCAACGTTTATTTGATGTATTCCATGCCATGTGCCTCTCTCGTATCCCCATTTCTGTGCGCTTTACAGCACAAGTAAGCAGATGGTGTGTCAACACCAGGAGATATGGAGCCTTGAAGCAAATACAGAAACCATTATTGGAGCAGCTATGGAAAATGCATTCTGCACGCCTGCCATCTGTTACGGGTTGTGCATTGCTGATGTAGCTGGCTTGTGCATTGTGCAAAGCGATTCATCAATGTAAAATGAAATGTATTTGCTGGTATTTGAAGGCGAGAGTATCTGACATTGTATACAAGACAGAACAGGGTAAGGTACTGAAGTGTCTTTCTCAACAGTATGAAGTGTACCATCAGCCTATCATCTGGCTAGAATATGAAGTGCAGTACACTACACACTTTGAGCACTAACCGGCCTTTTTATATTTTGAGAGCAATTCCCAAAGCTGCCTTTGTGGCCGTAAGCACCAAGCACTGGCTTTCCATGATAGAGAATACTATCTAGGATTAATTCCAGCAATAAACCCTCGAGCCTCTCGTCTGTTTGTGGTGCTATTTGAGCCATCTGCCGAAGCACCTGCTGCTGCCGATGCCTCAGCCTCAGCAGTCTGTTGCCCTACAGTTGCTTTTCCTGCTGAGGATGCTTCTCCTGTGGCCTGTGCTGAGCCAAATCCGAGCTCTGACAAGTTCTGAGGTGCCATGAGGTTCCTGGTACGGCATTGAAAGAGCAAGGGGAACACAGGGTGGGGGGGACATACGGTAGCTGAGTGTTTGTTGAGAGAAAGGGAAGCGATAGTACAGGGGAAACAGGGGAGGGCGGGGGGACAGGGGGGACAGGGGCGACAGCGGGGACAGGGGGAACAGGGGGGACAGGGGGGACCGGGGGAGCAGGGGGGACACGGGGGACACGGGGAACAGGAAGGACAGGTCATGTGGCAATAAAACTCCTTCTTTGCTATGACTCGGAACATGTTTGATAGGTTGCCGATTGTGAAGGCACCTCGAGATCAACGATTCCTCAAGTGCCTCGAGATCAACGATTCCTCAAGTGCCTCGAGATCAACGATTCCTCAAGTGCCTCGAGATCAACGATTCCTCAAGTGCCTCGAGATCAAAGATTCCTCAAGTGCCTCGAGATCAAAGATTCCTCAAGTGCCTCGAGATCAACAATTCCTCAAGTGCCTCGAGATCAAAGATTCCTCAAGTGCCTCGAGATCAACGATTCCTCAAGTGCTTTGGGTTTGGAAGGCGGCAGGATGGATGGAAGCTCACCTGTCCAAGCAGCACTGGAGATACTTCGTTGCAATGTCTTGGCTGTTTATCACTTTCCCCAACTCGGCAACTTCCTCTGAGAGGCTTTGCAATGCAGTGAGAGTGGAAGCTCACTCGTCCATGCGGCATTGGAGTTACTTCTTTGCGATTTCTTGGCACTTGTCTGACTGGTTGCTACCTAAAGAGGACCTTTCACCCCATCAACTCCTCAAGTGCATTAAACCACAGCGATAGAAGGTGAAAAAAGGGAAGCCCACCTGTCCATGCGGCACTGCAGGTACTTCTTTGCAATGTCTCGGCATTTGTCTGATTGGTTGCCGTGCTGCTTCAGGCACTCCATGTACTCGCGCATCACCTGAATCACTCAATAACAAGGCATCCAGCATAAATTGTGGTGCTTTCGGTACGTCATGTACTCTTGCACACCTGAATCACTCAATAGAGAGGCAGGACACACGAGTAAGGAGGAAGACAGTTGGCTGTCCTGCTAAACCCCCCCAGGAGCTTGCCTCAAATCTTCTACGTGCTTAAATGGGGTCCCGAATCACTCAATAGCGAGACATGTATGTACCCCAGCGTAGGAGCGAAACAATGCCTTGACTTTCTAAATTGGATCAGCCAGTAATTACCACTTTTGAAATGCTCGGCTGTCGCTCCCATAGCCCAATTGGACCTCTTTGCACTCCCCGAAGTTGTCCAATGGGAACACGCATCGCACCCATCAAGCCCATCCGGCTCTCACATATTCCATTACACCATCGCACCTCTTTGCACTCCCCAAAGTGGTCTTGTGGAAACACGCCCTTCTCCGAGGTAATGCTTGCCTATCACTCCTGACAACCGCAACTCACCTCTTTGCACTCCCCAAAGTGATCCAATGGGAACACGCCCTTCTCCGGGGGAACAGGCTGCAACGACCGGCTCCCCCCGAACGCGCCGCCAACACCCGCCATGGCCGCCCGAGGGGTCGTCGGGCTCTGGCGCGACTCGCGAAGTGCCTCGAGTGTCGTCGGCCTCTAACGCGCACGCGCGCCCTTCTAGCGAGGTGACTTTTGAGTCGACTCAAGAGTCACCTCTGCTTTGACTCGCGAAGCGCCTCGAAGAGTCGTCGGCCTCTGACGCGACGTTCGAGGTGACCACTCGAAGCCGGGACGCCGACGCTGCCCTTCGAGCGTTGCTTTGCCGGCGACTGCGGCCTAGTATCGATTCACTTTGAAACGCGGACGCTACAGTAGAATCTCAATGTGCCACAGAGCTCGGAACGTATACGTGTACAAATAAAGATACTCAATCAAGCGGCCAAAAAGCACTTCAGTACTCAGGATCTGTGAAATGAATCGCATGGGGCCCCCATGGCTTACGAAGGACTTGGTCTCGAACGAAGGCTCTACTGATTGATTGCGAGTATGACTGAAGTCAGTTTCCACCACGCTAACGCGCACTTCGTTATTATTCAGGACCAATTTGACGATCAAATTCGAAACCTCATAACTGCAAGAAAATAATGTCTTTACACTACTATTGACTGAATGAGGGGCAGCCTCTCATGAGGGCCCATATTACTACACTGTATAAATCAATATTGTCCATGTCGAGGTTGTACACGAATCCACTTGGTGGCGCTCCACTTATTTCCGCGAATAACTGGGCACCCAGCTGTTATGAGATGGACAGACAATATGGAAACACACAAGAGGAGCTATGTTAAACGATGCTTCACATAAAACGGAATTGACCGGGAACGCTTCAGCACAAACAAATGCACAAAAAACAATCCGAATCCACACCTCATCGTTCCAAAAAGACACATCCAACTCGCACTTGAAACACAGTTTTTACCATGTGCCATGGCCTATTCATCGTGAAACCCACTCTTTGGCTGGCTGTGCGGGTAACATAAGACTCACCATGGAGACTCTTGGGGTGGAGCGTGGTGTCGGCCTTGAGGTTCCAGAACAGCAACGCACCCTCTTAGGCTTCACTGAGTCAATACAAGCCCTGTGGTAGCAGTGACTTTTGAGTCGACTCAAAAGTCACCTGTTAGGCTTCACTGTCAGTACAAGCCCTGTGGTAGCAGTGCGGCTGTGGGTATGTGGGCTCATCATCAAGGGGTGTAACACTCACCATGTAGACTCTTGGGGTCAAGAGTAGTGTGTCGGCCTTGAGGTTCCAGAACAGCAGCGCGTTGCTGGCAGTAGCAGTGCTGCTGAGTGTATGGTGGTGAGGCCTGGCAGGTGCAGCACTCACCGTGTAGACTCTTGGGATCGAGAGTAGTGTGTCGGGCTTGAGGTTCCAGAACAGCAGGGCATTGCCCCTCTTGGGCTTCACTGCGAGCATGCCCTTGGCGCACTGGGAGAGCTGCGAGTCCGGTGGTAACTGCGTGTGTATGTTATTAGGGTTGTGGTGAGGGGCTAACAGAAGACTCACCGTGCAAGCTCTTGGGGTCGAGCGTGGTGTCGGGCTTGAGGTTCCAGAACAGCAGTGCGTTGCCCCGCTTGGGTTTCACTGCGAGCATGCCCTTAGCGCACTGAGAGAGCTGCGAGTCTGGTGGTATCGGTGAGTGGATGTTGTCGGGGGTGAGCTCTGCTGCTGGAAACACGGTCTCTCCCCCTTCCTCCACATCAGATCTGGAAAGACAAAGGGGAAAGCATGGCAGGGAATGAAGGAGAGACGGAGTTGGATGGCATGGCCTTGGCGCACTAAAAGAGCTGTGAGTGAGTCCGGCGGTGGTGGCGAGTGGATGCTGGCTCTGGTGAGCTCTGCTGCTGGAAACGCCATCTCTCCCCCTTCCTCCACATCAGAGCTGGAGAGAGGGAGGTGAGCAGGGGAGGGCAGTGAAAGCAGGTCAGCATTCCACATGCACGGTGCACCCGAGAGTCTGGTGGTAGTGGTGACCGGATGTTGGCTGAGGTGAGCTCTGCTGCTGGAAACACCGTCTATGGAGGAAAGGGGACTTGAAGGGAGGTGGATGAAAAAAAGCGGGAAGGGGAACTGAATTGAAAGGGAATTGAAAGGGAGGGAAATTGAAAAGGAGGCGGGGATGGTGAATTGGAAGAAAGGAGACTTAAAGGGAGGCGGATGGAAGGGAAGTGGGCTGAGCACCAAGGAGAGATGGAAGTGAGGAGGAAGGGAGCGAGACGGTTTCCCCCTCCCCTTCCCCCCTCCCCCCTCCTTCGCCACACTCATGGGTGCATGAGCATGGTAGCAGGCCTCTGTTCCCCATTGCGTGTGTTGATGTCATCGTGGAAATTTTTTAGTCGACTCAAAACTGACTTGTAAGTCGACTCAAAAGCCATTGCGTGTGTTGAGTCATCGTGGAAATAGTCAGATTGTGTGCCTGGTACTCCTGGGAGGGCCTTCTAAACCCGTCCCTCTCCCCCCAATCTCTCCCATTCGTTACACTCACAGGTACATTAGAACGGTGGCAAGCCTCTGCTCCCCGTTGCGGGTGTTGATATCATCGTGGAAATAGTCAAAGTGCGCCTGGTACTCCCGAGAGGGCCCTTTAACCCCCCTCTCTCACTATATCCCTGTCGTTACAGTCACAGCTCATCTCCCCCCCGTTACACTCACAGGTACATCAAAACGGTAGCAAGCCTTTGCCCCCCATTGCGCGTGTTGATGTCATCGTGGAAATAGTCAAAGTGCGCCTGGTACTCCTGGGAGGCTTCATAGTGTAATACGTGAATGGCCTCCCCGTGGTCTGATGAGGTTGGGAAAGGGGGAGGCGAGGAGCAGGGGAGCAGGGGAGCAGGGGAGCAGGGGAGCAGGGGAGCAGGGGAGCAGGGGAGCAGAGGAGCAGGGGAGCAGGGGAGCAGGGGAGCAGTGGAGCACGGGAGCAGGGGAGCAGGGGAGCAGGGGAGCAGGGGAGCAGGGAACCAAGGAGCAGGGGAGGGAGGGGGGGGCCATGAGCGAGGTCATGGAAATAGTCAAAGTGCGCCTGGTACTCCTGGGAGGCCTCATAGTGTAATACGTGAGTGGCCTCCCCGTGGTCTGGTGGGATGGGCAGGGTATAAGCGAGGGAGTGGAAGCGCCTGGTTCTCCTGAAAGGGCTCATAGGGTAGCAGGTGAATGGCCTCCCCGTGGTCTGGTAGGGTGGGGAGCATAGGATGAGGGGTAAGCGAAGGGGTAAGTGGAGGGGTAAGTGATAAGGCAAGTGCAGAGGTACGTGAATGGGTAAATGGAGGGGTAAGTGAAGGGGCAAGTGAAGGGACAAGTGAAAGGGCAAATGAAAGGGTAAGTGAAGGGATGAGTGCAAGGGCAAATGAAAGGGTAAGTGAAGGGATGAGTGCAAGGGCAAATGAAAGGGAAAGTGAAGGGATGAGTGAAAGGGCAAATGAAAGGGTAAGTGAAGAGATGAGTGCAAGGGCAAATGAAAGGGTAAGTGAAGGGATGAGTGCAAGGGCAAATGAAAGGGTAAGTGAAGGGATGAGTGAAGGGGCGAATGAAAGGGAAAGTGAAGGGATGAGAGAAAGGGGCAAATGAAAGGGTAAGTGAAGGGATGAGTGAAAGGGCAAATGAAAGGGTAAGTGAAGGGATGAGTGAAAGGGCAAATGAAAGGGTAAGTGAAGGGATGAGTGAAAGGGCAAATGAAAGGGAAAGTGAAGGGATGAGAGAAAGGGGCAAATGAAAGGGTAAGTGAAGGGATGAGTGAAAGGGCAAATGAAAGGGTAAGTGAAGGGATGAGTGAAAGGGCAAATGAAAGGGTAAGTGAAGGGATGAGTGAAAGGGCAAATGAAAGGGTAAGTGAAGGGATGAGTGAAAGGGTAAGTGACCCCTTCGTCTGGCTATCTGTTTAGTTCCCAAAGCTCACATAGCTAGTGACTCACCCACAGGCAGTTGAGAGAAGTCGGATATTCTCGTCTCAATAGAAGCCACCACCTTGTTTGATCCGCGTGATAGGAACGACCCGGCAGCACCGCATGATCTAATGTCCCCCCCTATTCCAGTTATCTAGTGACTCACCCACAGCCAGGTGGGAGAGGTTACTCCCTCCTCTATCAATGTGGTCACCTCCAGCACAGCATCATCACTATCCGCCCACCTGTCCTCCTTTGACAGCTCCGTCACCTCCAGCACAGCACCATCACTATCCGACCCTTTCTGGTAGTTCACTCAACTCTCACCGCAATCTCAGCTACCTAGCGACTCACCCACAGGCAGGTGCGACAAGTCGGATATTCTCTTCTCTATCGAAGCCACCACCTCGTCCGATCCCCGCGACCCAAACGACCCGGCAGCACCGCATGGTATGGTCCGTACCCCTCCCCCTCCCCCCTCCTCTATTCCACCTAGCCAGCTACTCACCCACAGGCAGGTGCGAGAAGTCGGATATTCTCTTCTCGATTGAAGCCACCACCTCGTCTGATCCGCGTGATAGAAACGACCCTGAGCTCGTCCGGATCCTGTCAGAACAGACAAAAACGCGGAAAACCAGATACCATTGACTCTCTAGGTCTATGGAAGTCACATCTCCACCTTGTCTGATCCCGCAATAGACACGAGCCCGAGCTCGACCGAATCCTGCCACAACAGAAACCACCAGCACAATCCCAGGCACATATGCCAAAAACCGGCCACAGTTCTCGTCCTATTTTTGCGATAGACACGAGCCCGAGCATGTCCGAATCCTGGCACAACAGAAACCATGGCAATCATGGAGAGTAAGTCCAGCTGTTCCTGTCTTAATATACGCCACCACCTGGTTTTTGAGAATTCTATATCACAGAGAGTAAGTCCAGATGTTCCTGTCTTGATGTACGCCACCACCTCGGCCTTGCTATCCGAAACTGCAACACCACTTATACTAGACTGACCCTTGCCCATACTCGTTACAGGAAGACTCCCTTGCTGCTGTAGGAGCAGCCTACACTGATCCTTGCCCATACTCGTTACAAGACGACTCACTTGCTGCTGTAGGAGCCGCCTGAATCGCTGTCAACTACAGTCGACTTGACCATGTTGGGCGCTGCTTTGTGAATCAGATACAGGCACTCCTTGGCAGTCTGTGGTGATACGGATGGGTTGGGATGGGTGGGGATGGGTAAGGATGAGTAGGTAGAGGACACCTGAGTCGCTGTCCACTACAGTTGACTTGACCATGTTGGGCGCTGCTTTGTGAATCAGATACAGGCACTCCTTGGCAGTCTGCAGTGGTACGGATGGGTAAGGATGAGAAGCAATGGGGGGAGATTGGCAAGGAGAGGAATACATTAGCTGACGTTTGACTTGACCATGTTGGGCGCTGCTTTGTGAATCAAACGCAGGCACTCCTTGGCAGTCTGCAGTGGTACGGATGGGTATGGACGGCTAAAGATGGGTAAGGTGGGTTAGGGATGTTGCTATAAGAAAAAATGTTACAAAAGCCTAATTGTACATCGTGGAAGAGGAAGCACCTGGATGATTTTGGCTCGTCACAAAACGCTGATACAAAAACAGACACTTGAAGAATCTTACCAGGAAATTGACTTTTGAGTCGACTCAAAAGTCAAAACGCTGATACAGAAACCGATTCTTGAAGAATCCTACCAGGAAATTGTGGAAGAGGAAGGCCCTGGGCGGGTTTGAAAGACACTGATACTGATACAAAAAGAAACCTTAAATGATCCTACCAAGAAATTGTGGAACAGGAAGGCCCTGGGCTCCCACGAGATGAGCTCTATCCATTGCCGCTGGGATGGATCGTCCTCACTTGATGAGTTGTAGCTGTTTGGGGATACGTAAGGGGCACAAATGGATGCAAAGGTATGAAGACGGATGCGAAAGAATACAAAGAGGTGCAAAGCGATGAAGAAGAAGGCCCTGGGCTCCCACGAGATGAGCTGAGATGGATCGTCTTCACTGGCTGAGTTGAACCTGCTTGGAGGGACGCAAAGAGCATGAAGGGACACGAGGGGATATAAAGGGATAGAAAGCGGTGCAAATGAATACGGATGTGACAGGAATTCCGGGCTCTTATGAGATGAGGTATATCCATTGCTGCTGAGATGAATTGGATTCACTGGTTGAGTTGAGGCAGCTTGGCGAAACGCTAACAGCACAAAGTGACACGAGGAGATACAGAGGGATGGAAAGCATTGCAAACAGATACAAATGTGGAGATGAGGTGAGTCCTATCCATGAAATAAGTACTATTCATCGACTTTACCACTTGAATCAAAGCTATGTGGTGAAAAGGCAAAAGGAGTCGACGGGATAAGCCTGCAAAAAGGGAGACGCGACAGCCTACTAGAGGCAATCCTGATCATCCCAATAGCAATATACACGTCAGCAACAGCTACACCCACCTTTCCCCCTTCCATCCTATGAGCATCTCTTCGTCTTGCGCGTCACTGGATATCGCAGCCACGTGGGAGACAGAAGCGGCTAGACACGCGACGAACAGAGCTACCGCGACATCCGGAATCGCAATTCGAAAAGGCTTCCGACGAACCATGATTTTGATTACGCAGATGCGATTCTTTATGAAGCGAGGCCGCTTGTGGAAAACGGCGGGAAACGAAGGCCTAACAAAAAAAAAAATGAGGAAAGATAATACCAAAATCTGCAGGAGGGTACACGCCGTAAGCAATGCTAATAATTTATGAATTCCGGAGGCCCAAACAACCGGAGCGCGTCAGCGACAGTAAAACTAATCCGTCCTTGCTTTCCTCGGTACTCTCGGACTAATTTAGGAGCTCACTGTTACTGGTGGTGTGCCGTCTGCTAATCTTGTTTTCTCCTAGATTCTAGTTTGTCCGAGCTGAACTCGAGCGTGCCGCTTTTCCCGCCAAGAACAAGGCATTCGGCTGCGTCGTGATTGGGTGGCGAACTGGCAGAAGTCACACTTCATCATCAGATTGTCCTCGATAGTACAGATTCGAGATTGCTCCAATTGCTTGTTCACTGGAATTCTCGTGAGTAATTAAAATTGGAAATAACGGTGCATGCAATGCAAGCCACCTATACACCAGTATAAGCTACCATATTTAGCAAAATCACAAAAAAAAATTACAGCCTATTCGTTATAAAATAGCAGCAGACTAGTAAACTTGGACTGTAAAGCTTCGGAATCGTTATCCTGTCAATACCACACATCTTGATTACAACATATTTTACCTGGAGCAGAGAGAAAGCAGGAAATTGGGATGGGTGGGTGGGAATGCTGTCAGGGAACGTTACATGGACACTGCTGAAAACCTCCACATCACATTTCCCCACAGGTTCAACATGTGAGAAATGCAAGCCACAATGCTGCCAACAAATACTTATCACTCCAGCAATTACTGCAGGCAAAACTGTAACACATGCTGAAGCCATGCAAACGTACCTGTAACCTGCTCCACGATAGGGGCCATAATCCGGTGATCTGTCTCGGCGGTAGGGCTGGTAGTCTGGTGATGATCGGCGGGGATTGAACTCCCTGTCGCCACCATAACTGCGGTCTGCTAAGAACGGTAAACATTAAGGAGAGCAGAATAGACAAAGATGACAAATTACTTTGAGCATTCAACCCACGTTAACAAACTTACATGAGCTTCCAAGTTACATCATACAAAAAAAAAAGGTGGGGCCAAAATTAATACAAGTAATATACTGGGAAGAGCCTACACTTACCACCGCCAACCACAACAGCCTCCTTCAGGCTACGAGTGCCCAGGAACTTGCCAGGAGTTGGGGTTCGAGCGCGCTTTCTCTTCGCCTGTTGAAAACACAGGATTGACAAAGAAGGTTAAAAACCACCAACTACCAACCTCTTGAGGCAGATGGACGCTTACGGTGAAAAACAAACCTTCTCTGACAAAATGCAAATTTTAGGGCAAACACTATGGGAGAGGCGATGTGAATGAAGAAAACAAGATGCATAGACTCGTGTAATGCATGCAATGTCATTAGAAAATGGGGACAACAAGCAAGTAACACCACCAGTAGCGCATGCTTGGATCGGGGTCGAAGGAGCTGTTGGGGAGGCGTAACAATAGGCATTGGGGTTGGGGTTGAGGCAGGATCTGATTTGCAGCCGCTACATCGGTCGCTCGACGCTGAGCAGACTCGATCAGCATGTAATCGAGGCAGAGGCTTATATTGAAGCAGAAATTGATGCCGAAAGGGGGGTTGCTTGCAGCAGTATTGGCCGCTTGCAGTGCTGGTGAGGTACATGCGAATCTTGTTCGTTGGTGCAGGCAGAATTGTTGGGGTTGGTTGACGTAGCATATGAATTGCAAGTGTTTGGAGGTTGGTTGGCGCTACGTCGAGGCCGCTAGGGTCGACGCGGCTAGGGTTGAGGCCGCTAATGTCGAGGCCGCTAAGGGGCATTGAATGTGGGAGACGAATAGGGGACGGGTGGCGGAGCAGCATTGGTCTAACCCACGCTGGGTAGGCAGACGGGAGAGAGCGGAGATGGTGGAGAGAAGAGAGAGGGAGGACGAGAAACGTCAACCTCACACATAGCTGGCAAAAAACGTGAAACAGGAACCAGACGGTGATTGAAACCAGCGTCGCAAAAAACATAGAACTGCGCACAGAGAGGGAGGCGAAAACGGGAAAATTCAATTCAACAGAGTTTCAGAAATCGGTGACGAACGTACGAGCGCGACGGTGATGACGCGGCCTTCGAGGATGGAGCGGTCGAGGTACTTGAGGCAGCGGCGCGCGTCGTCGACGTTCTCCATGGTGACGAACGCGAAGCCGCGAGACTCCTTGGTGCGCGGGTCAAGGACCAGCCTGCACTCCGCCACCTGCGGAATACGAAACACGTGGAAAGAAAGAAAGAAAGATGAGCGTTGGTAATCAGTCTTCCAGGAAGCGAGGGTGGATGTAGGAAGTCAAGAGGTGAGCGGTAACAAAGAATCGCTCATAAATAGACTCACTAGTTTCCGCTCTTTCAATAAATTAATTTAATAGAAGGCAAAGTTGCGTTACGCACGATGAGTAGAGAAAAGCGGTAATAAGAGCTGCATCACGCATGCTTGGAGAACTGTAATACCTTTCCTTCCTTCGCGAAATGCTTCTCCAGCTCCGCCTCTGCCGTCCGCATGGACAGGCCGGTCACGTACAAGTTGTTTCCAGGGTTCCTTGACTCGTCGCTGAAACCAAAGCGGTACGAAAGGAGGAGCCATCATCAGGCAAAAGAACGAACGAGCACAAGTCTGCAGGACATATAGCGACACGTTTCTGCATCGTAAGCTATTGTTTAATTAAACTAGACTCGGCAAGAAAAGCTGCGAAACTCAACGATAATTGTAAAGAAAAAAAAAACGCGAAATGGATAACTGTACGCGGCTTACTCCAGGTCCGGGCTTCTCGGCGGAGGGCTCCGCCCGCGGGGGCTTCCGCGCCTGAACGGCGGACTCCGGCTCCGCCCCCTTACAGGACTCCTGGACCGACACTTATAAGGGCTGCGGCTTCTGCTTCTAACGGGACTCCTGACGGGGCTTCGGCTGCGCCGGCGAATTGGGCTCCTGCTGCGTCCCCGCACCGGGCTCCGACTAGGGCTTCGCCGCTTGACGGGACTGCGGACAGGGCTGCGGCTGCGGCTCCGCCTGCGCGGAGACGGCGATCTGGACGGCATCTCGGGAATCGAACCTAGAAGTACGTCGTGAAGGCTAGAGCTACTTACGGCGAGAAGACGTAAGCTGCAAACGGCACGTGACGCGAGTCCAAACTGACGCAAGACTGCGGTGCGAATAATCACGAAGAAAGTACGGACCAACGAACTTATTGCTAGCCAACGTGGTTGGTCAAGCGGATACAACAGTGTATAGTTCTTTAGAAAGGAGTTCCTTTCCATCCATGGTCTCTAAGGGCGTGTAAAATTGTTACGACCAAACGCTATGGTCGATTGTTTGGGCGTTTCTGGCGAGTGCGAAATATGTAACACTTAAGCGAACCCCGCCAATAAATTCGTCAGCATTTGGAGCACCCACCCCAAACCACCCTCTTAAATAACAAGGCTCGACGTGAACGTCGTAAGGGTTGCGTAGAATTTAACACCGGACACAACACTAATATTATCGTATGGGAAAATGTACTACGTTAGATTTACATAGGCCATGCAATACGTTCTTCTCTTTATCGGCAACAAAATACCATAGGTACTACTCCAGATTGTTGAGTGGGTAGTGATCATTCTAGAATATGATTTTATCAATACTAAGTTAACAATGTTACATTAAACAAACTAGTGATTTTGCTATAGAGGGGTTGTGGTTCAGTCGAGTTGTTCTGCAACTGACTCATTATGCACATGAAATGTGTCAGCTTTATATTGAGTTGGAAATTTCAAGTGTGTGTCTTCACGTGACGCCCCCTCAATGAGGTGTTTTCGATTTTGAAGTGCCCAGCTTTTTATTTCGTTCTCGAGTAGGCACATGACGTTTCATGTCTGATGGTTTTGCCTTGGTTGGTACCTAGGCTTTTCGTTTTGTACTGGTTCAAACAGAAATTTTGTTTTGGACCAGCCCCGAAAGTGTCCAGCCGAAGTGCATCGCCATCGTGATGCTTTTCTCAAAACAAATTCGAGTTTCTTGCTTCAGTAGCTCATCTTTCAGTCGCTCACCTTTCAGTCGCTCTTCTTCATCTTCCAGTTTTTAGTCTGTAGTACCTAACCCATTAACTTGCATTGTCTTAGTACCACGTACAACCGTCGAATCTCCTCCCCACCGCCCCTCCTCCCCATCGCTTTTCCTCATCGTCGCCCCTCCTCCCCGTCGCGTTTCCTCGTCGTCACGCCTCCTCCCCGTCGCATTTCCTCCCCGTTTACCCCGCCTCCCGGTCGCATTTACTCCCCGTCGAACCTCCTCCCAATCGCGTTTCCTCCTCGTCGCGCCTCCTCCCCGTCGACTCTCATCCCCCACGTTTCCCCCACTTTCGCCTCCCCCACCGTCGCCGCCCCCACTGTCGCCTTCCCCACCGTCACCTCTCCTCCCCGTCACTCCCCCACCGTCGCCTCTCCTCCCCGTCACTCCCCCACCGTCGCCGCCCCCACCGTCGCCTTCCCTACCGTCGCCTTTCATGCCCGTCGCCTCCCTCGCCGTCGCTCCTCCCCCACCGTCGCTCCTCCCCGTCGATTCCCCCACCGTCGCTCCTCCCCGTCATTTCCCCCACCGTCACTCCTCCCCGTCGTTTCCCCCACCGTCACTCCTCCCCGTCGTTTCCCCCACCGTCGCTCCTCCCCGTCGTTTCCCCCACCGTCGCTCCTCCCCGTCGCCTCTCCTCTCCATCGCTCCCCCACTGTCGCCTCTCATCCCCGACGCTTCCGCCCCTTCGCGCATCCTCTCCGTCGCCTCTCCTCCGCATCGCGTATCATTCACGACGGGTGAGTGCGCGGGTGAGTGTGAGTGGAGGGGTGAGTGTGTGTGAGTGCGGGGGTGAGTGTGAGTGCGGAGGTGAGAGTGAGTGCGGAGGTGAGTGTGACTGCTCGGGTGAGTGTGAGTGCGCAGGTGAATGTGAGTGCATGGGTGAGTGTGGGTGCGGGGGTGAGTGTGAGTGCGTAGGTGAGTGTGGGTGCGCGGGTCAGTGTGGGTGGGGGTTTGAGTGTAAGTGAGGGAGTGCGTGAGAGAGAGCACGTGAGAGAGCGCGTGAGCGAGCACGTGAGAGAGCGCATGGGAGAGCGCACGTGAGAGAGTGCGTGAGAGAGCGTGTGAGAGAGCCCATGAGAGAGCGCGTGCGTGTAAGAGTGCGCGCGAGGGAGCACGCGCGTGAGGGAGCGCATGAGAGCGCGTGACAGAGCGCATGAGTGAGTGCGTGAGAGAGAGCCCATGAGAAAGCGCATGAGAGAGCGCATGAGAGAGTGCATGAGAGAGCGCATGAGAGAGCGCGTGAGAGAGCTCATTAGAGGACATGTGAGTGAGTGCGTGAGAGAGAGCACGTGAGAGAGCGCGTGAGAGTGCGAGTGAGAGAGCCCATGAGAGAGCGCGTGAGAGAGCGCGTGAGAGAGCGCGTGAGAGAGCGCATTAGAGGACATGTGAGTGAGTGCAAGTGAGAGAGCGCGTGAGAGAGCCCATGAGAGAGCGCGTGAGAGAGTGCGTGAGAGAGCCCATGAGAGAGCGCGTGCGCGTGAGAATGCGCGTGAGAGTGCGCGTGAGGGAGTGCGTGAGAGAGAGCGTGAGAATGAGCGTGAGAGAGCGCGTGAGAGAGCGCGTGAGAGAGCGCACGTGAGAGAGCGTGTGAGAGAGCGCGTGAGAGAGGCCATGAGAGAGCGCGTGCGCGTGAGAGTGCACGTGAGAGTGCGCGTGAAGGAGCGCGTGAGAGAGCGCGTGAGAGAGCGCATGAGTGAGTGCGTGAGAGACAGCACGTGAGAAAGCACATGAGAGAGCGCGTGAGAGAGCGCGTGAGAGACGCATAAAAGAGCGCGTGAGAGAGTGCGTGAGAGAGTGCGTGAGAGCGCGTGAGAGAGCGCGTGAGCGAGCGCGTGAGCGAGCGCGTGAGAGAGCGCGTGAGAGAGCGCGTGAGCGAGCGCGTGAGAGAGCGCGTGAGAGAGCGCGTGAGAGAGCGCGTGAGAGTACGCGTGAGAGTGCGCGTGAGAGAGCGCATTAGAGGACATGTGAGTGAGTGCAAGTGAGAGAGCGCGTGAGAGAGCCCATGAGAGAGCGCGTGAGAGAGTGCGTGAGAGAGCCCATGAGAGAGCGCGTGCGCGTGAGAATGCGCGTGAGAGTGCGCGTGAGGGAGTGCGTGAGAGAGAGCGTGAGAATGAGCGTGAGAGAGCGCGTGAGAGAGCGCGTGAGAGAGCGCGTGAGAGAGCGCACGTGAGAGAGCGTGTGAGAGAGCGCGTGAGAGAGGCCATGAGAGAGCGCGTGCGCGTGAGAGTGCACGTGAGAGTGCGCGTGAAGGAGCGCGTGAGAGAGCGCGTGAGAGAGCGCATGAGTGAGTGCGTGAGAGACAGCACGTGAGAAAGCACATGAGAGAGCGCGTGAGAGAGCGCGTGAGAGACGCATAAAAGAGCGCGTGAGAGAGTGCGTGAGAGAGTGCGTGAGAGCGCGTGAGAGAGCGCGTGAGCGAGCGCGTGAGCGAGCGCGTGAGAGAGCGCGTGAGAGAGCGCGTGAGAGAGCGCGTGAGAGTACGCGTGAGAGTGCGCGTGAGAGAGCGCGTGAGAGAGTGTGTGAGAGAGCGCATTAGAGAGCATGTGAGTGAGTGCGTGAGAGAGAGCGTGAGAGTGCGAGTGAGAGAGCGCGTGAGAGTGCGCGTGAGAGAGCGAGTGAGAGTGCGCGTGAGAGTGCGAGTGAGACAGCGCGTGAGAGTGCGCGTGAGAGAGCGCGTGAGAGCACGTGAGAGAGCGCATGAGAGAGCCCATGAGAGAGCGCGTGCGAGTGAGAGTGCGCGCGAGGGAGCGCGTGAGGGTGAGCGTGAGAGAGCGCGTGAGAGAGCGCGTGAGAGTTCGCGTGAGAGAGCGTGAGAGAGCGTGAGAGAGCGCATGAGTGAGTGCGTGAGAGAGCGCGTGAGAGAGCGCATGAGTGAGTGCGTGAGAGAGCGCGTGAGAGAGCGCATGAGATGGCGCATGAGCACGATAGGACGTAAGCTCTAGCATCTATTCTGCTGGTGCTTGGGCAATTGGGGTTACTTATGCAAACGAGTGTCGCTTTCTGCGCTGGCGCTCAGAGTGCCGGCTTCAAAGGTGTTGGCGCCTCAGACGCTCGTCTAGGCTGCTGGCATCGAGTGAGCTAGTGCCTAGCACGCTCGCGCAGCGGGATCTAACGCTTGGGCGCTGGCACCTAGTGTTCTGAGCCCTGTGGAGCTCGTACCTGAAGCGCTCATGGCCTTGGACGCCTATCCACCAACCCTGGGACGCTTACTGCTTAAAGCGGGCGGGTGCGTTGCCGAACGCTGGCGCCTTTCTGGAGTTCATCGGTCGGCGCCTCGCAGCGCACCCGTGCACTGCATTGCAGTGGCGCCTGTCTGCTATGCGTTGACGCCTTGTGCAATGCATGTGAGGGAGGGTGATTTGTATTTCTTGCTTGGCCTCCTGTAAGAGCACGTATATTGCAGTATCCTGTTTTTGCTTTCTTGTGCACAGTGTGTAAACATACACTGTTTTTGTGTAAGGTGTGTTTTGCTTTCTTTGTTCTTGCTTTCTTGTGCAGGGAGTGTGTGTGTTGACTTCCCTGTTTTAACTTTGTGCAGGGCGTGTGTGTGTTGACTTCCCTGTTTTGTCTTTGTGCAGGGCGTATGTGTTGTGTCTTCCCTGTTTTTACTCTGTGCAGGGCGTGTGTGTGTTGACTTCCCTGTTTTTTCCTGTGCGTGTGTGTGTTGACTTCTCTGATTTTGCTTTGTGCAGGGCGCATGCGAGAGCTGAGAAGGGAGATGAGGGAATGGGATGGAGATGAGGGAAGGAGGGAGGGAGGGTTGTAGGGAGGGTAAGGTGGGATAGATTAGCAATTATTTATGCATTTCTGAATTTTATTTATGACGGTTGTGTGTTTATTACGGTACCTGTATCTCTCTGTGCTTGTTTGCGTGCGCGTTCATGTCTGTTCGTGTTATAATAGAAACGAGAATGGATGGACTAAGGGAAAGTAGGGTACAAATGTAAACCCTAGAAAACTGTACCCCATATGTGCTACCCCACTATAGCCTACAGTAGCTATGTCATATAAATCTGACACACCCCCATAGGCAAAGTGGGGGAGAACAAGGGGTCACAAGACCAGTCAAGCACAGTAAAGCAAGCTCAGGGTGGATCACAAAGTCACCACACATTCCGAGCACAAGTTCAAGGCCACAAGGCCAGTTCACATGCAGGATTACATATATATATAAGGCTAGACAAGCAAGAGCAGGTGTATATATATATGCAACAGTACAAACAAGGTCAAGGGGTGAGCAAGTGAGGCAAGGTAGGCACAAGACCCAGCTGAGTACAGAAGCGCTGATGATCACAAGGCGCAAGTGCCTTGGTGAAGATATCAGCAGTGTTGGCCTGAGAGGCCACGTACGCAAGCCGCAGCTGACCACGCTGCTGTAGCTCACGAGCAAGGAAGTAGCGGAGAGCAATGTGCTTCGTTCTGTGCTCCAGTCTCTGCTCTCGACACAAGGCCAGCATGGCCTTGTTGTCTACGTACAGCACTGGAGGAGAACGAGGCGGCTCTCCGAGGTCAGTCAGCAGGTAGGTGAGCCAGCAAAGCTCCTGTGCAGCCATGGCCCCGGCGTAGATCTCAGCCTCACAACTGGAGCCGAGAACAGAAGACGAGCGGGTAGCCCGCCACGAAACAGAGCCGGAACCAAGGCTGAAGGTGTAACCCTGTGACGACCGCTGCGTAGCCTGGTCGTCAGCCCAAGAAGCGTCTGCGTGCCCAGTGAGGACCACTGGACTCTGCCCTCCAAGCACAAGCCCCATGCCCGACGTACTGCACAAGTAACGCAACACCCTCTTCGCTGCAGCCATGTGCTCCGGTCTGTGTCTCCCAGGAGCAACATAGCGTGCGAGAATGCTAAGAGGGTATGCGAGGTCAGGTCGTGTGCAGGTCATCAGGTACATGAGGCAGCCAACAAGCTCTGGGTACGGGCCACTCGACTCTACGGACTCATCCGAAGGCAGAGCTGAGAGCGAGTGGCGAGTAGGCAGAGGAGTGGCCTGAGGCGAGGAGTACGTGAAGCCGAAGCGCTGAAGGACCTGCTGCACCATGTGTGACTGAGTCAGGGTAATGGTGCGGCGTGCTCTGTCCCGGGTGATCTGCAAGCCAAGGTAGCTGCGCAGTTCACCCAGGTCTGTGCACGTGTGTCTCTTCTGCAGCTCGGACTTCACGTGGGCGAGTCCAGCAGTGTCAGCTGTGGCAAAGACCAAGTCGTCGACGTACACGAGGATGTAGAACGGCGGCAAAGAAGTGTCGGTGCGCAGAAACAGCGACGGGTCGGCAGTAGAGGGAGCAAACCCAAGAGCCGCAAGTGTAGTCCTCAGTGTGTCGTGCCACTCACGCGGTGCCTGGCGGAGACCGTAGACTAGCCGCCGGAGGCTCCACTGGGTGCCAGGAGGAAAAGACCCAGTGAAGCCAGGTGGGCGACGCAGCCAGATCTCCTCGTGCAGGCTGCCCTGCAAGAAAGCAGTGCTGAAGTCAAGAGAGTGCAGCTCGTAGTCGCGGTGAGCAGCTATGTGCAGCAGTACCCGAAGAGTGGTCATCTTCGGGGTGGGAGAGAAGGTCTGAAAGTAGTCAACTCCCTGCCGCTGACTGAAGCCACGAGCCACGTAACGTGCCTTGAAGACAGGTGGAGAACCCGGCGGTCGCTTCACCCTGAAAATCCACATGCCACTGACGATGTTCGCCCCAGGCGGGGGAACCTCGTCAACGTAGGTGCCTGTGGACTTCCAGGAAGCCATCTCTGTGTCCATAGCTGCCTGCCACTGAGAGGAGTAGGGACCCTCTATCGCCTCCGCGTAAGAGCGCGGAGTCGGGATGTCAAGTGCATCCGGGTCTCCCTCAGGGGTAAGCAGTACGGACATGAGATGAGGTGAAGCAGCAGCCAAACACTGGAACTCCTCCTGCCTGTCCTCAAGGACGTCCGTGCCAAGGGCACACTCACCCCCGACGGACGGAGGACAGACAGACTCAGACGCAACGACAAGACTAGCAGCGTAGTCTAGACGACAGCGAGCAGCAAAGTCGACGAGCTCAGCAACTAGGGCAGACGCAGCAGTGGACTCAAAGGAAGGGTCAGTGACGACAGTAGCAAGGAGACGCGTGACAGTAGGACTGGCAGCACGAAGAGAGTCCGACTCCGGGTCGGGAAGAGCAGGAAGAGAGGACTCAGGAGGAGAAGGCAAAGGGGCACGCAGAGGAGCAGTGGACGGACACAGAGACATCCGGTGCGTGCCAGGGACAGGAGGAGGACGCTGACGCGAACCACGGCCACTAGTGCGAGCAAGACGGAGAGGCGACGCAGGGCGAGACGCAGGCTCACGACGCTCAGCCAGACCTCCAGTAGGACCAGTGTAGGGAGAAGGAGCGGGCAGTGTGAAGGCCGGCTGTAACTGTAACTGGGACGGGACAGGCTGTGGACACTCTAAGGGAGGAGGAGGACCAGTAGAAGGCGGGAGACCAAGAACCTGCTGAAGGAGCGGAACGAAGTACGGCCGAGGCCGCGCGGCGACTCCAGACACAGCAGGGACAGCACCAGTACCCCCAGCGGCAGCACCAGCGCCAGCAGCACCTCCAGCTCCAGTACCTCCAGCAGCACCAGGAGCACCCCCAGCAGGACCGCCTCCAGGACCGACAGCAGTAGCCTCAGCGCCAACACCCTCAGCAGCTCCAGCTCCAGGCGTACCCGCAGGCCCAGCAGCTCCAGGACTCCCAGTACGAGTACCTCCGGGACCCGCGGCACCAGCACCCGCAGCAGTCGAAGAACCTCCAGCTCCAGCAGCACGCCTCCAGCGTCGGGCAAACCACTCTCGCAGCTCCTGTGGAGAGAGTGGCTCCCGCCGAGACGAAGCACCCGGAGAACCTCCAGGCTCAGCACCGCCAGACGCCACACGAGCACGCCCAGCTCCCTCAGGCTCCGCACCCCCAGGCTCAGCACCTCCAGGCGTAGCACCCCCAGGCTCAGCACCCCCAGGCGTAGCACCCCCAGGCTCAGCACCCCCAGGCTCAGCACCCCTAGTAGTAGCACCCTCAGGCTCAGCACCCCCAGGCGTAGCACCCACACGCTCAGCACCCCCAGAGTCAGCACCCCCAGGCTCAGCACCCTCAGCAGCACCAGAGTCACCAGTAACCTCGACAGGCTCGACTGCGTCTACCTGGGACACACCTGAAGGGGCAGGACCCTGAGGGGGGAGGGGGTCTACCGGGGGGGGACCTGGCACAAGGAAGAGCGGTGGCGGGGGGAGGGACGGAGTGCGGTAGGGGAAGAGGCGGTAGTAGGGGACCGACTCGTCAAACGTGACGTCCTGGGAGGACAGAACACGGCGAGAGGTGGGGTGGTAGAACTGCCACCCTGGCGCGTCAGGGGGGAAGCCAAGGAAGACGCAAGGAGCAGCACGAGGGGACAGCTTGTCCGCAGACAAGTCGCGGACAAACGCCCGAGATCCCCAGACACGGAACGCAGACGCATCGCCAACCTTCCCCGTCCACAGCAAAGCTGGGGAGGTCTCCGGCATGGAGACCCTGGGGTGAAGGTTGATCTGATGCGCCGCGTACCGAACCGCAAACGGCCACAGAAAATGGGGGGCAGTCGCATGCATCATGGACGTACGGGCGACGTCCATGACCATGCCAATGCGGCGCTCAGCAATCCCATTTTGCTGTGGAGAGTCCGGAAGCGTGAAGGTCTGGCGGATGCCTCGTGCACGACAGTAGGCTCGCAGAAGGCCAGAGGAGAACTCTCCACCTCTGTCAGAGTGCAGACGCAGAACAGGATAGTCCGAGCCGAAGCTCTGCCTGAGCTGGAGACGAGCTGCGCGGATCCAGTCGATCAACACCTCAGTGACATCACCCTTGCTGCGCAAGGGGAAGACTGTGGTGTAACGCGAGTAGTCGTCAACCACCAGCAGGAAGTAGCGCTCGTGACCCTGTCCACGGACGCGGGCCGGGCCCCACACGTCCATGTGAAGCGTCTGCAGTGGGGCCTCTGTCGGAGGAAACTGGGAGGAGTGAGGGGAAGCCCGCTGCCGCCCCTCGACACAGGGGACGCAGGTAGGGCCAGGCCCCGGAGGAAGGGGAGGGAGGGACCGGGGAAGACCAGAGACAAGGACACGGGAGGCCATGCCTCGGAGACGAAGCAGGGAGGGGTGACCAAGGCGGTGGTGCCAGAGGAGAGTCTCGTGAGACAGGAGGCGACACGAACAGGGGGCAGACTCAGGACCAGACCTGGACGCTGCAGCAAACACCTGACCCGACGCAGCTACCTGACCAGACGCAGTGACTGGAGGAGACGCAGTGGTCAGTGTGTACAGGCTCGACCCCGGCCGACGTGTAAACGTGGCCAGGTGTCGGCCTGTCCGAGCGTCCGTGCAGTGGGTCACCCGCTGACTCGCAGGAGTGAACTGGTGAACCCCTGCATCCTGTAGGTCAGCACCACTCACCAAGTTCGTAGAGAACGAGGGGAGGTAAAGACCAGACAGGGTGCCAGAGGGGGCCGCCGGACACGGGAGGACAGTGGAGAAGTGAGCAAGGACAGGACCCCCAGAGGGGTCTGCCAGAGAGACTGCAACTGGCCGGCCAAGCGGCGTGAGTGTGGTGCGGTCTCGAAAGAAGGAGCGAGAAGCCCCCGAGTCAAGGGTGAAGGTGTGGGAGGCCGAAGCCGACGCAGTACCTGAGAGAGCAGACTCACCAGCACCTGAGGGAGCAGACGCACGAGCACCTAGAGCAGCAGCCTCGCTAGCACCTAGAGCAGCAGCCTCACCAGTACCTAGAGCAGCAGTCTCAATGCCCGGGTCGGGCGGAAAACACCGGTAACAGTCACCCTCATCACTAATAGTCACAGCATACATGGCAGCAAGAATAGCATCAAAGTCAAGGTCAAAGACAGCTACACCCGCCCTAGACAGCTCGCCCCAGCGGGGGATCTCAGTGGCCTCAGGGAACTGGTGACGCCAAGCGTCCGTCAGGCGGCCAAAGCAGTGCTGGGTGGAGTGCGCACCCCCGCACTGCTCACCCGCGCGGTCGCCGGTGCGTAGGACGTAGGTGCACGGACCAGTACCCCCACCCCGCTGGCGTGCAGCGTACCACTCACGGAGCTGCTGAGGGGGGGGGATGTCACGAGTGCGCTGCTGCCGCTGTTGCTGCTGCTGCTGGCGCTGACCACCACCGGAGCCGACCCTCTGCCCAGCGCCACCCCGACCAGCTCCACCTCCTCCGCCGCCTCCTCCTCCACCGCCGCCACCTCCGCCACCTCCGCTCCCACCGCCACCGCCGCCGCCACCTCCGCCTCCACTGCCGCCACCGACACCTCCACCCCCGCCACCACTCCCACCACCACCCCCACCCCCTCCACTGCCGCCACCGCTACCTCCGCCACCCCCGCCAGCCCCTCCAGCACCCTTGCCCCCCTTGCCCTTGCCGGTGCGGCGTCTCCCGCTCGGGGCAAACGCAGCGCCGACCGACTCGAGACCAACGAGGTCGGCCGCAGCAGCAGAGGCAACAGAGGGCAAAAGAGGGGAGGGGGAACACCCCTCAAAGATGGGGGTGCGAGGGTCACCACGAGAGGCTCCTACAACTACTATGCTCTTTTCTGCTGCTAGGAGGGCCTTCTCGAGGAGGTCAACGGTGAGAGTGGTGGGGCAAACTGAGAGGAAGTGGTCCCTGACTACGCGAAGGGAGTCAGGGAGACGGGTGACTATGTAGTAGAGGGTGATGTACATGGGGGGGGGGTTCTTGGCGCAGAACTCAGCAGGAAGCGCAGCGCGGTAGCGAGTGTCACTAGTGCGGAGGTGCGTAATGAGGTCAGCGACTGTGGGAAAGGCAGCAAGGTCAGGGAAGAGGTACGGTAGCATGAGGCGGCTCAGTGCAGCAGTGGCAGGGGAGGAGTAGCGCGCAACTACAGCGTCGTACAAGGTGTGAGCACTCTTGTACTGGCTAAAGTGCGCACGCTCAGAGGTAGGCAGGTGGCGACGCACAGCAAGACGTGCAGCAGCATCGCGCGTGGCCCACTGTGAGCGAACAGTGGCGTCAGCATCAGCAGCGGGGGCAGGAGAGGCACCAGAAGTGAGGTCAAAGAGGGAGAGGCCGTCTGCCCTATCGCACTGTAAGAAAAGCTGCAGGTCATCTATCCAGACGTCAAAGTCAATGGCCCGACCCTCAGCGTCAAAAGAGAGGACACTAGGGGTAGCCATGACAGCAGTAGACTAGCAGCGCAAACAGTAGGGTGAGGGCAGTGCTGTGAAAGAGGCGCTGCTCTTACCGGACAGGGCGGCTCGGGCGGCTCGGCTGCAGGGCGGCTCGGCGGCTCGGCTGCTGGGCGGCTCGGCGGCTCGGCTGCTTGGCGGCTCGGCGGCTCGGCTGCTGGGCGGCTCGGCGGCTCGGCGGCTCGGCTGCTGGGCGGCTCGGCTGCTGGGCGGCTCGGCGGCTGGGCGGCTCGGCTGCTGGGCGGCTCGGCTGCTGGGCGGCTCGGCGGGGCCGCTGAGAGGGCGGCGTCCGGGGCCGCTGGGAGGAGGCGGCGGGGCCGCTGAGAGGAGGCGGCGGGGCCGCAAAGGTAGGTGGCGGGGCCAGCAGGTAGGTGGCGGGGCCAGCAGGTAGGAGGCGGGGCCGCACAGGTAGGTGGCGGGGCCGCGGGTAGGTGGCGGGGCCGCTGGTAGGTGGCGGGGCCGCAGGTAGGTGGCGGGGCCGCACAGGTAGATGGCGGGGCCGCGGGTAGGTGGCGGGGCCGCTGGTAGGTGGCGGGGCCGCAGGTAGGTGGCGGGGCCGCACAGGTAGGTGGCGGGGCCGCGGGTAGGTGGCGGGGCCAGCAGGTAGGCGCCGGGGCCGCACAGGTAGGCGTCGGGGCCGCAGGTAGGCGCCGGGGCCGGAAAGGGCGGCGTCAGGGCCGCAGGGCGGCGCGAGGGCCGCTGGGTAGGCGACGAGGCCGCAGGGCGGCGGATCGGGGCCGGGTAAGGGCGGCGCGATGGCCGCGGGGTAGGCGACGAGGCCGCCGGGCGGCGGGTCGGGGCCAGGAAGGGCGGCGCGAGGGCCGCAAGGCAGGCGACAGGGCCGCTAGGGCGGCGCGACGGGGCGAGAAAAAAAAGAAGGGGGGGGGAGCGCGACTGGGGCTAGGAATGAGCGCGCACCGGGCAGAAAAAAAAATGTCGAATTGGTGGGCCCTAGGAACAGTTCCCACGAGGGAACCTGCTCTGATACCATGTTATAATAGAAACGAGAATGGATGGACTAAGGGAAAGTTGGGTACAAATGTAAACCCTAGAAAACTGTACCCCATATGTGCTACCCCACTATAGCCTACAGTAGCTATGTCATATAAATCTGACAGTTCATTGTGTTTGTTTCACTGTGGGGTTGCATTTCGATGCGTTCACAACCGTTTCGTGGCGTTGTACATTTTTTACGTGCGTTTGCATTCGTGTTTGTGGGATGTGTGTTTCTAAGTGTGGTGTTACTGTGTGTCATGTATGCAATTAGAGGTTGTTAATCGTCTTTGGGGCAGCGGGTTTTCGCTGTTTCAACGACCCCATCAACCTCTGTTGCTGCAAGATGCATTTTAACATTCACTTCGAAGCATCCACTCCACCTCATATCTTGTTGTTCATTTGTACAATTGCATTCGTTCATGTTGATTCCAGAATATTATGCTCGGCCGTACGATCCGCCGTATTTATCGACGAGGTTGGGACGGTCGAGCAAGTTCATGGTTTCAATATGATACGCACGTGCGTTCCGGTATTTGGTTTTACATATGGGGATCTCATTCAAGAGTGTTTTTTATCCACTATTTGAGGCATCCGTTTGAACACAGATTTTCAAAACATTCAAACGGGTGCTCCAAAAAGTGTGTAAATATCACTCTTCACATGATATCCCCAAAATGTTAAACCAAATATATAGGGTTGCTACGCAACCCAAAAAGGAAATGTTTCGATTCCCTTACTACATTCGAAAGGGGTGTGGAATACGGGGGATCTGAAGCCTAGACTAGAGTGTTTACCAAAGAAGTGGGTTTAGGTAAACGGAAAAAACATACCCCCGCTGAGCATCAGTTAAATCATGTCCCAAATAGCGGTGCGAAAACCTCTGTTCCGAAATTACCACTGAAAATGAGTCAGACCGGGGTGACTACTTGCATCAGCGTAACCCTAATTCCTCGCAATCGCCAGAAACGCCCAAATAATCGACCATAGCGTTTGGTCGTAACAATTTTACACGCCCTAATAGCCGTTTCGCAGCTTCACCCCTGATCGTTCAGTGCGGTTCAGTACGCTTCCACACGGTTACCGCTTTTGAAACGTAAAGCACCTATCGAAACCGTGGAACGTGAGTTGAAAACCAACGCGTCTGGAGAAGCCTGGCGTTGGACCTTGCGGTCCGCTGCTGGTTGGGCGCGGAAGAGTGTAGTTGGGGGAAAGCGGGGCGAGAGAAGGGGAAGGTTGGCAGAGCCACAGGGGCGAGTGCGGAACCAAGGGGAATGGAGGAAAGGATGGGTGGGTGCGGAGGAGAGGGTGGTCAAGAGCGAAGTGCAGGACTCCAACCCAGAATGCGAATTTATTGCAAAAACGTTACAGAATTCAGAGTCTGCTGGGTGTATTTATTTCTATAAGAAACGTCTACGAGGTCATCCAGAAACGAGTATATCTCCTTCACTACCCCTCTTTTTCCTTCAAGCAAAATGTCGACATGAACAGACTGAGTAGGAATTCAGCCGCCATTCGCGGAGAATTTAGACCGCTACTTGGAGCGCTGGAATCTCAGATTTTCAAGGGAGACAACTCTATCACGATGTCTAGCTTGCCTCTCAGCACGCAGTTTTTCACGAGGTTTCCTTCTCTTATATTTCTGCTGGTCGCCGCCTTATCTCTTGCTTCCGCCGGTTCTGCAGCATCTACTAGAAGCTGGGAAACACTGCTTCGAGGCGAGATTTTTCGTCAAGTTGCAACGCCTGGCGACACTTCGCGTATTCAGGATAGGATTGACTATGGGAAGGACGAATTTAACGGACTGGCCGACAAGTTGACGAGGATTCAGAGTGGCAAGGTTGATTACAACCGAGTCGGAGATAAGTTGACGGGAATCTTGAGCTACAGTGGGAAGGATTCGGCGGGCTTCGCGCGATGGTTGGTTGCGCGCAGCACTTGGGGAGTACTCAGGTAGGCTGGCGGAAAACACGGGGACGAATCTTGAGGCGCAAATTACGGAGAAAGTTATTTTTGGCTAGAAAAAGGGGCGCTCAGCACGTGGGGGATACTATAATTGCGGGAAACATGTAGATGGCTAGGATTTGGACTGTAGAGAAGGGAGATTGCTGTTGGAGATTATTGTCACACAGGGAGCATACTAGCACAATTTGCTCCTTCCTGATAGAAAGGCTATTTCCCCCCACATTCCGAGCAACAGAAGATCTGAGGCAGAAAAGGCTTTCTGACAGTCTGAGAGTTGACTCACAATGTTTCGTTCTATTCCACCTCCCCTTGAAATCTTGTGTGCAGCACAATTTCTCGGCACCTTGACGGCTCCCCATTTGGGTAAGCAGCTTATTGCTTTTTAAAACGACAAAACATATATATTCCATGCGCCTGAACAAGGATATTCTCTTCGAAAACAATGACCAAGAACTGTCCCTTTTTATTTCTAGAACTCGAATCAAACCAACTCCTCTGTCTGTTACTGTATTCCTTCCTGTGCTGGTTCCTGTCGTTTCAGCAACGTGGTTTCCTTCAGTGATGGAGCTCTTGACAACTACACAGGTGTGCTTTGTTTTGGCTCCTTAAAAACAGGTATGCTGTTTAAACACCATGGAATCATAGGTTTGTAACTTCACCCCACTCTCACAGTCAAATTGCAGGTGTGTACGCACTCCCACATCCCCCACTTGCCAGTTGACTTTTTTTTGTACACCCCCCCTTCTCCCCCCCCCCCTCCACACTCCCCCACTCACTCCCCATTCAGCTGCTGCAGCCTGCAACTGTAAATTCTTTCTGCTTACATTTTCTTTACAAACCCCTCAGGTTGTTTCGTCCACACCCTGCTGTGCACACCTTTCGCTTCGCCTTGCACTTTTTCTTCTCTCTGTCTCTTTTTCCCCAGGGACGCCCTACTTCTATCTCACACCGCTGGACCCCTCTGCTGCTGACGTGGCAGCAGATCCTCGTGCGTCATTGGCTGTCAGCGCCATGCCTCTCGGCACATGCGGTGACGCGGACCCTGAAAGCCCACTCTGCGCCAAGCTGACTCTTTCAGGAGAGGTAGGCCGAGTAGGGTTACAGGGAGGGCGTTGGGGAGGTGGCATGAATGTATGAGATGGTGGGGTGGGGTGGACTCGACACTTGTATGACATGGCGAATTCGTCCCCATGCCTCGTGTATTGAGGATATTTTTGAGACGTCTCAAAAATATCCTCAATACAAGTGGGGTGGACTCAACACTGGTATGACATGGTGAATCCGTCCCCATGCCTCTCAGAGTGTATGGGGACTCGGACCCTTAAAGCCCTCTCTGTGCCAATCTGACTCTTTCACGAGAGGTGTGAGATGGTGGGGTGGAGGTGTGAAATGGTGGGGCGGGGAGGGTATGGGGGGTGGATTGATTAAAAGGTACTCCCATTGAGCGTTCGACATTTTACCCCCATGTCCAACTACCCCATCCCCATGTCAACCCCTCCTCGCTTCTGTTCAGCTGCACCGAGTGCTCGAGCCCGAAGAGCTCTCATTCGCCGAACACGCCCTCTTCACTCGACACCCTGAGATGCAGAGTAAGGCGCCTCTTTTCAGCTGATTCACTCTCGCCCACTCGTATCCTCTTCTTCCCCCAACAAACCCCACAGTATTCTCCCTTTTCCAGATTTCATGCCTTCTGTATTTCTTCCAGTGACCTGGATGGAGGCCATTACTGTTTTCTCTGCTTCTCTTGCTCTCCTCTTCCACAGCTTGGCCCAAGGACCACCATTTTCAAGTGTTCAAGCTTGTCCTCGCTAATGTCTTCCTCATTAACGGCTTTGGTGGACCCAGGCATATCACTGTAGAACAGTACTATAGTGCATCGTCGGGCATTCCAGTTTCTAAGCTTACCGTATGATGTGCTAAGGTTCCGGACCTAGCGCGTAATTCCTGTACATTTGTACATATGGTACGGTACTACCACTAAACATATGCCCGAGGCCGAGTGTATTTCAGAATATATGTACAGTCAGGTGGGCATGGGACTGATTAGTGGAGGAGACACATCAAATAGTAATACCAATGTTCAAGCCTACTACATTTCAATGAGAGCAACATTACATACATAGCAACCATAAATGAATGCAAACATCACACCAGAAGAAATGAAATCAATTGCGACCCTGGTACAAACATGGCACAGCACACCGCCTTTTTGTTGATACAATCCGAGATGGCAACAAGCCATTGCCTTCTTGAGGTGCCGCCCATTGCTTGTTACCTACAAGCCACTGCTTGTAACGAGTTGTTACTCGCTACTACAAGCCACTGCTCGGAATGAGTCAATGTTGGCTTGTTACGTGGCAATATTCGTGCTACATGACTTGGAAAGCACGTTATTCTGTGTGGGATTGACCACCGCGTTACACACCAGCTGAACCTGGCGTGTGGAAAGAAGAGTCGTAGTGGAATACAAAACAGGAGAGGAGAGGGCACAAACGGAATGGGTAGATGCGCAAGAAACAATCGACACAAGGAGTGTGCTCATGGGGGTGTGTGCATGGGGGTGTGTGCATGGGGGTTTGTGCATGGGGGTTTGTGCATGGGGGTTTGTGCATGGGGGTGTGTGCATGGGGGTGTGCTCATGGGGGTGTGTGCATGGGGGTTTGTGCATGGGGGTTTGTGCATGGGGGTTTGTGCATGGGGGTGTGTGCATGGGGGTGTGTGCATGGGGGTTTGTGCATGGGGGTTTGTGCATGGGGGTTTGTGCATGGGGGTGTGTGCATGGGGGTGTGCTCATGGGGGTGTGTGCATGGGGGTTTGTGCATGGGGGTTTGTGCATGGGGGTTTGTGCATGGGGGTTTGTGCATGGGGGTGTGCTCATGGGGGTGTGTGCATGGGGGTTTGTGCATGGGGGTTTGTGCATGGGGGTGTGCGCATGGGGGTGTGTGCATGGGGGTTTGTGCATGGGGGTTTGTGCATGGGGGTTTGTGCATGGGGGTGTGCTCATGGGGGTGTGCGCATGGGGGTGTGCGCATGGGGGTTTGTGCATGGGGGTGTGCGCATGGGGGTGTGTGCATGGGGGTTTGTGCATGGGGGTGTGCGCATGGGGGTGTGCGCATGGGGGTGTGCGCATGGGGGTGTGCGCATGGGGGTGTGTGCATGGGGGTTTGTGCATGGGGGTGTGCTCATGGGGGTGTGTGCATGGGGGTTTGTGCATGGGGGTGTGCGCATGGGGGTGTGCGCATGGGGGTGTGCGCATGGGGGTGTGTGCATGGGGGTTTGTGCATGGGGGTTTGTGCATGGGGGTGTGCTCATGGGGGTGTGTGCATGGGGGTTTGTGCATGGGGGTGTGCGCATGGGGGTGTGCGCATGGGGGTGTGCGCATGGGGGTGTGTGCATGGGGGTTTGTGCATGGGGGTTTGTGCATGGGGGTTTGTGCATGGGGGTTTGTGCATGGGGGTTTGTGCATGGGGGTTTGTGCATGGGGGTTTGTGCATGGGGGTGTGCTCATGGGGGTGTGTGCATGGGGGTGTGTGCATGGGGGTTTGTGCATGGGGGTTTGTGCATGGGGGTTTGTGCATGGGGGTTTGTGCATGGGGGTTTGTGCATGGGGGTTTGTGCATGGGGGTTTGTGCATGGGGGTTTGTGCATGGGGGTGTGCGCATGGGGGTGTGTGCATGGGGGTTTGTGCATGGGGGTGTGCGCATGGGGGTGTGCGCATGGGGGTGTGCGCATGGGGGTGTGCGCATGGGGGTGTGTGCATGGGGGTTTGTGCATGGGGGTGTGCTCATGGGGGTGTGTGCATGGGGGTTTGTGCATGGGGGTGTGCGCATGGGGGTGTGTGCATGGGGGTGTGTGCATGGGGGTGTGTGCATGGGGGTGTGTGCATGGGGGTTTGTGCATGGGGGTTTGTGCATGGGGGTTTGTGCATGGGGGTTTGTGCATGGGGGTGTGCTCATGGGGGTGTGTGCATGGGGGTTTGTGCATGGGGGTTTGTGCATGGGGGTGTGCGCATGGGGGTGTGTGCATGGGGGTTTGTGCATGGGGGTTTGTGCATGGGGGTTTGTGCATGGGGGTGTGCTCATGGGGGTGTGTGCATGGGGGTTTGTGCATGGGGGTTTGTGCATGGGGGTGTGCGCATGGGGGTGTGTGCATGGGGGTTTGTGCATGGGGGTGTGCGCATGGGGGTGTGCGCATGGGGGTGTGCGCATGGGGGTGTGCGCATGGGGGTGTGTGCATGGGGGTTTGTGCATGGGGGTGTGCTCATGGGGGTGTGTGCATGGGGGTTTGTGCATGGGGGTGTGCGCATGGGGGTGTGCGCATGGGGGTGTGCGCATGGGGGTGTGTGCATGGGGGTTTGTGCATGGGGGTTTGTGCATGGGGGTGTGCTCATGGGGGTGTGTGCATGGGGGTTTGTGCATGGGGGTGTGCGCATGGGGGTGTGCGCATGGGGGTGTGCGCATGGGGGTGTGTGCATGGGGGTTTGTGCATGGGGGTTTGTGCATGGGGGTTTGTGCATGGGGGTTTGTGCATGGGGGTTTGTGCATGGGGGTTTGTGCATGGGGGTTTGTGCATGGGGGTGTGCTCATGGGGGTGTGTGCATGGGGGTGTGTGCATGGGGGTTTGTGCATGGGGGTTTGTGCATGGGGGTTTGTGCATGGGGGTTTGTGCATGGGGGTGTGCTCATGGGGGTGTGTGCATGGGGGTTTGTGCATGGGGGTTTGTGCATGGGGGTGTGCGCATGGGGGTGTGTGCATGGGGGTTTGTGCATGGGGGTGTGCGCATGGGGGTGTGCGCATGGGGGTGTGCGCATGGGGGTGTGCGCATGGGGGTGTGTGCATGGGGGTTTGTGCATGGGGGTGTGCTCATGGGGGTGTGTGCATGGGGGTTTGTGCATGGGGGTGTGCGCATGGGGGTGTGTGCATGGGGGTTTGTGCATGGGGGTGTGCGCATGGGGGTGTGCGCATGGGGGTGTGCGCATGGGGGTGTGTGCATGGGGGTTTGTGCATGGGGGTTTGTGCATGGGGGTGTGTGCATGGGGGTTTGTGCATGGGGGTTTGTGCATGGGGGTTTGTGCATGGGGGTGTGTGCATGGGGGTGTGCTCATGGGGGTGTGTGCATGGGGGTTTGTGCATGGGGGTTTGTGCATGGGGGTTTGTGCATGGGGGTTTGTGCATGGGGGTGTGCTCATGGGGGTGTGTGCATGGGGGTTTGTGCATGGGGGTTTGTGCATGGGGGTGTGCGCATGGGGGTGTGTGCATGGGGGTTTGTGCATGGGGGTTTGTGCATGGGGGTTTGTGCATGGGGGTGTGCTCATGGGGGTGTGTGCATGGGGGTTTGTGCATGGGGGTTTGTGCATGGGGGTGTGCGCATGGGGGTGTGTGCATGGGGGTTTGTGCATGGGGGTGTGCGCATGGGGGTGTGCGCATGGGGGTGTGCGCATGGGGGTGTGCGCATGGGGGTGTGTGCATGGGGGTTTGTGCATGGGGGTGTGCTCATGGGGGTGTGTGCATGGGGGTTTGTGCATGGGGGTGTGCGCATGGGGGTGTGCGCATGGGGGTGTGCGCATGGGGGTGTGTGCATGGGGGTTTGTGCATGGGGGTTTGTGCATGGGGGTGTGCTCATGGGGGTGTGTGCATGGGGGTTTGTGCATGGGGGTGTGCGCATGGGGGTGTGCGCATGGGGGTGTGCGCATGGGGGTGTGTGCATGGGGGTTTGTGCATGGGGGTTTGTGCATGGGGGTTTGTGCATGGGGGTTTGTGCATGGGGGTTTGTGCATGGGGGTTTGTGCATGGGGGTTTGTGCATGGGGGTGTGCTCATGGGGGTGTGTGCATGGGGGTGTGTGCATGGGGGTTTGTGCATGGGGGTTTGTGCATGGGGGTTTGTGCATGGGGGTTTGTGCATGGGGGTGTGCTCATGGGGGTGTGTGCATGGGGGTTTGTGCATGGGGGTTTGTGCATGGGGGTGTGCGCATGGGGGTGTGTGCATGGGGGTTTGTGCATGGGGGTGTGCGCATGGGGGTGTGCGCATGGGGGTGTGCGCATGGGGGTGTGCGCATGGGGGTGTGTGCATGGGGGTTTGTGCATGGGGGTGTGCTCATGGGGGTGTGTGCATGGGGGTTTGTGCATGGGGGTGTGCGCATGGGGGTGTGTGCATGGGGGTGTGTGCATGGGGGTGTGTGCATGGGGGTGTGTGCATGGGGGTTTGTGCATGGGGGTTTGTGCATGGGGGTTTGTGCATGGGGGTTTGTGCATGGGGGTGTGCTCATGGGGGTGTGTGCATGGGGGTTTGTGCATGGGGGTTTGTGCATGGGGGTGTGCGCATGGGGGTGTGTGCATGGGGGTTTGTGCATGGGGGTTTGTGCATGGGGGTTTGTGCATGGGGGTGTGCTCATGGGGGTGTGTGCATGGGGGTTTGTGCATGGGGGTTTGTGCATGGGGGTGTGCGCATGGGGGTGTGTGCATGGGGGTTTGTGCATGGGGGTGTGCGCATGGGGGTGTGCGCATGGGGGTGTGCGCATGGGGGTGTGCGCATGGGGGTGTGTGCATGGGGGTTTGTGCATGGGGGTGTGCTCATGGGGGTGTGTGCATGGGGGTTTGTGCATGGGGGTGTGCGCATGGGGGTGTGCGCATGGGGGTGTGCGCATGGGGGTGTGTGCATGGGGGTTTGTGCATGGGGGTTTGTGCATGGGGGTGTGCTCATGGGGGTGTGTGCATGGGGGTTTGTGCATGGGGGTGTGCGCATGGGGGTGTGCGCATGGGGGTGTGCGCATGGGGGTGTGTGCATGGGGGTTTGTGCATGGGGGTTTGTGCATGGGGGTTTGTGCATGGGGGTTTGTGCATGGGGGTTTGTGCATGGGGGTTTGTGCATGGGGGTTTGTGCATGGGGGTGTGCTCATGGGGGTGTGTGCATGGGGGTGTGTGCATGGGGGTTTGTGCATGGGGGTTTGTGCATGGGGGTTTGTGCATGGGGGTTTGTGCATGGGGGTGTGCTCATGGGGGTGTGTGCATGGGGGTTTGTGCATGGGGGTTTGTGCATGGGGGTGTGCGCATGGGGGTGTGTGCATGGGGGTTTGTGCATGGGGGTGTGCGCATGGGGGTGTGCGCATGGGGGTGTGCGCATGGGGGTGTGCGCATGGGGGTGTGTGCATGGGGGTTTGTGCATGGGGGTGTGCTCATGGGGGTGTGTGCATGGGGGTTTGTGCATGGGGGTGTGCGCATGGGGGTGTGTGCATGGGGGTTTGTGCATGGGGGTGTGCGCATGGGGGTGTGCGCATGGGGGTGTGCGCATGGGGGTGTGTGCATGGGGGTTTGTGCATGGGGGTTTGTGCATGGGGGTGTGTGCATGGGGGTTTGTGCATGGGGGTTTGTGCATGGGGGTTTGTGCATGGGGGTTTGTGCATGGGGGTGTGCTCATGGGGGTGTGTGCATGGGGGTTTGTGCATGGGGGTTTGTGCATGGGGGTGTGCGCATGGGGGTGTGTGCATGGGGGTTTGTGCATGGGGGTTTGTGCATGGGGGTTTGTGCATGGGGGTGTGCTCATGGGGGTGTGTGCATGGGGGTTTGTGCATGGGGGTTTGTGCATGGGGGTGTGCGCATGGGGGTGTGTGCATGGGGGTTTGTGCATGGGGGTGTGCGCATGGGGGTGTGCGCATGGGGGTGTGCGCATGGGGGTGTGCGCATGGGGGTGTGTGCATGGGGGTTTGTGCATGGGGGTGTGCTCATGGGGGTGTGTGCATGGGGGTTTGTGCATGGGGGTGTGCGCATGGGGGTGTGCGCATGGGGGTGTGCGCATGGGGGTGTGTGCATGGGGGTTTGTGCATGGGGGTTTGTGCATGGGGGTGTGCTCATGGGGGTGTGTGCATGGGGGTTTGTGCATGGGGGTGTGCGCATGGGGGTGTGCGCATGGGGGTGTGCGCATGGGGGTGTGTGCATGGGGGTTTGTGCATGGGGGTTTGTGCATGGGGGTTTGTGCATGGGGGTTTGTGCATGGGGGTTTGTGCATGGGGGTTTGTGCATGGGGGTTTGTGCATGGGGGTGTGCTCATGGGGGTGTGTGCATGGGGGTGTGTGCATGGGGGTTTGTGCATGGGGGTTTGTGCATGGGGGTTTGTGCATGGGGGTTTGTGCATGGGGGTGTGCTCATGGGGGTGTGTGCATGGGGGTTTGTGCATGGGGGTTTGTGCATGGGGGTGTGCGCATGGGGGTGTGTGCATGGGGGTTTGTGCATGGGGGTGTGCGCATGGGGGTGTGCGCATGGGGGTGTGCGCATGGGGGTGTGCGCATGGGGGTGTGTGCATGGGGGTTTGTGCATGGGGGTGTGCTCATGGGGGTGTGTGCATGGGGGTTTGTGCATGGGGGTGTGCGCATGGGGGTGTGTGCATGGGGGTTTGTGCATGGGGGTGTGCGCATGGGGGTGTGCGCATGGGGGTGTGCGCATGGGGGTGTGTGCATGGGGGTTTGTGCATGGGGGTTTGTGCATGGGGGTGTGTGCATGGGGGTTTGTGCATGGGGGTTTGTGCATGGGGGTTTGTGCATGGGGGTTTGTGCATGGGGGTGTGCTCATGGGGGTGTGTGCATGGGGGTTTGTGCATGGGGGTTTGTGCATGGGGGTGTGCGCATGGGGGTGTGTGCATGGGGGTTTGTGCATGGGGGTTTGTGCATGGGGGTTTGTGCATGGGGGTGTGCTCATGGGGGTGTGTGCATGGGGGTTTGTGCATGGGGGTTTGTGCATGGGGGTGTGCGCATGGGGGTGTGTGCATGGGGGTTTGTGCATGGGGGTGTGCGCATGGGGGTGTGCGCATGGGGGTGTGCGCATGGGGGTGTGCGCATGGGGGTGTGTGCATGGGGGTTTGTGCATGGGGGTGTGCTCATGGGGGTGTGTGCATGGGGGTTTGTGCATGGGGGTGTGCGCATGGGGGTGTGTGCATGGGGGTGTGCGCATGGGGGTGTGTGCATGGGGGTTTGTGCATGGGGGTTTGTGCATGGGGGTGTGCTCATGGGGGTGTGTGCATGGGGGTTTGTGCATGGGGGTGTGCGCATGGGGGTGTGCGCATGGGGGTGTGCGCATGGGGGTGTGTGCATGGGGGTTTGTGCATGGGGGTTTGTGCATGGGGGTTTGTGCATGGGGGTTTGTGCATGGGGGTTTGTGCATGGGGGTTTGTGCATGGGGGTTTGTGCATGGGGGTGTGCTCATGGGGGTGTGTGCATGGGGGTGTGTGCATGGGGGTTTGTGCATGGGGGTTTGTGCATGGGGGTTTGTGCATGGGGGTTTGTGCATGGGGGTGTGCTCATGGGGGTGTGTGCATGGGGGTTTGTGCATGGGGGTTTGTGCATGGGGGTGTGCGCATGGGGGTGTGTGCATGGGGGTTTGTGCATGGGGGTGTGCGCATGGGGGTGTGCGCATGGGGGTGTGCGCATGGGGGTGTGCGCATGGGGGTGTGTGCATGGGGGTTTGTGCATGGGGGTGTGCTCATGGGGGTGTGTGCATGGGGGTTTGTGCATGGGGGTGTGCGCATGGGGGTGTGCGCATGGGGGTGTGCGCATGGGGGTGTGTGCATGGGGGTTTGTGCATGGGGGTTTGTGCATGGGGGTGTGCTCATGGGGGTGTGTGCATGGGGGTTTGTGCATGGGGGTGTGCGCATGGGGGTGTGCGCATGGGGGTGTGCGCATGGGGGTGTGTGCATGGGGGTTTGTGCATGGGGGTTTGTGCATGGGGGTTTGTGCATGGGGGTTTGTGCATGGGGGTTTGTGCATGGGGGTTTGTGCATGGGGGTTTGTGCATGGGGGTGTGCTCATGGGGGTGTGTGCATGGGGGTTTGTGCATGGGGGTTTGTGCATGGGGGTGTGCGCATGGGGGTGTGTGCATGGGGGTTTGTGCATGGGGGTGTGCTCATGGGGGTGTGTGCATGGGGGTTTGTGCATGGGGGTGTGCGCATGGGGGTGTGCGCATGGGGGTGTGCGCATGGGGGTGTGCGCATGGGGGTGTGTGCATGGGGGTTTGTGCATGGGGGTGTGCTCATGGGGGTGTGTGCATGGGGGTTTGTGCATGGGGGTGTGCGCATGGGGGTGTGCGCATGGGGGTGTGCGCATGGGGGTGTGTGCATGGGGGTTTGTGCATGGGGGTTTGTGCATGGGGGTGTGCTCATGGGGGTGTGTGCATGGGGGTGTGCTCATGGGGGTGTGTGCATGGGGGTTTGTGCATGGGGGTGTGCTCATGGGGGTGTGTGCATGGGGGTTTGTGCATGGGGGTGTGCGCATGGGGGTGTGCGCATGGGGGTGTGCGCATGGGGGTGTGTGCATGGGGGTTTGTGCATGGGGGTTTGTGCATGGGGGTTTGTGCATGGGGGTTTGTGCATGGGGGTTTGTGCATGGGGGTTTGTGCATGGGGGTTTGTGCATGGGGGTGTGCTCATGGGGGTGTGTGCATGGGGGTTTGTGCATGGGGGTTTGTGCATGGGGGTGTGCGCATGGGGGTGTGTGCATGGGGGTTTGTGCATGGGGGTGTGCTCATGGGGGTGTGTGCATGGGGGTTTGTGCATGGGGGTGTGCGCATGGGGGTGTGCGCATGGGGGTGTGCGCATGGGGGTGTGCGCATGGGGGTGTGTGCATGGGGGTTTGTGCATGGGGGTGTGCTCATGGGGGTGTGTGCATGGGGGTTTGTGCATGGGGGTGTGCGCATGGGGGTGTGCGCATGGGGGTGTGCGCATGGGGGTGTGTGCATGGGGGTTTGTGCATGGGGGTTTGTGCATGGGGGTGTGCTCATGGGGGTGTGTGCATGGGGGTTTGTGCATGGGGGTGTGCGCATGGGGGTGTGCGCATGGGGGTGTGCGCATGGGGGTGTGCGCATGGGGGTTTGTGCATGGGGGTTTGTGCATGGGGGTTTGTGCATGGGGGTTTGTGCATGGGGGTTTGTGCATGGGGGTTTGTGCATGGGGGTTTGTGCATGGGGGTGTGCTCATGGGGGTGTGTGCATGGGGGTTTGTGCATGGGGGTGTGCGCATGGGGGTGTGCGCATGGGGGTGTGCGCATGGGGGTGTGTGCATGGGGGTTTGTGCATGGGGGTGTGCTCATGGGGGTGTGTGCATGGGGGTTTGTGCATGGGGGTGTGCGCATGGGGGTGTGCGCATGGGGGTGTGCGCATGGGGGTGTGTGCATGGGGGTTTGTGCATGGGGGTTTGTGCATGGGGGTGTGCTCATGGGGGTGTGTGCATGGGGGTTTGTGCATGGGGGTGTGCGCATGGGGGTGTGCGCATGGGGGTGTGCGCATGGGGGTGTGTGCATGGGGGTTTGTGCATGGGGGTTTGTGCATGGGGGTTTGTGCATGGGGGTTTGTGCATGGGGGTGTGCTCATGGGGGTGTGTGCATGGGGGTTTGTGCATGGGGGTTTGTGCATGGGGGTGTGCGCATGGGGGTGTGTGCATGGGGGTTTGTGCATGGGGGTGTGCTCATGGGGGTGTGTGCATGGGGGTTTGTGCATGGGGGTGTGCGCATGGGGGTGTGCGCATGGGGGTGTGCGCATGGGGGTGTGCGCATGGGGGTGTGTGCATGGGGGTTTGTGCATGGGGGTGTGCTCATGGGGGTGTGTGCATGGGGGTTTGTGCATGGGGGTGTGCGCATGGGGGTGTGCGCATGGGGGTGTGCGCATGGGGGTGTGTGCATGGGGGTTTGTGCATGGGGGTTTGTGCATGGGGGTGTGCTCATGGGGGTGTGTGCATGGGGGTTTGTGCATGGGGGTGTGCGCATGGGGGTGTGCGCATGGGGGTGTGCGCATGGGGGTGTGTGCATGGGGGTTTGTGCATGGGGGTTTGTGCATGGGGGTTTGTGCATGGGGGTTTGTGCATGGGGGTTTGTGCATGGGGGTTTGTGCATGGGGGTTTGTGCATGGGGGTGTGCTCATGGGGGTGTGTGCATGGGGGTTTGTGCATGGGGGTTTGTGCATGGGGGTGTGCGCATGGGGGTGTGTGCATGGGGGTTTGTGCATGGGGGTGTGCTCATGGGGGTGTGTGCATGGGGGTTTGTGCATGGGGGTGTGCGCATGGGGGTGTGCGCATGGGGGTGTGCGCATGGGGGTGTGCGCATGGGGGTGTGTGCATGGGGGTTTGTGCATGGGGGTGTGCTCATGGGGGTGTGTGCATGGGGGTTTGTGCATGGGGGTGTGCGCATGGGGGTGTGCGCATGGGGGTGTGCGCATGGGGGTGTGTGCATGGGGGTTTGTGCATGGGGGTTTGTGCATGGGGGTGTGCTCATGGGGGTGTGTGCATGGGGGTTTGTGCATGGGGGTGTGCGCATGGGGGTGTGCGCATGGGGGTGTGCGCATGGGGGTGTGCGCATGGGGGTTTGTGCATGGGGGTTTGTGCATGGGGGTTTGTGCATGGGGGTTTGTGCATGGGGGTTTGTGCATGGGGGTTTGTGCATGGGGGTTTGTGCATGGGGGTTTGTGCATGGGGGTTTGTGCATGGGGGTTTGTGCATGGGGGTTTGTGCATGGGGGTTTGTGCATGGTGGTGCGTGCATGGGGGTTTGTGCATGCTTGGTGGTGTATTTGTGCATGCGGGTGTGTGTGTGGTGGTGTGTGCATGGGGGTTTGTGCATGCTTGGTGGTGTGTTTGTGCATGCGGGTGTGTGTGTGGTGGTGGTGTGTGTGTCTGCATAGTGGTGCGTGCAAGGTGGTGTGTTCATGTGCTGCTTGCATGGTTTTGTGTGCTTACATTGAAAGCTGGTGTGACGCTCTGAAGAATCCGAGTCCTGGCCTTCAAATTAATCACAACCTGTAGAAACATTACCAAGTCAGACAATAAAATTACAACTCGTTTGGCTGTAGCGTGGAGGATGGACATTACACACTGGACATGCGTCATAAAGGAATTGGATGGATGTAAATGCATCTAGGAGCCAAACAATAACAAGGAATGTACCCATGAAATGGTGCAGTGTTTTTTCAGCCACCCACCTGAAAAACAAGCTATCCATTTGTGATAATAATTGTGATAAGTCTCTGATCAGAGAAGAGCAGAAACTTGAAGTGCTCTGGTGCCCAGGTGTAAGTTGTTGCAGCAGTTACCCAGCCCATTCAACCACCTGAAACTCAAGCTCCCACTTCGCAATTGAGCTCGTGATAAGGCTCTGGCCAGAGGAGAGCAGTGAGAAGTGCCCTACTTCCCGAGTGTATCTTGCAGCAGTTACCCAGCCCATCCACCCACACCTAAAACTCAAGCTCGCCATTCGCGATCAAACCCGTGATAAGGCTCTGGTCGGAGAAGGAGAGCAGCGGGAAGTGCCCTACTTCCCGGGTGTATCTTTCAGCAGTTACCCAGCCCATTCACCCACCTGAAACTCGAGCTCGCCATTTGCGATTGAGCCCGTGATAAGGCTCTGGTCGGAAAAGGAGAGCAGTGGGAAGTTGTCGATGTTGAACGGGACTGTGATGGTGGCGCTGCTGTTGGCAGGGAGAGTGAAGTCCGGGATCTGCATACACATACACATGACAAGGGGCAAGGGCGTGTGGGGTTGGCACTTGTGGAGGAAAAGTCTAGGAATTGGAAAACTCTAATACCAGTACACGTAACATTGTAAATTAGTTGCGAATTTTGAAAATATTACAGTACGTTAGCGCCCTTATTGGTCTTACTCCGCGATTATCTCTAATGGGGTTCGGATTCGACACCACCGCCGCGACGCTGATCAGCGCGGTCAGATCGAGGCTCAGAAGGGGGGCGGGTTGGTTGGATTTCCGCGCGTGCGTTTTCAACTCACGGATACTTCTGTTTGGTGCAGTGCGGTCCAGAGGGGTAACAGGCCAAAACCGCTGCTTACCGCGTGGACGCCTACTGAACCGCACCAGAAAGGAAGATTCTCGAATTTTTCAAATATTTACACGGGAAACGCGAATCTCACGTTAGCGTAGCCAACGTCGACGCTGTAGAAGCTGACGTCCATGTTGACCTCCTGCGCGATGATTTCGATGGGGTTCGGATTCGACACCACCGCCGCGACGTTGATCAGCGCGGTCAGATCCAGGCTGACCTCCTTGAACGGCTCCAGGCTGAAGCTCCAGGAATCCGGGCCTGAAACCGACAGGTGGCCGTTTTGGAAGTCGACTCCTTGCACTGACAGGTCCGGAGGCTGGTTGGGTTTGGGGCAGGGCAGGTTGGTCCGGGAGACAGGTTTGAGAAAAAGTAAAATCGAGGCCGACCTCCTTGAATGGTTCGAGGCTGAAGCTCCAGGAATCCGGGCCTGAAACGGAGAGGTGGCCGTTTTGGAAGTCGACGCCTTGCACCGAGAGGTCCGGAGGGTGGTATGGTGTGGGGACGGGTTGGTTCAGAAGACAAATTTGAGAGAAAGGAAGATCGAGGCTGATATATCTTGAATGGCTCGTGGCTGAAACTCCAAGAATCCGGGCCTGAGACCAACAGGTGGCCGTTTTGGAAGTCGACGCCTTACACTGACAGGTCTGGAGGCTGGTGAGAAAGAGAGGTTCGGAAAGAAGAATAGGCACGTAAGAGGAGTCGAGATTAGGAGAACAAGGAATTTGAATCTCCTTGAACGGCTCGAGGCAGAAGCTCCAGGAGTCCAGGCTTGATAGCGACGAGATTCCGCGATCCTGCTTCAGCGTGGGACTTGAACCTACCTTTGTCAGGCAGGGATGCACTTCTGCTCCCGTCCTGACGTTAAAAGCACAGAAGAATTACCTAGATACCCGACTTTGCCTACCTTGATAAGCGCTGCAATCCGGCTTAGGATATCCGTAGGTCCCGTGGAGCTCGAATTTGCGGCTGGGGCTTCTGGTGGCGTCTGGGGTGCTGCTGGTGGTGACGGTGGTGGCGATGCTGGTGCTTCTGGTGGTGGGGGGGGTGACGCTGCTGGTGGTGATGGCGGTGGTGGTGAGTCTGCAATGTAGTCATACGGATCAGTGGTCCCGCTATCCACTCCCATGCCAAACACTCGTCCATCGACAGGTGTCAGCTCCGGATTCGCCAGCTGCTGCACTGCTGACGTGTCCTCCACAGCACCGCCGGACGGCTGCCACGTGGCAGCATCCCATGATGAGGTGGCGCCTCCTCCGTTTGCTGAGATCACGCCGTTGGTGTTGGGTTGAATGTCAAGCTTTGCAACAACAGTGCTCACATTCCCCCACCTTCCCCCGATCTGCACCGTCCCTACCAACTCCCCCTCCTGCTGCTCCTGCTGCTGCTGAGTCAGCATCGCGTCTGCTGACGTGGCGTTGCTGGATTGGTCCGCGGATTCCTGGCACTTTTTCTTGCTAGCTGTCACGCCGATGGCGACCGCTGCTGCAATGAGGAGAGCTAAGAGGATGAGCGCCGCCCCCCCTGCTAGCAACGCGCGCCTCTTCCGAACCTTCCGCCTCTCCCCCTCTTCAATCTCGGATAGGCGGAGGAAGATTGCTTGCTCGGCTGACTGCGGGGATTGGGGGGGAATGGGGAGGGGAGAGGAGGGAGAGGGGGGGGATATAAAGAGAGGGCAGGAGGGGAGGGGAGCGAGAAGGATCAGCGCCGCCCCCCCCGCTAGCAACGCGCGCCTCTTCCGCTCCTTCCGCCTCTCCCCCTCTTCAATCTCGGATAGGCGGAGGAAGATTGCCTGTTCGGCTGACTGTCGGGAGAGAAGTGGGAGGGGGGAAGGGGGTAAAGAGGGGGCAGGAAGGGGGGAGAGTGAGGAGGATGAGCGCCGCCCCCTCTGCTAGCAGCGCGCGCCTCTTCCGCGCACCTTCCGCCTCTCATCCTCTTCGACTTCCGATAGGCGTAGGAAAATGGCCTGCTTGGCTGACTGCGGGGGTTGGGGGGGTATAAAGAGGAGGCAGGAGGGGGGGAGAGCGAGGGGGATGAGCGCACTTTCTCCTGCTAGCAACCCGCGCCTCCCCCGCACTTACCGCCGCTCTTCTTCGTCGATTTAGGATAGGCGCAGGGAAATGGCCTGCTCCGCTGACTGGGAGAAGGGAAAGCGGGGGAGGAGGGGAGGAAGGGACATCTTCTTGAGACGTTTTTAGATTTGGTCGAATACCGCAGTGGGGAGCGGAAGAGCGGGGGGAGCGGAAGAGCGTTGAGAGCGGAAGAGGGGGGAGAGCGGAAGGCGGGGGAGGGAGGAGCGGAAAAGCTTCCGCCTCCCAAAATTGGAGATTTTGAGGCGTGTGGAAGACAGTAATGCCCAACTAGAGATTCGGATGTCGCAGCATAGCCGGAATCGCGCGGTGACTTTTGAGTCACTCAAAAGTCACTTTTGAGGCTTATGGAAGACAGTAATGCCCAACTAGAGATTCGGATGTCGCGGCATATCCGGAATCCCCTCGTCTTCCTTGCGTTCGAGTGTCTCGTCCTGCGACGTCTGAAATTCCGCGAGCAGGCGACGGTGGTAACCAGGCGCGGCATTCCAAATCACGACGACCGCGCCGCGTTGTCGTTAGGGCGCCTGCCTGTCGATTTAGTGCGAAACTAACGGCTACGATGGTTTGGAATGATTGCACCGCATCGTACGGTGTTCTAGCGGAATGCGCTGCGAAAATAGCGCCGCGGAGGACATTCCAACGGTTACGGTCTAGGGATGCCGAACCGCGGAGAAAGAAGGTGTGGGGGATGAGGAGGGGGAACGGGGAGGACGTGGGGGATGAGCGGTAAAAGGGGGCGGGAGGCTTTGTCGGCTATTGTGGAAACACGTACGAGTGCCTTCTGGTTGACCACGTCATCTGCGTCGCCTGCCACGTCAGCTCGTTCTCCCTCCACCGTGGCAGTAACGAGGTTCCCCTGTCCCGCTTCCACGTCCTCCCACGTAGATGGTCGCTCAGGGTACGGCGCCATCAGCGCCACGTGTCAGTAGACTACGCCCACTATTCTGTGCAAGCAGGACGCACCGAAGGAATGTCTGACATTTACATTTAGCACGAACGTAGGATTCGCCTACATAAGTAGAAATATTTCAGAGCCTTTCCTTCTACACTAGGTTGAGGAACGCGACGAATGACATTCGCTATTAAAGCCCGCCAGCAGCAGCTGAAGCAAGGAGCAACACAACGCCGGCGAATGCGCTTGTAGCCCGAGGAAGTGACGTACTGAACCAGCTACCTTGTCGGGCGCGGAGCGACCGTACTAAAACGTGGTGATAGGGACTAACTACAGTAGTCTGTCATACTTCTCTATTTCACCCTGGAAGGACAATCACGTGTCGTTTATGTCGGTGCCTCGGAGACCTTTGTGCTGTAGCACACGAACGTGTGGTGGTGAGGTGGGTGGAGTGGACATTTTGTCGCTCACACGGGAATCCTACATGGCTCTAAAAGTTTGCATTTCCAGAAGAACAAATACTACACTTTGTGAAGCCACCTACGGTAGAAGTGGTTGAAGCTACTGAAGTGTTTGCTAAGAGGCTTTGGGGGAGTGTTTCGCGTAACTGTGGATTATTTTTCGCTCAACTATGAGTTTTTAACGGTGTTTAACCAAACATTTTCCCAGCCTAGATGACAGATGGTTCGGCCCATCGCGGCCACTGGCTGCCAATGAGCAGCGACGACTCGTGCCGCGAGCCAACGCTCGTATGCGATTGGCTGGTTGGGTTGTTGGGACAACATGGCTGGTCCCACCCCATCAGGTGACGGCTTGAAATTCTGCGACCGCGGTCTGGCCGAATGCGACGAGTTTCGACGACTATTGCGACGACTTATGCGATGGCGAACCCTGGTCTAAACAAGTTTTCGGTTTCTGCAACCCTATGACGACTGAACGGTTTTCCAAGCTCAAACGAGAAGTTCTCATAACGAACACAGCATGGAGGCCTGATATCGTTGAGTGGAAACACTCTTTCCATCCTCCAATATGTACTAGTATGTCAACTCTAACAGACCGCCATTAAAGGCTATGAAAAAAAAAAAAAACTGGTGCAATCTCAGCCACAGTACCAGCACAGGCCAACAGGATGACACCCCTTCTTTCTCTATCAGCGCACACAAAACAAAACACGACATATCATATGGGCCATTGTTGATTACACTGTAAATAAACTAAACTTTTGTAGGCTTGGCTCCACATTCCTTCTTGGTCATAACGTCCGCACTGGGGTCCACCGTCATCACACACATCACAGTGACCTGTAACAAGGCATTCAATAGAGGGGAAATCGTGGGAAAGATGTAGATTGACAGATAAAGCGCATGCAATTCTTCCAAACGACTTTGCTGCAGTCAGAACGAGGTTGTACGGCTTTTGTACACTCTCTTGCGACGCTCACAATTTTAATGCACCCACCCTATCAATCACTGCACTTACTGTGTATCTCGCTATACTCACATTGTAAGTGGGAGAGGAAACTCCCCACACCCTCACTTTGCCCTGTGTGTTGATAAAGGTCTGACGCAGAAAAACGAGGGAGAAATCAGAGAGGGGATCAGGAAGGGATATCGAATATGGTTTAGAGGAGGGCATGAGGGAGGGTATGAGAAGATTCCCCACACTCTCACTTGCCCTGAGTGCTGATAAAAGATTTGATGCAGAAAAACGAGGGAGCGGATTAGGAAGGAGATTCAGGATTGAGTGAGAGAGGAATAATGAGCCATTAAGTGAGGGGATAATGGAGGAGATGAGCTTCTTCCCCACACCCTCTATCCGCCTTTTGTGTTGATGAAAGGTCGGATGCAGAAAAAAGAGGGAGGAGATTAGAAACGGGAGGAGATGAGTAAGGGGTGAATGGAGAGAGGGAGAAGATGTGTGGGATTCCCGCCTCACACATGCTTTGAGCTCACGCATGCTTTGAGCTCACACATGCTTTGAGCTCACACATGCTTTGAGCTCACACATGCTTTGAGCTCACACATGCTTTGAGCTCACACATGCTTTGAGCTCACACATGCTTTGAGCTCACACATGCTTTTTGATCATCTGCTCTCACAACAAGTCATGGTCATGGGGCTTCAATCTATGGGGTGTGCATAGATCGAGCAGTGAGCAAGTGGGGTGTGCATCTTAATCTTGCGCTCCCGCAGAGCAGCAGCGATGAGGCTCCTGACTTGTGCTGAGGAGGACGTGCGGAGCAGCAGGAAGCCTGACTTGATTCATACTGCCTTGATTCATACCTGCATCTTGATTTTCCGCTCCCTCAGAGCAGTAGCGATGGGGCTCCTGACTTGCGCTGACGAGGACGTGGAGAGCAGCGGGAAGCTCTTCACCACGATCGGCACGGTGGCAACCTTTGTCTGCTTCTTGCCCAGTTCGAACGCTGGCATCTGGCAGGGGAGGCAGAGGTGGTAAAGAGGAACAGCCATGTTCGCAAGAGGCCATGTCGCCATGTTGGCAAGAGGCGATGATCGAGAATGTAGCAGTCGCGTGATTACACTGCCGTTTCCTTCTAGTAGCAGTAACAGCAGAAGAAGCGAATGCAACATGATTACATTGATAAATTACAAAAAAAAAAACACGTACCGAGATATTTGAGACGTGGATGCCGAACAGGTAAATCCCCATGTTCATGAAATTGAATATCCCATCGAAGCTGTTCGGATTGTACACACTCGCAGTCACGTTGACATGTGCATTCAAATCCACCCGCAACCCTTCAAAGTTGTTCCGAATCGCCCTTTGAATCTCGTCCCCGATCCGCGTTAGGTCTTTAGAGACCTCCTTAGTAACGTTCCTCCCAGCTTTAGAAACCTCTTGTGTTACATTCTTGCCGATTTGACTAACGTTCTTTCCGAGATCGGAAACCTCTATTCCGAAATTGGAAAGCCGGTCCTGGAGGGTCTTCCCGAGGCTGTTGGGGTTCTTCAGGTCCAGGTTCGACAGGTCCAGGCTCGGAATGTCGAGGTTCGGCACGCTGCCGAGGCTGGGGACGGAGTCTCCGAGGTTCGGGACGCTGACCATGCTGGGGTCTAGGTTCAGCATCTTGATGGTTTGGGAAGGGATTGAGATGCTCAGGCGGACTATATCAACGCCCTCTACAGTCACAACTGGTTCCTGTACAGGGGGGGAGGGTGGCGGGGGGAGAAGGAAAAGAGGGGAGAGGGGGAGAGAGGGAAAGAGGTAGAAACATGGTGTTTGTTTTGTATGTACGCGTGTGTGCATCGGAGTGTGGCAGGCCCACTCGACATGTGTGCTGAGTGCAACGCTTTGAGGGATGCAAGGCAGACTTAAGACGCATGAGGAGGTGAATGAGATTGAGATGCAAGGCAAACTTTAGGATGCGGCGTCATCATTACCTGTTGAGTGAGTGAGAGGAAGAAGACAAGCATTGTGAGGCCAATCCCCGTCATGACCACCCCAGCGCCAATCCCCACCCAGCAAATGATCTCCCACCTCCCGCACCTCCTACCCCGCTTCCCCTTCCCCGCGCCTCCCCCCTCCCCCTTCCCCGCGCCGTCCCCCTTCCCCTTCCCCCCCTCTCCACCCAGCTCCGAATCCCCCTCCATCGCCTTCGCCTTCGCCGCGGCGGCTTCTGCGGCGGGGGAGGGCGACGCGAGCGCGTCGCGGTCCGAGTCGGGGAGGTCGAAATCCGCATCGTCGGAGAGGCCAGTGGAGTTCGAGTCCGAGTCGCGGTGGGAAGCCCGTCGGTTATGCACCATAGAGTCCACGTCAGCAGCGGCCTCCACGTCAGCTTCATACGCTGAGTCCGCGTCAGCGTCCGTCGAGTAATCCGAGCGGCCCGACGCCTGTTTCGCTAATGGCGACTCGTCGGCCATCTTTGCGGAAAACATCATCTTGTTGCGCGCCTTGGCTAATATCGAGGGTATGAGTAACCGCGCGAGACGACTAGCACTGCTGGTTGCTGCGGAGGATTAGTAACAGATGTCGAGCCGCTACTTAGGCATGTCTCTAATGGAACGCCTGCGGAAAGAATAGGGTCATAATGGAAGTGCCTGTTCCCGTGCTATCGTTTGTCCTTTTCGCTCCAAAGACGCGATTTTTCAAACTCGAGTAACTTGTATTGTAGGCCGTTCGCCAGCTCTCTCAACAGTATTTCACTGTGTCCTGCAGTTCGAGTAACCCTCCCTTGGTCTTACCGCAAAAACTATCTCCTTTAGTCCTACAGCGTATTATCTTTGTGCCAGTCTTGCAGCTGCTTCGGAAAGCAGCCCCCTGCACCGAACACGACGCAGCTAGTGACGGTCCGCCGTACTATACCGCGTCTCAGCCTTAGAATGGTGAGCTAGAGGCTGTAGCTGTGAGGTATGCGATTCGCAAGCACCGCCTACTGGGCTATCGATTATCGAACCAAACCACGCATGCTCCCTGCTTGGGGACGCTACGGTTCGGCGGTGGCCCTTGCGTGCGGCGGTTCGACTCACCAAGCTTTGCCGAGTTGTGGTTGGGCACATGCGCGGAATTTTGTTGGTAATGGGGTAACTAGAGAGGTTTTCCACAGAAAAGAAGGGGGAGGGGGGAACGAAGAGGGGAGAGGGTGGGGGGAGTGGACGGGGGAAATTGGGGTGGCGAGCTGGACACGTTCGCCCTCGTGACATGGGTTTTCAGCGGTTGTTCTGCTTGACCGCTTTTGACCACACCGCATCCACAGAAAGTTGTGAAACGTGGTTTCCCTATGTGGTGGAGGGAGCCGTGGCGCGTGCGCGTATCTGCGAACCGAACCGACAATTTGATTGGATAGTGACGCCTTCGCCTACGAAAGGGCTAGTTCGGTTCGGTGATGGAAACGAAGTGACGGCGGACGACTTGCCAAGGAAGGGGGTTGCCCCTGTGATTCCTGTTCATGGACTCATACATGTGTTTCGTGTCTATGATTGGTCAGCTAGCATGTATGCATCGCTGGTATGACAGGTGTGTTCCCGCTAAAACACGGTCGCTTTAGAGACAGCAACTAAACCTGGTCTGTACAGAATCTTATTGCTTATGATGCTACTGACCATACAGAAAGTATGGCACCTTTTGAGTGCAGGAATATCAGGGTGCCCATGATCTCAAACTTTTTTGGCCTTGCTAACACAGTCCCTTGTGACCGAATTCTTGCCTGCAGCAGGACTCACCGTAGCATTGCAGACTACTCCAACCTGCATTCAGAAAAAAAGTTCAGCAAGCATTCACTTCTCCAGCCATAAAATAGTATATACTTGGATGCACAATGCAAAAAGACACTAAAAAAATGTGTCAGCTTATGGACCATTCATGCCAGGGGCCAATATATAGCCGAACCCCTCTACGTACCTTGTAGGATGGTGAGGAGATGGCCCACCACTGGGCTTTGCCTTCTGCAACTCCTAGGATCTGCGACGAATATTATTCACAACAAATGTTATTCACAAAAATCATTCGATCACATGGCAGGATGTCATGTTGTAGAGAGCGAATTCAGCAGGCAATGACCACGAGAAAGGAGTGGCCTGCCGACACGGTACTAACCTTCATCTTGAGCTTCTGAGCCAGGAGGGAGTTGCCAATGACGCTATCCTTCCCAAGAGACACCAACGGTACGTTGACCACTTTCAAGGGGATTGTGAGGCTGATGTTTTGGTTGCTGGGAGACCTGAACTCGCCCAACTGAACAAGAATAGCAGGCACATGGGAAATGGAGGGAGAGAAAGGGAAGGGAGGGTGAGAAGAAGGCAGTTGCCAGAAAGAGACTAGTGGTAAATGCACCTGAATTGAGAAATTGTGAGCAGTGTCAATGGAGATTCTGATTGAGGGCCATAAGAAGAAGGGAAGTTCTACTACTTACCGAGACATTGGTGACGCTGATGTTGAAGAGTGAGATGAACAGGTCCAGGTACTTCACTTGAATATCGTACTTGTTGGGATTCAACACATTCGCTGTAACATTAATGAGTGCGTTCATATTGAGGGTGAAATTGCTCGGATCAGCCAGCAGGCTCCCCAGATCGTTCCCGAGATTCCCCAGCGCTCCCCCCAACGGGTTCCCGAGGGCATCCCCGATAGTAGCTCCCAGCCCGCCAAGGCTAGTGGTCAGGTCACTGTTGGTGCCTGTGCCGTTGAAATTTAGCCGTACAAGGTCAACCTTCTCAATATTGATCACGGGAGGCTGGAGGATGGGATAGAGGGAGGGGGGGGAATGGGACAGGGGTAAGACATTCCGACAGGCAGAAAGTGGTAGTGTCAAATGGACGAGTTCCACGGGAAGGGAAGCAAGATTAGACAACCAAGACCATGTGCAACTTGGAAACCGGCTACAACTGGATCAAACAATTAGCCGAAACGATAGATTTATCTTTTGCCTGCAGAATTGTGCTTCACAGAAAAAAAAATAGGTTCTATCAACCGGAAGGTCGATTCAGATATACAGAAATGGCACAATTCGTGTGATAAATTTGATTTGATAGTAATCGGAAGTCTTTGGCACACTCACCGCGGGCTTATAGGTGCACGCAACAACGAGTATGGCGATTCCCACGCCGGTCATAAGCAGGGAGAGGAGGAGTCCGCACGTTATGGCGACGTTTTGCCACGTGCAACAACTGCGCTTCTGCTGCTTCTGATGCTGTAGCTTTGCATGCTCCATTTCGTAAGCGTCAAAGCCATCTGCGTCCGTGCTTCTTCTGCACAAGAAAAGAGTAAAAGAAAGACGGAAATTGGAATGGAGTGTTGAGATTTCACTAGAACACAAAGCCGTCTGCTTCCGCCATGTATTTTTTCTTTTGCACAAGAAAGAGGAGAATGAAGGCGGAGAGAGTAAAAGAAAGACGGAAATTAACAGCTAAGTACATGAGAGAGGAAAACAGGAATTCTAGTTTTGATCCTCTCAGCGATGAACACAAGGCTGTAAGTGAGCACGGGCGTCGATCGGGATTAGCGAGTCAATTCACAAGGCACGGGCGTGAATCGCGTACAGTTCAATGTCTAGGAACCGTTTTGGAGACGTCTCAAAAGTGGACAAGTGTGCACCGAATGAAGTCGGCGTATCATATACGTCGCGGAGCAGACTATTAAGGAAGCATTCTGTGAAGAAAGAGGCCTGTCCCGTGGCGTCCTTCAGTGGAACTGACGCCGAAGTGTGGTAGTGGAGAAATCCAAAATAGAGATCTAGTGAAAAGTGCGATACGTCGAGCGTGATGGATCGAAATGTGGGAGAGAGAAGGGTGGCAGAGCGGAGTGTGCGGGAGTGGAGTGTGGCGGAGCGATGCGGAATATACATGTCAGTTCGGGAGAAGGAAAGTCATTGAGAACACTAAGAACGTACGTAAGGCTCTTCAATGTCGTTAGTTATGTCCGTGTACCTCTCCTCCTCATCCACACGCGCTGAATTGCTTCTGACTGGGAAGAAATCACCAACTCCCATATTATGCCAAAATCTCAGCCGCTATGAGTGAGGTTCGAAATGCTATCTGTAGTGATGGCTGCGAACGCAGATGCTAGTCACGAGCTTCAATCACAGCAATTTTGACGCTGATAAGCACTGCTTGAATACGAAAACACTTTCAGCGAGGATTAGCAGCTTTCAGGTTATTGAATTCGAACTATGTTGCCACCGCAGCGGAGCCTAGAACCACCGAAATATTTCGGTAAGGCACTTGCGTTTCGGCTAAGGAGCAATGCTAGGTCCAGGGGACTTGCTATTAGTCGACTAACTGGTTCTGCGACCATTGATGTATCAGCTGTTGCAAAGAATGATGCTTGTCGATCGTCACCTTGAGGGGTGCCGTAAAAAAACAATTCCTTCACAACACTACTCAACCGTTGTATTTTGCTAAAAAAACTACTTCTATTCCACCAAAGCTTTCTGAACCTCTTTGTCCACATCAACGGATGGGCTTGGTTGTTGGTGTAAGCCAGGCGAAACATTCATAACGGCTTTCTTGCACTTGCGCTGTGCGACAGCTGGTTGGTTTCGCATGGTTTGAATGAAGGAGCAGTTCTCGCCCTGTGACGGTTTGAGCACAGGGTCTAGGTCTCGGTAGAGGGACTCGGTCTGGCAGAACCAGAGACGGAATGTGGAGCAAACCGAACGCTCTTGTTTGCTCCAACCAACATCGTCGACTCTATAAACTTTCTTTGCATGCCCAGCTTGCCCCGAGGAGTCTGGTGATGGCAGATAATGCGACATCAAAAGATTGACCGACAGAAGCATAAACTCTGATTGGATGCGATGTCACCGCCCATGAGAAGCAGACCAACGGAACCTCCTCATTCGTGTTTGATTTTGGCGGGGGTAGTAGGGCCACACAGCTGGAGACGGAGCGCGCGGTACTCGAAACCTAGAACTGTAGGTTCTGGCAGCCATCGCGACTCGGAACAGTGTCAGTTTTCTCAAACATCAATCGAGACGCGACCGACAGTGGGGCACCGACATTTCACAACCTCGTGTGGTGTGCAGTTTGGTTCGAGGAATGCTGTGCGGTTTAGCGTGGTTTGAGGAATCCTGTGCTGGCTGGGATGTTAGTGCTTAGTTTGATCGTAGAGTTGATCCCAGTAATATTTCCAAATATAAATATGACTCATATGCACAGGACATGAAAGCAATATATTAAGCTGGCATTGCCCAGTTTTTATGCTTTTGATCTGGTCTTGAAACATTTCTGTCGAAACAGCTGGTTCCCTCCAAATGGATCGACTGTGATGTTGCACGCAATAAGGAGCTGCAACAAAGATGGGCAGAATGTGAGAAGCTGCTCACGACAAGACCAAGAACAAAGGCGGTAACATAACTACCACTTACATTATATGATGGTGTTGCCATTCCCAAAATCTTCACCTTGCCTCTAGAGTCAATATTGAGCTGTAAGACCAGACCAGCATGGGAAAAAAAAACCAGGGGGGGAAAGGTCAGGGTTTAGGCTCTATACGAAGCTTCAATCACAATGAAAAAACGGAACAATATAGAATAACATCGATAACGCTTCAGTATCGAACCTGGACATCCACTTGTCCCTTCCGCAGTGATGTAGTAATGAGGTTGTCCTGCTTTCCGGTAGCAATGAGCGGAAGATTCTTGATGGGAAATGGAATGCTCAGTGTGATATTCCCCTTCTTTGAGAGCTCAAATCCGGGAATCTGGTATGGGAAATGTACAGGGAGGCATGTGAGAACCGAAGCACGAAGACATGGAAAAGGCAAGATAAGGAAGATAAGGATAGGTGGGTTGGTATAGAAACGGCTGACAAAGGAGAGGGATGGCAGGATCCAAAACTTCTTTTTTTTCAGCATATTTCTCCGTTGTCACAACACCCAGTGCTAAGACCACCTCGTGTTTAATCCACCAGCGCCACCAGACCAAAGGAGGTACCACAGTAAAGTACCACATTTGAAGGCATTTAAAACATACCGAGGTGTTGGCAATGTCAACGTTGAAGAGCTTCAGGTTGACATTCAGCGCCTCCACGATCACCTCGTGGTTGTTAGGGTTAACCACCAGCGCCTTGACGTCCGCCTTGCCGTTCGCCTTGACTTTAAAGTTGTTGAAGTCAAACAGAAGGTTCCCGGAAGTTCCAAAGTTTAGCTGTTTCAGATCCACCTTGAGGATTTCAAACTTGGGGTCCTGTGTGCGGCGCACGTGATGGGGAGGAGGACGTGCGTGAAGAGGGGGGAAAGAGGGGTAATAGAGGAGGGGAAGAGGTGAGGTTGGTCCAGCTGCTTCAAATCCACCTCGAGGATTCAAAACTTAGGGTCCTGCGATGCACGTAATGGGGAGGAGGAGGTGCGTGAAGAGGGGTAAAAGAGGAGGGGAAGAGGTGAGGTTGGTCCAGCTGCTTCAGATCCACCTTGAGGTTTTCAAACTTTGGGTCCTGCGGTGTCCTGCACGTAATGGGGAGGAGGAGAGCGGGGGAGGAGGGGAAGAGGAAGGGAAGAGATGAGGTTGGCCCACAGGATTTGAAACTTTGAGTCCTGAGATGCACATGATGAGGAGGAGAGGGGAAGAGGAGGGAAAGAGGAAGGGAAGAGATGCAGCTGCCCACTTTGAGGATTTTAATCTGGGGTTCCTGAGATGCATGTGATAAAGATGGGGGGAAGAGCAGGGGAACAGGTGAGGTTGGTCATAAAGCTGTACTATAAATGACGGCTACTACCTCGGTGTTGAAGGTGAGGGCGAGGATGAGAATGGCCAGGCCGAAACCGACGAGCGCCAGGGACACCACGAGGCCAAAGCTATGCGGATTTCTTGTCACTGATAGGCCCAATCAAACAGAGGGAAAGCGGGCGTACCTCGGTGTTGAATGTGAGAGCGAGGATGAGAATCGCCAGGCCGAACCCCACAAGCGCCAGCGACACCACGAGACCCGTCCACGCAGCAACGTCGCACCACCCGCAGCCTCGTCGCCTCGCGCCCGCGCCCTTCCCCGCGCAGACCTCCGCCTTCCGCTGCGCCTTCATTAGGTCCGCCGCTGACGGCTGGAAGAGGGGAAGAGAACGGGTAAGGAGAGGGGTGGGGGAAAGAATGGGGGAAGGGGGATGAGAACGGGAGAAGGGGGACCAGAATGGGGGAAGAGAGACGAGAAGGGCAAGGAGGGGCAGGAAGGGGGGGGGAAGTGGGCAGGAAGGGGGAGTCAGGTAAGAACGGAATATGGAAGGCATTTGGAGAGGGGAGGGGGGGCGTGATAGTGACATACGCGCGCGCGGAAAGGTGGGGCGCGGAAGGGCGGGTAAGGGGGCTGCGGGAGGGTGTGGAAAAGGGGGCGCGGAAGGACGGGGAAAAGCGACGTGGCAGGGCGCGGAATATGGGAGAAGAAGAAACGCATACGCGCGCTGCGCTCTCATCGGGTGTGGGGTCTGAAATGCGATGTGCCGACCAAGAAAACAACCGAAAGGCCATCGAAGGGCGCGGCACGGAAAGAGCAACGGCGAGAACCCGCGACGCGCACAGCACGCGTTGTCGCGCCTTACGGCACTGGCAATGCGCGACACGGCACGAACCTCTTTCAGCTTCGCCTTGGCCGCAGTTGGGGATTCCACGTCAGACATTAAAATCGACCCCGACCCTGGCGTCTCCGCCGTTCCCGCCGCCCCGCCAAGCTCCTCGTCGTACCCCATGTCGACAGGGTACCCTCAGTCAACTCAAAATGGCTCAGTCAAAGGCGGCTCAAAGATGGCTCCTTTGCCCAGTCAACTCAAAATGTTTGCTGAGTCGCCTCAAGATGTTGCCCAGCGCAAACCTACTAGCACGTTTCTGCTTATTCTATTAATCCTCGCAAAACGATTCGGTAAAGGCAACGTTCGTCTCGCACGCTAAACAAGGCTCAGGTTTCTGCAGAGTGGCGCGGAGGATGAAGGTTCTTGTTGCTCGCTAGGTGCTAGAAATTGCCGGGGCGCGACGAGCAATCTTTCTCGCAAATTCTCGTACGCAAAAGGGACACCTCAGAGTGATGTTCTTAGAAAAGAATGACGAGTGCCAGCTCATTAGCTCATCTGCTGTTCACTCCTCAAAGTCATGGGAGGTAGCTCACGCGATTTTCGCTGGCCGACCGACGGAAAGTCGACGGTTTTGGTTGGTCGGCTCGTTTTGCGCGGGTGGGGCGCGTTGGAGTTGGGGGGCGCGTTGGAGGGCGAGAAGAGTGGCGACGACGACGAGCCACATCAATAGATTCGATGATGAGCGATTTGAGCGACGAGCCGAACCGAGTGGTTTTGAGGTGAGGTCGGGGGGAAAGATGCAGCGGGAGGTTTCGGGCAAGGGGGAGGCTAAGCAAGGGGAACGAAGGCTCGGCTCGGCCGGGTTTGAGAATCTGGTTCGAGCAGATTAGGGCGTGTAAAGTTGTAACGATCAAAGGCAACGGTCGAATTTTTACGCGTTTCTGACGATTGCGAGGAAGGAGGGTTACGCCGATTCGAATAGTCACACCGAGCTGACCGAATTTTCATGGTATTTTCTGCCTCGAGATTTGAGGCGGGGTTCGCTTAGGCGTTACACATTTCGCACTCACCTGAAACGCGCAAATGATCGATCATCTGGTTTTGTTGTTACAGTTTTACACGCCCTTATGTTGAATGGTCTCCGCGACGCGGGTGCTGAAAATGGAGGAAATTCCACGAGTTGTTGGGCGAAGTCGCGAGAAATCATGAGCGTTTGACGAAAAGTGCACCTAATAGAGGCTAGCGATCTGGCGAATTGACGAAAGACCAGAAATGGCTCGGCACAATTGCTTGGGGAGAGAGGCTGGGCTTGGCGGGTCAAATCACTAGGCGAGGGGGGCCTTCCCCCGAGCCGGCCTGTGTGCACCCCACACCTCCGAAGCACGTCCGATAAATCGGGGCCGAAGCGACTGGAGGAGCTGGTTCGACAAAACAGTTGTTTTGGACGACGCGACATCGGTGGCTGACGGCGGAGGAGAGCGTCGCATCTCGATATTCCAATCGCAGATCAGATCGCAAGTCGGTGGAGCGATGTGGGGCGAGTGACTTCTGCGAAGGTCCCAATCACCGTAGCCCGTTAGACAGCTTCTCGGTAGCGTGTAAATAAGTACACCAATGAGAGACAGCATAATGTTAAAACTAGAGAACATAATGCAGTATATTCTGAGGCGATGGTATTCCTGTTCTGGTGCCATTTGGTAGAAAATCGACGAAACTTATAAGTGGCGTAAATCAGTGGTGGGGCTTTCAACGCAGAGTTCATCTGTATGCGTTCCGCGAATGCTCTTAGCAGGCACAACATCTCTGTTCAGCGCACTGCGGATTGGGTTTTCTTTGACCACTCATCAAGTGACACTCGGGAACAGGCCAAACACGCGGCGTCTTGGAGGCCGCGGAAGTGTTATCATTGGCCGTCGTGAGACACTCTTTTCTAGATCCCCATTCGTCACTCTCCCAGGTTATGTCGAACACCTCGACGCTGAAATCGGTTCCCAAGCCCGAACACCGAACCGTAACAACTGGTTTGGATTTGGTAATGAAGTGGCGGGAACAGCCGTGAAGTTTCAGGCTTGGTACCTGCCGAGGCCACCCTTACCTTGAAGTTCGGAAGTACAAGCACGAGCCTGGGGCTCAGGCTCGCCTCCCTGATCAAGGACGCCGGTTCGACTCGTACATAGGTTCCAGACAGCGATGGATGATAGCTGTCATGATTCTGAGTTTTAGGGACTTTACCACCACCTGCTTACGTAGGAACTCATTTCTTCGATCTAGGGATTGTAGTAAGAGCTTACCTTGAATAGCGATTCTTCCGAACCTCTCGCGGAAGCTTAGTATCGCCCACTCGCAAAACTTCATCAGCACGCATTATCCATTTGTGAGACCTTCGAACCGCGAGTACCCCGAATACTCTCAAAACGGTTCCTGAGACGTGTCAAAACCTAAGCGATCCGCAGAACCGATGCAAGAAGGACCCCAATGAGGCTGCTCTAGTCGGTCCGTTGCTGCGGCATCCGCGTTATCGGTTTGCCCTTCTCAACGGATTACGACCACTGTAGACCGTTCTTCAACCTTTATCCGCGCCAATTTGGCTCAATAGTGGATATCTGCCTCTAGGGGGAGTGCTCAAGTCCTCCACACCAAGACAGGTTTTAACGGCTTCGGAAGATCAAATTCAGCAGTTCTGGAAGATCGGACGGCTGGAGAGGGCTGATCCAAGGACGGCGATCTGGCGTCGGCACGCGCTGCAGGGCGGGATGATGGGGAGGGGTTAGTCAGAAGGCGGGACGATGGGGAGGGGCCGACTAGAAGGCAGGACGATGGCGGGAAGGGGGTAGCGAGAAGGCTGGTGGGGAAATGGATGGCCCAGTTGCCAGAAGAGCAGCGGTCGAAGCTCTTCAGCGGCATGGCCGGCGCTGGCGCAGGTGAGATTGTTTAGTCGACTCAAAAACTGACCAGAAGGCTGGACGATGGCGGGAATGGGGAAGTGATCACTTCCCCCCACTTCGCCCCACTTCCCCCTCCGCCCCTCTTCAGGAGCTGTAGCCGCCACGCTTGTAGCGCCGGTAGACGTGGTCAAGACAGTCCCCCTTCATGCCTCCTCTCACATTCCCCCCTCGTCGCTCCCCCCTGTCCAGGAGCTGTAGCCGCCACGTTTGTAGCGGCACTAGACGCGGTCAAGAGCTTTTCCCCCACCGTTCTGCACCCCTCTCCCCTCCCCTCCCCCCTGTCCAGGAGCTGTAGCCGCCACGTTTGTAGCGCCGCTAGACGTGGTCAAGACCCGCCTGCAAGTGATGGGCGCACCACAAGCCTCCACGTCAGCAGCAGGGGGAACAGCAGCAGCTAGCGCGAGGCCATTAGCAGCGCCAACAGGAGGAGGGGCAGCAGCAGCAGCAGCATCTGCCTCCCCGCCGCCGTTCGCTCGGATAGCGACTGTGCTTGCCACTCCCCCGTCCGCGTCCGCAGCCGCCGCGGCAGCAGAAGCAGCGCGAGGGGCGGGAGGATCAGGGGGATTAGGAGCAGGGGGAGCGGGGGGAGCAGCAGTGGGGGGAACAGGCGCGGGGGGAAAAGCAGCAGCGGCGGGGAGGCGGTGGCGCATGGGCGTGATAGCGGGGTCCCTCCAGACCATCTGGCGCACGGAGGGCCTGAGAGGGCTGTACCGCGGGCTCTCCCCCACCATGGTGGCTCTGCTGCCCAACTGGGCGGTGAGTGAATGAATGGGAATGGCATAATGAGGTTCAGATGGAATGAGAGCCTCAGGCCCCCTCAGGCCCTCCGTGTCTCTTGGCATGCACGAGAGACACGCAAGGCACGGAGGGCCTGAGGGGGCTGTACCGCGGGCTGTCCCCGTCCCCGACCATGGTGGCTCTGCTGCCCAACTGGGCGGTGAGTGCTTTCACATTGGTCTCTATCACTCCGCCAATGTGAAGCAGGGTTAAAAAAAAGACCGTTTTTTTGAAATTTCACTGTAAAAAACGGTACCGTAAAAAACTGGTTAAAACGGTTCCTGGAGGGGATTTTTGTTTGAAGAAAAGTTCGGCCATTTTAAGGGACCAAATTGACGGCGAAAAGCAGCAGGATGAAGAGGACGAACCCCTTCTTGCATGTATGCGTTTGTGGTCATGATTGAGAATGGAACCGACCTTGTTTTTGCCTTTTTTTCTTCGTGACAAGAGTTCTCTAACAAAAAAACGGCTGTATCTTTGAAGAAAAATACCGTAAAAAACGGACCGTAATAATCGGTCCGTTTTTTTACGAGAACCTTGATGTGAAGAGGTGTGATTCGTCAGTGACTTGAAGCGAGGTTGTTTTTGAGACGTCTCAAAAACGAGAACCTTGATGTGAAGAGGTGTGATTCGTCAGTTGACTTTTGAGTCGACTCAAAAGTCAACACCTTGATGTGAAGAGGTGTGATTCGTCAGTGATAGATAGAGTTGTCTCACCGTCAGGTGTACTTGGTCTCAAGAGAGGTGTACGACTATTCAAAGCGGATATAAAGGCAGCTAGTCGCGGCTGAGGTGTCGTTCCTTTCTCTAATGAATCCTCCTCTTCCCCTCTCTCATCCATCTCCTTCACCCCCTTTCTTGTTCGCTTTCTCTTCCACTCTGCCAGGTGTACTTTTCAGTGTACGACCATTTAAAGAGGATGCTAAGCGAGCCAAGTCATCCAGGCGCGGGTGAGCTTTTAATAGGCTTTAATGCAGTCATAGTGATTGAAACGGATTGGTTGTGACACACAGCTAGCACGAGCTTTGAACTTGAATGCCACTAACGCGGATACTGTAGCGAGCGCATTCCCTCAGGCGCAGGTGAGGTGATTGAAGCGATTTGTGATGTGCTAGTATGAACTGTGACTATATCTGATGAAGCCTTTAGTTTTGGTGGTGTGGCAATTAATAGCTAAAATTGGACTGTTCTCATCACCTGTGCCACCACCCAGTTCCCAGCAGCCACGGAGAATTACCAGAACAGGGATCAGAGCAGCAGGAGCAGCAGGAGGAGGGGCAGGAGGGCCAGCAGGCACGGCCACAGCAGCAGCAGCAGCTGTCGCTGGGGCGAAGTGTGTTGGCAGCAGCAGGAGCAGGCACAGCTACTGTCCTCGCCACCAACCCCCTGTGGGTCGTCAAGACGAGGCTGCAGGTGAGTCTGTTTCGAGTTGGAGGTACAGGAACTAAGGAATAATCAAACCCTGTGGACTTCTCAAAGCAGCAGGAACAGGCACGGCGAACGTCCTTGCCACCAACCCCCTGTGGGTCGTCAAGACGAGGCTGCAGGTGAGTCTGTTTCGAGTTGGAGGTACAGGAACTAAGGAATAATCAAACCCTGTGGACTTCTCAAAGCAGCAGGAACAGGCACGGCGAACGTCCTTGCCACCAACCCCCTGTGGGTCGTCAAGACGAGGCTGCAGGTGAGTCTGTTTCGAGTTGGAGGTACAGGAACTAGGGAATAATCAAACCCTGTGGACTTCTCAAAGCAGCCGGAACAGGCACGGCGAACGTCCTTGCCACCAACCCCCTGTGGGTCGTCAAGACACGCCTGCAGGTGAGTCTGTCTGTTCGAAGTTCAAGGTACAGGAAACTAAAGGGAATCATCAAGCGTTGAGAGACATAGCAGCAGAGCAGGTACGGCGAACGTCCTCGCCACCAACCCTCTGTGGGTCGTCAAGACGAGGCTGCAGGTGAGTCAGTTGGGAAATCGACCTACAGAGAACAGAGATTGTTCCTGCCTTGAGACGTCTCAAAGCAAGACGAGACTGCTGGTGAGTCAACACGAGTCAAGGCAAGTCAAGACGAGGCTGCAGGTTAGTCTTTTGGGAAATCGACCTACAGAGAACAAAGATTTTTCCTGCCTTGAGATGTCTCAAAGCAAGACGAGACTGCTGGTGAGCCTTGGGCCTTGAGACGTCTCAACCCATCCCATTGCCAATCTCCCCTCTTCCCCCTTTCAACCCGAAACCCACCCTACCCCTCTTCCCCTCTCTGCCCTCTTCCCCCGCTTCTCCTCTTTCCCATCTTCAATCGCTTCCCAATTTCCCCCTCACCCCCACCTCTTCAGTCATCAGAGCCAAAGCATGCGAAGCACAAACCAACAGACGACCTTGCAGGGAGAAGTGTAGTTTTGAGGCGCCTCAAAACGAGGCGCCTCAAAACTAGGCATCATCAGAGCCAAAGCATGCAAACCAGCAGGCGGCCTTGCAGGGTGAAGCAATTCTTGCAGTGTCTAAAAACTTCTTGGCCGTGCGGATGTCTAAAAACCCCCTGATTCCATCCTGTTGTCCCGTATCCCCCCTCCCTCTTCCCCCTCCCCTCCCCCGCCGTCTACCCTTTTCAATCGCCAGACTCAAGCCATGCGGACCAACAGGCGGCCCTACAAGGGAACGTTTTCCGCCCTTGTGCGGATCACCAGAGAGGAAGGGCTGGGGGAACACTTTTGAGAATTTTCAAAAGAGAGGAAGGGCTGGGGGAACACTTTTGAGAATTTTCAAAAGAGAGGAAGGGCTGGGGAAACACTTTTGAGAATTTTCAAAAGAGAGGAAGGGCTGGGGGAACACTTTTGAGAATTTTCAAAAGAGAGGAAGGGCTGGGGGAACACTATTGAGAATTTTCAAAAGAGAGGAAGGGCTGGGGGAACACTTTTGAGAATTTCCAAAAGAGAGGAAGGGCTGGGGGAACACTTTTGAGAATTTTCAAAAGAGAGGAAGGGCTGGGGGAACACTTTTGAGAAATTTCAAAAGAGAGGAAGGGCTGGGGAAATGTAAACCCGTTCCTCCCATCCCACTGCCCATCTCCCTACCCACTCAACCCCCTCTTTCCCTCTTCCCCCTCCCCTCTCCCCTCCATCAATCACCAGACTCAAGCCATGCGGACCAACAGGCGGCCCTACAAGGGAACGTTTTCCGCCCTTGTGCGGATCACCAGAGAGGAAGGGCTGGGGGGGCTGTACAGGTGAGATGGGGGGGAGTTTGAAAGAGGGAGAGTGAGGAAGGTGCATGGGGATGGAGAGAGACGTGATGCGTATGAGTGAGCTTTTTCCGCCCTTGTGCGGATCACCAGAGAGGAAGGGCTGGGGGGGTTGTACAGGTGAGACGGAGGGAGAAGAGGAGGGAGAGGGGAAGGGCTGGGAGGGCTGTACAGATGAAGGGAGGGACAGGGAAGGGGAGAGGGGGAGGGGCAGGAAGGAGGGGCAGGGAGAGGAGAGGAGGAGGGGGAGGGGGAGGAGGGGCAGGGAGAGAGGAGGTGGACATGTTTTCACCCTCCTCTTCAGAGGAGATGGACATGTTTCCACCCTCCTCTTGAGAGGAGCTGGACTTGAGCGGACTTCAATCCTCTCTCTCTCTCCCTCTCTCGCTCTGCTCTGCTTGGTTGGTGCGTGTGATGTGAGCAGTGGGGTGGTGCCGGCACTGGCAGGCATAAGCCACGTGGCCATCCAGTTCCCCATGTACGAGTATATCAAGCAGCAGATGGCGTGTCGAGGTGAGCTCATGGGGTGTGTGTTCCCTTTGGTAGGGGTTGTGTGTTGAGGTTAAAGGCGGGCACTAGGCGCAGTGCACTAGCAGGTATCAGCCACGTGGCCATCCAGTTCCCCATGTACGAGTATATCAAGCAGCAGATGGCGTGTCGAGGTGAGCTCATGGGGTGTGTGTTCCCTTTGGTAGGGGTTGTGTGTTGAGGTTAAAGGCGGGCACTAGGCGCAGTGCACTAGCAGGTATCAGCCACGTGGCCATCCAGTTCCCCATGTACGAGTATATCAAGCAGCAGATGGCGTGTCGAGGTGAGCTCATGGGGTGTGTGTTCCCTTTGGTAGGGGTTGTGTGTTGAGGTTAAAGGCGGGCACTAGGCGCAGTGCACTAGCAGGTATCAGCCACGTGGCCATCCAGTTCCCCATGTACGAGTATATCAAGCAGCAGATGGCGTGTCGAGGTGAGCTCATGGGGTGTGTGTTCCCTTTGGTAGGGGTTGTGTGTTGAGGTTAAAGGCGGGCACTAGGCGCAGTGCACTAGCAGGTATCAGCCACGTGGCCATCCAGTTCCCCATGTACGAGTATATCAAGCAGCCAATGACGTGTCGAGGTGAGCTCATGGGGTGTGTGTTCCCTTTGGTAGGGGTTGTGTGTTGAGGTTAAAGGCGGGCACTAGGCGCAGTGCACTAGCAGGCATAAGCCACGTGGCCATCCAGTTCCCCATGTACGAGTATATCAAGCAGCAGATGGCGTGTAGAGGTGAGAGGATCCATGTGTGTTGGCATGATGGCTCTGTTGGGGAAGGGATAAAGATACGTTGGGGTAAGAGGTAAGAGCTTTCCTGTTGAACCTGCGTCGCGCTTTCTCTTCCCTTTCCTCCTTCCCTACCTCCCTATCGCTCCTCATCCCCTCGCTATCTCTCCCCCCTCCCTCCCTAACTCTCCTTACTCCCTCCCTATCCTTCCCAATCCCACTTCCCGTCTCGCAGAGCAGAAGGGTCAACCACAGACACCCTAACGGCCTTCCAGCTAGCAGCAGCCTCTGCCATTTCCTTTTCAGTCATCTCACCTCCCCTTCCTCCCTCCCTCCCTCCCCATCCCACTTCCCATCTCGCGGAGCAGAAGGGTCAACCACAGACACCCTAACGGCCCCCCAGCTAGCAGCAGCCTCTGCCATTTCCAAAGTCTTTGCCTCAACACTCACATACCCCCACGAGGTAAGCCCCCAGCCAGGCCTATCCTGTGGTGCAATGCAATTTCCAAGCTATAAGGTAGTAAGGAAGGCTAAGGGCCCCCAGCTAGCAGCAACCTCTGCCATCTCAAAAGTCTTTGCCTCAACACTCACTTATCCGCATGAGGTAAGTTCAGATCAGACACCCCCGTCGTTAGCTGCATCGTGTGTTGCAAACTTCAAAAGATTCGCCGCAACAATCATGTATGTGCATGCGTGCCCACGCATGTGTGTGTGTGTGTGTGTGTGTGTGTGTGTGTGTGTGTGTGTGTGTGTGTGTGTGTGTGTGTGTGTGTGTGTGTGTGTGTGTGTGTGTGTGTGTGTGTGTGTTTAGGCGTCTCAACTATAAATTTCTCTCTCTCTCCTTCCCTTTCCACGCCTCTCAGGTGGTGAGAGCACGGCTTCAAGAGCAGGGGAAGGACTTAGGAAATGCACACCGTTACACAGGCGTGGGGGACTGTATAACGCGGGTGAGTGTACCTCGAGCCTGTAAGTATATTTGTTTATGCTGGCTTCATGTCATCTGGCTTCATGTCATCTGGCTTCATGTCAGCTGGCTTCATGTCATCTGGCTTCATGTCATCTGGCTTCGTGTCATCTGGCTTCATGTCATCTGGCTTCATGTCAGCTGGCTTCATGTCATCTGGCTTCATGTCATCTGGCTTCATGTCATCTGGCTTCACGTCAGCTGGCTTCATGTCATCTGGCTTCATGTCATCTGGCTTCATGTCATCTGCCTGTCTTCAGCTGCACCAGATTACGCATATCTCCTGTTTACCCCTTGTGTTCTGCTATTCGCTTCCCCAAAGTCCCCAGTCCTCTCCTCCTGATTTATTACTTACTAATTGTTGCTATTTTGCGTATTCAAGGAGGAAGGCATTCTTGGATTTTATCGGAGCAATTTGGAGATCCAGATTTGTAACAGGCTTAAATCATCTCCTCTCTTTTTTAACCCCTGTTTTTGCCAATTGCCTTACTGTTCAGATATTCAAGGAGGAAGGCATTCGCGGGTTCTATCGGGGTTGTGTGACAAACCTCTTTAGAACCACACCCGCTGCAGTCATCACCTTCACCTCATTCGAGCTCCTCATTCGAACCCTCCCCACCGTCTTCCCTCCTGCGTCCTCGAATGACGAGGACTGTGACTCTTGACTTTTGAGTCGACTCAAAAACCCTGCCCACCGTCTTCCTTCCTGCATCCTTCCTGAGTCGTTCCGACTTGTATCCTAGTGTTGGTAAGCCCTGTAGCTGCACGGAGATTGGCTGTGCACATGTCAACTGGTGAACACGGGCATATTTACGAAATAGAAGTGCAAGCATGTGTGGCTGGTGCTAAAAACGTCTCTCTAGTACTGCAATGTTTGCAAAGCCTTGAGTGTGATGCATGCATGCAATGCAACTGTGCCCCTTAAAGATCTTGCTTATTAATACTCTTTGTTGTTCCGAGATGCCCATTGCTCTCGCACAGAGGTGGATACCGTAGGCTCTGTGTGGGTGCCACACATGGTAATATGAGGGTATGTTATCTAGCATTGTCCAAGTAATCCGAACCATCGCAGTCTAGCGGAATAGGTTATTTCTACGTAGTGTATTACCCGCTTGTATGATGACCTTCTAATTGAGAAGCCACTGCTGCGTTTCTGACAGCAAAGAACGCGTCTCGCGAAGCGCAAATGGAGAACCCATCCGGGCCCTCCATCGAATATTGTGCGAAGCGCAACTTTGAAATTCAGCGAACGAGCCGCATGCAGCAGAGAGCTTCTGCCACAAATTTTCGTTTTTGGTTTCGACGGCGACTCAGATTTCTTGATTCAAGACAGAGCGAGGGAACGCATCGATTGCAGAAGTCTACCCCGGGAGACTCTGGTCTGGTGCTTTACAATTTAGCCTAGCCTGTGCCTGCTGCAGTCCGCGCAAAGAAAGTTCGGTCGTTTTCTTCTTACGACAGGCATGAGGCATAGCCATGTGTCCATGTGCTGGATGGTGCTGCTGCTGGATGGACACCACATGAGTCCATGTGTCCATGGGTCTTCTTGTGAGAACCACAGCACCACCAGATGCAGCTGTGCCCACGCGTCGCCCCTCTCTCGCCATCTGGAGTTTCGAATCGCATGCCCTCAGGAACCTCTGCTGTTTCACCTGCGCTTTCGCTTAGTCGCAACTTTACGAGAGCTACGCTCAAACCTCGTGCTGTCGAATAACCATTATGAATTTCAGGGTCGTCGCTCTAGGATAAAGAGATCGGAATCAGTGACTACTAGTTGAGAGCTTCAACAGGAGGTCCTCAGGTAGTGAACCCGTCGCTTGCAATTTAGATTTAGGTGCAATCAGGTCTGCCATTGGATCATCGTCGGCGAGAGAACGACCGACGCGACCGTCGTCACAAGCATCTGTTCCGACGTCGCCAGATTCTCGAATCTCCCGCTAAGGAGTCCCTTGCGTTGAAATTGAAACGGCCTTTTACAGACGCCATGGCTTCTCGTCGCAGGTCCAGTCGGCAACGCTCAGCTTTGCACCAATCCCACCTTTCGCGCCGTATGCTTTCGCTCCTCCTCGCCTTTCCACTTATCGCTGCGGCCTCCGCAGCTCTCTTCTCGCTCCCCGCATCTCCCGCTGTCCGCTCAAGCCCCGCATCCCATCTGCGATCCGCAGCAGACAGATCCCACGCGCATTTCGAAGCGCTGGTGCCGTCGAGAGTCGGAAACGAAAACACGACGGCCGTTAATAACACTGCGACTCAAAACCCGACAGTATCTCCGTTTCACGTCTTTCGCGCTCCGTTCGCCATAAACCTCATCGAGATCCCCGAGAAACGCGATCCGGAAATTCTGGATCTTGAGCTTGTGGACACGTCAGACCCTGCGGATGCTGACGCGGGAGATATCGCATGGCTGGAGGACGCGATAAGAGCAGACGCACTATATCTAGAAGAAACGGCGGTGAGGAGTAAGAAAGGCATGGCCCCTGCCACGAATACGTTACCAGATCATCTGGATCATTCCATCTTCGCGAAAAACGAAGTGGAGGGGATGGAGGCGGAGGGGGAGGGGATGGAGGCGGAGGGGGAGGGGGAAGAGGCAGAGGGGGAGGGGGAGGAGGAGGAGGGGGAGGGGGTGGAGGCGGAGAAGGGCGGCAACGGGGAGCTTGCGGCCCCGCTGCACGTGTTTCGAGCAGCCGACGGCTCTTTGCAGGAGGAACCCGAAATCAGCGACGGCGACCTGATGGTGGTCGGCAACCTAGACGCGCTGTACTACGAGGAAGTGGCTGTGCGGACACGTGCAGCAGTCGCTCAGCCACGTGCACCAGTTGCACGGCCACGTGCTTCACTCATCCAGACACGTGCACCACACGCGCGGGAAAGCATACTTTTTCAGGGAGTAGCGGCGGAAAAGCGGGGCCAAGCGGCTGGTTTCTTCAGGTCGTTTCATGTTTTCCGGGCAGATAACGGCTCGCTTGTGGAATTAACAGAACACGAAGCTGTTCTGACGTCGGCGGACGGAGTCCTTGCACCACTGACGGAAGTGAACGGGATTCCCTTGACGGAGCTTGACGAAATTTCGCCAGCAGAGCTCGTCCGCGTGCACCAGCAAGAGTTTCCAGTCCGTTTCCGTCCGTCATCTCCATCCACTTCTTTGACGAAGATTAGACGGAGACTGAGATTGTCTGATGACAAACGGATTGAGATTGTCTACAAAAATACAGGAAGCCAGGGGGTGGAAGAAGAGACAGGAGAGGAAGATGAGGAAGAGGAGGAGGGGGAGGAGGAGCAAGAGCACGTGCGTCCCGTACACGTATTCTGGGGAGAAGATGGGGCTTTACACGATGAGGAAAAAGATAGCACTACTAGCCATATGACACGATACGATGGAGGAGGTGAGGAGGACGATAATGAGGTGGCAAGTCTGGGAAATGCGGGCTGGAGAGAGGCAGCGGTTAATGCGGCGGCGGAAGCGGAGCTGGAATATGAGTTGGAATTCGCGGTGCGTACCAGGAGGGCAATGCCGATTGGCGGTTGGTGAGGACTAGACCATGCGAAAACCACGTTAGGAACAAAAAAGAGTGTATCTCTAATAGCTAATGTATTGTAGTCAATACTGTTTGTAACGAATTTACATGGCAGTGTGTGATTTTTTTTCTAACTTCCCAAAGTTCGAACTTTTATAGCGGTTTTACACAGTAGGATACAATCAAGAGGTGTTTGGCCACGGTGAAAGCGGTTTGAGATCGAACTTAGACAGTTTGCCAAAAACCACACACGCCCTTAGGAACTAACGACGTGTTGCGACCCAACAAGGTTGGGTTGGGTTGGGTTGAACTGGTCGACGTGACCATCGCGGCCCGGGGCCTCAAAGAATCTCTGAGAAATTTCGGCACACCCTCCAAGCACTTACAGCGCAATTTATTTCTAGCTTCCCTGCAGGCTAGGCGAGCTGTGACGAGAGTCAGAAACTCGCTGAACTAACGGTTACTCCAAAACTAGCCTCGCTGGATTTCCAATTCGTAAACGATGATAATGCGAACTTTTAGCGAGATTATAAAATTCGCTAGCTTAGGTAACTCGTCGCAATCTTGCTGAGCTGGTCGGGTCGACCTGGTTGGCCCGACCAGGTCGACCCAGATCGGGCAGACCCAACCCGACGCGGTTGGGTCAAGCTGGTTGGCTAGATCCGCAACGCAGCCTTCCTAGAAATGAGAAATCAGACCTGGTCGAGCCGACCTCTTTGGGTCGCAACACGTCGTAAGCAAGATGTTGCACAGAATGTGACGTACTTGTTCTGCACTCACGTACAACACATCGCAGCAGTTATGCTGAAACTTATTGATCAAGCAAAGAGAAATGAAGGGCTTAGCTAGCTAAGTAAAACAAAAGCATCTACTAAATCTGTGACCAACCCTAAGTGTATCCTCTTATACGAGGAGACAGTATAGTCTAGGCAGCGAATCTGCAAGTCAGTGAACCAACGAATATCAGCATTGTTAGCAAATCAGGTAAGGTTGTCGTCGTGCCGGCCGAACCAAATCAGAGGCACACACACACGCCATAAAATGTGTGCCAACCAACCACGTTCCCAACCAATCCGCAGAGCGACCACTCTTCTATCGAGCATGGAGTAGAGTACATTCTCTATAAGCACTCTCCAGACAAGAACTCTCTCACACCAGCGCCTTATTCCCAGTCCATACATCCCATCCATCCACTCCACATACTCCCATCACCATTCTCGATGGATGACTTTTTAAGGCGAATGGTTCTTTCGTGTTGGCACTGCAGTGAAGTGATGCCTTTCCGCCCGTGTCCTATTGGAGCCCTGAAGGCAAGGGGAGACGGAGGGCAGTGTAGTACAGTAACGATACTTGAACAACGGCACAGAGAGAGCTTGAGGGAAAGAAAAAGAAAGAAAAAAAAAACAGGGACGGAAAAGATACTCAATTCGTACTTTAGAAACTGATTAATACCTCTAAGCACCCATCCATACCTCTTGCTTCACTTCACTCTGCTCCAGGCTCCTTCTCTTAATCAAATTTCAATCCCAGCTCCAGAGTCCACTGGGTACTATTATTGAGGCGCCTCAAAATCACGCTCCTGTTTCTATAGCTAAACGGCCACTACCCTCCAACTATGCTCCAACCCTTTTCTCCTCGCCACCAGCTACCGCTACTGCTATTACCATCGATACTAGATCACATTCCTTATACTTTGCTGCATACTGCTGCTACAGCTGCTCCTGCTACAGCTGCTTCTGCTACAGGAAAGTCTACAGGCGCTCCTGCATATGCTGCCTGCTGCTGGTGCTGCTGCAGCCCTATTTACAAGCTCGATTTCCCTACAGCTAGCTGCTGAATCCGTCCCTTATCTCGCAAAATCCGCCCCAGCAGGCATCGAACCAAGATGCACGTTACCCGGCACACCCTAGCTCTCGTCATGCCGCATGTCCGCCTGCCCTCCTTACCCATCTAGCTGTTAATCGTCCTTATGTTGCAGAACCTTTCTCAGCAGGGCTCGAATCAGCATGCACAGTACCCACCACACCCTAACTCTCCTGCCGCATGTCCACCCGCCCTTCAGCACTCGCTTTACCACCCTCCACCCTTCCACTAACCACCCCGTGTGCTGCCCCCGGCCCTTCCCCATCTATACCCTTCCTCTCGCCACCATTCTTATTCCCATCCCCATCCCCCTTCTTCCCATTCCCCCTCTCCCCATCCGCGTTTTCCCCATCTACATCCATTCTCTCGAGTTCCTCCTTGGCCCTTCCCTCCTTTTCCCCTGCTGCTACTCCTGAGGCTGTCCCTGTTCCTACTCCCAAGCCATGCTGCTTAATTTCTCCAGCTGCTGCCGCTGGTGCTGCTACTGGTGTTGCTGCTGGTGCTGCCACTAGTATTGTTGCTGCTGCTGCTGCTGCTGCTGCTGCTGCTGCTGCTGCTGCTGCTGCTGCTGCCACTGGTGTTGCCACTGTCGTTGGTGCTGCCACCGGTGCTGCCGCTGGTGCTGCTGCTGCTGCTGCTGAGGCTGGTGCTTCTGCTGGTAGTGCTGCCGCTAGTGCTGCTGCTGCTGGTGGTGGTGCTGCCACCAGTGCTGCCGCTGGTGGTGCTGCCGCTAGTGCTGGTGCTGGCGCTGTCACTTCAGCTGCTATTGGTGCTGCCCCTTCTGCCACCTGCTTCTCTCCCTCCCCTCCCTTCTTCTCTCCCTTCCCCCCCTTCTTCTCTCCTTCCTTCTTCTCTCCCTCCCAGTCCCTCTTTTCTTCCTCCCCTCCCTTCTTCTCTCCTTCCCCATCCTTCTTTTCTCCCTCCCCGCCCTTCCTCTCTTCCTCTGCTGCTGCTTCCACTGCATGCAATGCAGCAGCAGTCACTGATACAGGCGCATCTGTAGCAGCAGTATTTGAAGTAAGTGCAGCTGTGACTGTTGCGGGCGTTACTGTCCCAGGTGTGACTATATCAGGCGCAGCTGTAGCACCAACAGGCTCAGCTGTTGCAGCATCAAGTGCAGGTGCAGCAGCTGCAGGTGCAGGTATAGTAGCAGCAGGCGCAGCTGCAGCTGTAGCAGCGGCGGGTGCAGCTACTGAGGCAGTTGTAGCAACAGCTGTAGCAGCTGCAGATGTAGCAGCTGCAGTTGTAGCCGGCACAGCAGGATCAACTGAAGGTGGCTTGACTTGGGAGGCTGCAACTGGAGAGGGTACATCGGAAGAGGGCGCTACAGCGGAAGCAGGTGCAACTGGGGGAGGTACAACTGCGCCTTGCGGGGTGATTGGGACAGGCGCGGCTGGCTTCGGAAAGACTTGGGAGGCTGCAACTGGAGCAGGTACACCTGAGGAGGGTGCTACAGCGGAAGCAGGCACAACTGGGGTAGGTACAACTGCAGCTTGCGTGGTGACTGGGGCAGATGAGGAGGGTGCTACAGCAGAAGCAGGTGCGACTGGGGGAGGTACAACTGCAGCTTGAGTTGCAACCGGGGCACATGCGGCTGGCTCAACAGGGAGTTGTGGGGTCTTGGCTGGTGCTTCTGCTGCTGCTGTGGGTGTTGTTGACACTCCTTCCAATGCCCCTCCTGCAACCCCTCCCTCCACCCCTTTGCTCTGCACACTTGCTCCACTGGGACCGGGTGTTGCTGTGATTGCTGTGCTTCTCGCTGTGGGTACAGATGCTGTTCCTTCCAACGCCCCTCCCTCCACCCCTTTGCCCTGCACACTTGCTCCACTGGGACTGGCTGTTGCTGTGATTGCTGCGCTTGTAGCTGTGGGTGCAGCTGCTGCTGGTAACAACGCCCCCCCTGCCACCCCTCCCTCCGCCCCTTTCATTTTTGTCTGCACCCGTCCCTCCCCAACCTTCCCTTTCTCCCCTCCCTTTTCCTCTCCCTGTTTCTCCCCCTCCACTCCCCTTTTCTCTCCCTCCTCTCCCTTTTTCTCCCCCTCCACTCCCTTTTTCTCTCCCTCCACTCCCTTTTTCTCTCCCTCCACTCCCTTTTTCTCTCCCTCCACCCTTTTGATCTGCTCACCTGTCCCCCTGGGACTGGGTGCTGCTGGTGTATCAACATATTGCTTTGCTGTGGCTGTGGGTGTCACCACGGGTGTCACCACAGGTGTCACCGTGGGAGCTATTATGGCTGCGGGTGTCACTGTTAGTGTCACTTCGGGTGTCACCACGGGTGTAACTGTGGGTGTCACTATGGCTGTGGGTGGCACTGTAGGTGTCAATGTAGGCATCACTGTTGGTGTCACCATGGGTGTCACAATGGTGGGTGTGGTTCCAGTTGTGTTTGTGACTGTAAGCGGTGTGACTGTGGGTGTGGTTGCTTCAGTTCCCGCTACTGCTGCTACCACTGGTGGAGTTGCTGCAACTGGAAGGGTCGTTCTGGCTGCTCGCTCTGGTGCCGCTGATCGTGCTGCTGTTGCTGGTGGTGCTGCTGCTGCTTGTTCTGGTGCTGTTGGTACCACTGCTGGTACTGACAGCGCTGCTGATGGCGCTGCTGCTGGTGGTGGTGCTGCTGCAAATGTAGGTGCTGCTGCTGCTCGTTCTGGTGCTGCTGATACCGTTGCTGCTGGTACCGTTGCTGCTGGCAAAGCTCCTTCTCGAGAAGCTGCCTCTTCAGCTGCTGTTTCCGCAGCAGCAGTCGCTGTGGCAGCAGCCGCAGGCTCTGGTGGTGCTGTCCCTGCTGCCACTGCCGCTGTTGCTGTTGCTGCTGCTGCTGCTTTTGCTGCTGCTGCTTTTGCTGCTGTTGCAACTGCTGCTGCTGCTGTTGCTGCTGCTTTTGCTCCTGCTGCAACTGCTGCTGTTGCTGCTGCTACACTCGTTGCTCCTGGCGCTGCTGCTGACTCTCCTTTAACATCAGAGGGAGCAGGCGTTACAATCGCTACAGGGGGTACAGCAGTTGCTTCCACTGCAGCAGGTGTTACCGCAGGTGCTGCACCAGGCGCTACAGCAGGTGTTGTAGCACGCATTACCGCAGGTGGTACGGCAGGCGTTACAGCAGGTGCTACAGCAGGCATTACCACAGGCGCTACAGCAGGTTCAGCAGGAACTAACGTAGTCGGTACGGAAGGCGCTACAGCAGGCGCAACAGCAGGCGCAACAGCAGGCATTACCACAGGCGCTACAGATGGAGGCGCTGCCTGCGGCAACGGCGCAACTGGCATTCCGGCAGGTGCTACAGTCGCTACAGCAGCCACTGCAGGCGCTACAGGTGCTACAGACGTTGCAGCAGGTTCTTGAGGCCTTACCACAGGTGCTACAGCAGGCGCTAGAGACGTTACAGCAGGCGCTAGAGACGTTACAGCAGGCGCTAGAGACGTTACAGCAGACGCGACAGGTGCTACAGGCGCTACAGGAGCTGCAGCAGCCGCTACAGACGTTGCACCAGGTGGTACAGGTGCCACAGGGACTACAGCAGGCGCTACAGGTGCTACAGATGCTACATCAGGCGCTACAGCAGGTGCTACAGGAGGCGCTACAGCAGTTGCAGCAGGCGCTTCAGCCGCTGCAGCAGCCACTGCAGGCGATATGGCAGGCGCTACAGGTGTCCCAGAAGCTACAGGCGCTACAGGTGGCACTACAGGTGCTGCCAAAGCTACAGGCGCTACAGGTGCTGCCGAAGCTACAGGCGCTACAGGTGCTGCCAAAGCTACAGGCGCTACAGGTGTTGCCGAAGCTACATGCGCTACAGCAGCCGCTACAGACGTTGCAGCAGGCACTGCAGCAGGAGCGGTAGAGGGAGCAGCAGGAGAGGGAGCAGTGGTGGGCGAAACAGAGGTAGGGGGAGCGGCAGCAGTCAAGGGAACGGGAGTAGGGGGAGCAGCAGTGGTGGGGACGGGGTTGGGGGGAACAGGAATGAGGGAAGCTGGAACTGGCGAAACAGGGGTGGGGGGAACGGAGGCGGGGGAAACGGGGATAGGGGGAACGGAGGTGGGGGGAACTGGGGTGGGGGGAACGGGGGTGGGGGGGAGTGGAGCGGGGGGAACAGGGGTTGGGGGAACAGGAGTGCGCGGCCTCAGTGGGGGGGCTTGGGCAGGGGGGAGAGGCACAAGCAGAGGAGCCACTTTGACGTCAGATTCGTGTGCTGAGGCGGGAGCAAGCAGGGGAGCAACCTTCGGAGCGGATTCGGGTGCAGACGGAACAAGCACAGGAGCAACCTTAGCAGCAGACGCCTGTGCAGAGGGAACAGGAACAGGACTTCCCTTGATAGCACACGTGAGTGGTGCTGGAGGCACAGGCACACCTTTACCATGCTGCTGCTGTAACTGCTGCTGCTGCTGCTGCTGCTGCTGCTGCTGCTGCTGCTGCTGCTCTGTGGCCTTTGCTGCATTGCTCCCTAGGTTTGTAATGGAAACTGCCGGCTCCTTGCCAGGTGGCACCTGCCCTGGAAGCACCTGCCTTGGAAGCACCTGCCCAAATACCACCTTCTCAGCAGGCCCATGCCCATGCCCCTGCGCCTGCCCCTGCGCCCCTAGTGGAACAGGCGGTGGTGCAACAGGATTTGACACAGATGCTGCTGCTGCTGCTGCTGCTGCTGCCGGTGTTGGTGCCACGGACGCTGCTGCTGCTGCAACAGGTGCCACAACAGGTGCTGCTGCAACAGGTGCCACAACAGGTGCTGCTGCAACAGGTGGCACCTGCCCCAGCTGCACCTGCCCTGCCTGCACCTGTCCCGGGGGCACCTGCCTGGGCTGGAGTTGTACCTGCCCCGGCTGCACCTGGGCCAGCGGTACCGGCCCAGGTAGCACCTGCCCTGGTAGCACCTGTCCTGGTAGCATTTGCCCTGATACCACCTGTCCCGGCTGCATCTGCCCTCCTTGCGGCTTCAAACCAGGAGCAACAGCAGCACCAGCCCCGTTAGCGTTCCCTGCCCCTGCACCACTGCCTGCCCCCACAGTGCCTGCCTGCCCTGCTGTTGCTACCCCCTGCACCTGCTCCTTCTCCGTTCTCATTCTCTTCTGCGCTGGCTCCTGCCCCTCCCTCACCTGCTGCTGCTGCTGCTGCAGGGGCTGTTGCTGCTGCTGGTTCAGTAGAGACTGCTGGGATTGTTGCTGCAGCTTTGGCAGTAGCACTTTATGTGGCGCTAAATGTGTTGGCTTCACCTGCTGCTGCTGCTGCTGCGGCTGTGGCAGCCGTGGTAGCAACACAGGTCTCTGCTGCATCCCAACATGCTGCTGCTGCCCCAGCTGCCCCTGCTGCTGCTGCAGCTGCTGCTGTGGCAGCGGTGGAGATGGTGAGGCACCGGTTACACGTGGAAGGACATTCCCCTTCTGCTGCTGCTGCTGCTGCTGCTGCTGCTGCTGCTGCTGCTGCTGCTGCTGCTGCTGCTGCTGCTGCTGCTGGCCCAACTGCTGCTGCTGCTGCCGCTGCTGCTGGCCCAACTGCTGCTGCTGCTGCTGCTGTGGCAGTGGCAGTGGCAGCGGAGGCGATGGCGATCCAGCAGCCACACGTGGAAGGACATTTAGCTGCTGCTGCTGCTGCTGCCCCAGCTGCTGCTGTGGTAACAACAGAGGTGGTAATAGAGTACTCCCCTTGTGCTGCCCCGCATTCCCTGGCAGCACCGCACCTGGTAGCCCCATCCCCAATCCCTGCCCTCCTGGCCTCTGGATAACAACTGCTGGCACCGCCCCTGGTTGAACCGCCCCTGCTGCCACCGCCCCTGCTTGAGCCGCCCCTGCAGGCACTGCCCCTGCTGGCACCGCCCCTGGATGCACCACCCCTGCTTGCCCCACCCCTGCCTGTCCAGACCCTCGTGCCACTGCCCCTGCCTGTCCCATTCTCACCTGCCCTGCAGTTGCTTGCCCAACCCCTTGCCCTACCCCTGCCAGTGCCACCCCTGCCAGTGCCACCCCTGCCAGTGCCACCCCTGCCTGTGCCGCCCCTGCCTGTGCCGCCCCTGCCTGTGCCGCCCCTGCCTGTGCCGCCCCTGCATGTGTCGCCCCTGTCTGCGCCGCCCCTGCCTGAACCACCCCTGCGGGGAAAAGCCCAGGTCTTCTCAGGTGGGTGGACGGCCCCCCTACAGCACCGCTCTGAACCGGAGCACCTGCCACTCGTTGCACATGCGCCATCTGCCCCTGATTCTGCCCCTGCCCCTGATTCTGCCCCTGCCCCTGTGCCTGAACCTGATTCTGCCCCTGCGCAAGTGCCTTCCCTAGTGCTGCCGTTGCTGCTGCTGCTGGTACAGCAGGGGAGACCGCCCCCCCCACATGGTTCCCGACAGCCTCCTCTCGCCCCACCGTCCCTTCCACAGCTTTCCCTACTGCTGACGGCCCTCCTACTGGTGCGTTTCCTGCTGCTCCTAGTGCCTTCAGTTGCCCCTGAACCTGCCCGGAAACCTGCCCGTGCTGAGCCATCATTGACTGGTTTGCGGAACCTAGCTTCACGGCCTGCCCTTGCAGCACTTGTGGTTTTGCTGCTGCTCCTCCTCCTGCTGCTACCCCTGCGGCTCCTGCTGCTGCTCCTGTTGCACCTGTTGTTACACCCACAGCACCGCCTGTCACCGCACTGGTTGTAGCAGCACCGGCAGCAGCACTGGTCATAGCACCAACTGTAGCAGCAGCAGCTGTAGCAGGTGTAGTGGCACTTGCCATAGCCGAAGGTGTTGCCGAACCTGAAGCACCAACCATACCTGCCACCTGCCCACTCACCCCTCTGCCCACGCCATTTTTCTCTCCTCCTTCCGAGCCTGGAACAGGTCTGGCACCAGGCACAGGAGCCCTGAGAACTGGCCCGGGCGCAGGTCCGGCAGCAGGTCCGGCAGGAAGTATGGCAGGAGAGGCAGGCAAAGGCAACGACATGGGAGAGAGAGCAGGAATCGGACCAGCTGGTCTTGTGACAGCTGTAGCAGCAGTAGCAGTACTAGCTGCTGTAGCAGCGGCAGCAGCAGCAGCAGCAGTCGCAGCAGCTGTAGCAGCTGTAGCAGCAGCAGAAGCTCCTGCTGCATCTGCCTGCTGGGCTGATGCTGATGTTGGTGCTGCGTGCCTCAATCCAGCTGCAACGCCTGTGGGGCCGGCAGCAGCTGTGCCACTTGCAGCAGCAGCAGCAGCAGCAGCGCCTGCTTGTAGGCCAGCCTGGGCTGGACCTGAGACTTGCTGCTGCTGTTGCTGCTTCTGCTGCTGCGACAGCTGCTTCGGTTGCTGCGTCTGCTGTTGTTGCTGGTGGGGTTGTTGTTGCTGCTGTTTCTGCTGTTGTTGCTGTTGCTGCTGTTGTTGCTGCTGTTTCTGCAGCTGCTGCTGCTGTTGCTGTTGCTGTTGCTGTTGCTGTTGCTGTTGCTGTTGCTGCTGCTGTTGCTGTTGCTGTTGCTGTTGATGTTGCTGTTGCTGTTGCTGTTGGTGCTGCTGTTGTTGTTGTTGTGACTGCTGTTGCTGCTGCTGCTGCTGCTGTTGCTGTGGGTGCTGCTGCTGCTGATGATGCCGCTGCTGTTGCTGCTGTTGCTGTTGCTGTTGCTGTTGCTGTTGCTGTTGCTGTTGCTGTTGCTGTTGGTGATGCTGTTGCTGTTGGTGCTGCTGTTGCTGTTGGTGCTGCTGTTGTTGTGGGTGCTGCTGCTGCGGATGATGCCGCTGCTGTTGCTGCTGCTGTTGCTGTTGCTGCTGCTGCTGCTGAGAATGCTGCAGGTTTTGATGCTTCCCTCCTGCTGTAAGATTGCCGCTAGCAGAAGCAGAAGCAGCAGCAGCAGCAGCAGCAGCAATTGCGCCTCCAGCAGTAACCGCCTTATCCTTCCCTACACATCCCCCTGCTCCTCCCCCTGCCCCTGCCCCGCCTGCACCCGTTCCCAAACCGTGTGGCAGGCTCGGAGAAGCTCCAGGCGCCGAACCTGCTGCCCCGGGTGCGGATGCGGCTGCCGACGCTGCCGCCGTCGAAGCTGCAGCTACCGAAGCTGCAGCAGCAGCAGCAGCAGCCGCAGCAGAGTCTGCCGGGGGGGCTGAGAGAGGAACAGGGAGAGAGGACGGCAGGGGCGATTGGGCCATACCTGTGCCTGCTGCCCCGCCTGCCGCCCCCGCTGCTGCTGCTGCTGCCGCAGCCGCTGCACCTGCTGCTGCCGCTGCACTTGCTGCTCCGCCTGCTGCCCCACCTGCTTGCAAGCCAAAGGGAGGCGCCCCAGGAATATGCCCCGGCATGGTCATCCCATATGGGGGTTGCTGCTTTGAAGCTGCTACCGCAGCTGCCGCTGCGGCCGCCGCTGCTGCCGCATAATTGCTGAAATGGGGGGGGTAGAACGGGTGGTGGTGATGCTGCTGCTGCTGCTGCTGTTGCTGTTGTTGTTGCTGCTGCTGCTGTTGCTGTTGCTGCTGCTGCTGCCGTGCTACATGCCGGTTGAACTCTATGAAGTGGGCGATGTAGACGTGCAGGGCACAACGTTTCCACGGCCGCCGCCCGTGCAGCTGCTGCTGCTGCTGCGAAGGCAGAGGGAGTAAGCCTGGGGGCGGTTGAGGCAGCGTGTGCTGCGATGGCTGGAGGGCGAGAGGAGCGAGAAGCGGAGCGGGGGATGGGTGTGGGGGAGAGAGGGGGTGTAGGGGGTGGGGGAAGAGTGGGGGGAGGGGGAGCATGAGCGGGGCCAGCAAGGGAGAAAGGGCATGATGCAGCAGTGATGTGATGAACCCGAGTGTGTCTCACAGCGGCTGAAGTGTGACTCACAACTGGGAAAGAGAATCACCACTCACAGACAGCTGATTACCACCTGCAAGGGAAAGCAGCCAACCTACGTGACCAGGAACGGCGCTCACAGCAGCATGGCTGCAGGGGACGAGAAGTCATCCCCTCTTGCTGCATGTGCCAGTAACGCCACTCCAGCATGCTGGAGCACTGACAGTGCGACTCTAAACCCTAACCCTGAACCCTAACCCCTTATGAACTCCTGTTCGATTCACAACTGGGAAGGGAGCCACAGTGACTTACATGGCCAGGAGGAGCAGGTGAGGAGACCCCATCGTCCCTCCCTGCATGTGCCAGTGACGCCACTCCAGCATGCTGGAGCACTGACAGTGCGACTCTAAACCCTAACCCTGAACCCTAACCCTACCCCTAACTCACAACTGGGGAAGGGAGCCATAGTAACTTACATGGCCAGGAGGAGCAGGTGAGGAGACCCCATCGTCCCTCCCTGCATGCGCCAGTGATGCCACTCCAGCATGCTGCAGCAGCGACGGCCCTGTATGTGACAGGGAGGCAGGGAGGGAAGAGGGGAGAGACGAGGGAAGCGACGAGGGGAGAGACGAGGCGAGAGAGGAGGGGAGAGAGGAGGGGAGCGAGGAGGGGCCTCCAGCAGAGGGAGGAGGCCACCCAGCAGCAGCTGCAGCCGCCGCTGCTGCAGCAGCAGCCTGCGGGAAAAACCCAATCCCAGGAATCGGCCACCCTCCCAGCCCTAACGGCAAAGGCATGGACGCAGCAGCAGCTGCTGCTGCTGCCGCTGCGGCTGCTGCTGCTGCTGCTGCTCCGTGTGGGGGTGCCCCGGAAGGGGGCATCCCAGGGGGATTGTGGGGCATGCCGGGGGGAGTGTGGTGCATGGGGGCAAGGTGGGCGGGCGGAGGGGGGAAGCCTGCGGGCATTATGGGCACTGGGGGGGCTCCTGCGCGGGAGGGTGCCCCTGGGGGGTGCTGGATGCCTGGTGCTGCCCCTGCTGCTCCTCCTCCTGTTCCTGCTCCTCCTGCTGCGGCTGCAGCAGCAGCTGCTGCTGCTGCTTCTGGAGCAGACTGGCTCAAAGCCGCCCCTGCTGCTCCAACCACCGTGCTTCCTGCTGCCGCTCCTGCCACCCCTAAACCTGCACCTCCCAACCCTACTGCTCCTGGGGACATAGGCCCCACCACAGGAGACGAACCAGCAGCTCGATCCCTGGACGCACCCTTAGCGTCTC